>QEPC01014420.1:873056-934129 GCA_003113815.1 Sphenodon punctatus | reverse complement strand
CCTTGTGGCTGGGCTCCTCTGAACTCCCCTTCCCCTAGGTACCCCTGCAAGTTTCCCATTCGTGGGAGCCTTCCGTCCCGGTGGTGGTTTCTCCCTCTGGCTTCGGACCCTGGCCTCAATGATGAGTCACATGCCTTCTTAGACCAGTGTGTCTGGTAGAGATGCTGAGTGCATAATCTCTTGGGTCCAAGAGAGTGACTGAGAGGTTTCAGGGGCTTGCCTTGAGGACACCCTTCCCCCCCCGTGCCCAGGCCTTTATTCCTCCCACCTTGTTTCCCTCTCCCCGGCTCCATCCCCTGGAGTCTGATAGTTCTGGCCTTCTTTCTCCCTCTTTGTTTCCCCCCCCGGCTCCATACCCCGGAGCCTGACCGATTGCTCCACCCGAAAAAGAAAAGGCAGGCCCTTAAAGCCAGCCTTGTAGTGGATTACCTGGAGTCCTAAAGAGGAGTTCTACCCACTCGGCCCAATGAAACCTCCTGCGGCCTGGGAGTGGGATTCATATCAAGAGGTGGAGGCCTTCTCTGACCACCAACCAGATGCCCCTGTACCATCCCCAATGATGCAGGATGCTCATCGGCGCGTAAAGCAATACTTAGCCCAAGTGACTGCTGTGCCGGCAACAGGGATGTTAGCTGCCTGCCGGAAGTCATTGCCACGACAAACCGCCAGGAGGTCTACTCCCTTGCCTCCCAAGCCACAGAATTTTGGGTTCCTAAGCACGGGCTATGAATTTGACTCAGAAGATGAAGGGGAATGGGAAGATGCAACAGTGGAGAAAGCTAACAGTCCCGATGAGGAATCCAAGGACTTGAATCCAGATGTTGCTGCTTCCTGCTCCTCTCAAGGGGGCCTACCTCTTGTAAAGAGCACGTGAATGGGCCCCGAGGACAAGCTAACAGATCCAGCCAGGTTAGCCACCCTTCCACCCCCTTGTTGTCCTTTTATTGTGGGAACAATAAATGGGGGACCTATGGAGGAACCACAGCCTGTTCCATGAGATGAAACATCGCAACCCTCATGTAGCACCCCCCCACCAGCCATAATACCTACAACCTGGAAGGGCATCTCTAGGGCAGAAGAGTCACCGCAAGCTCAAGCGGGCTCACAAATTGCCTTTATAGGTACCACCTGGCAGGGGCCAGCTGGGAACCTAAGTGTCTCCTCCTCGATGTCACTTCTTTGTCTCTGGGGGCTGGCAACCCCAAAAGGCACCCCAACAGTCCCTATGGTCTCCACTATGAGGGTCACAACTAGTTGCCTCCCCAACCAAAGTTGGCCTAAGATGGTAAAAGGAGTACCGATGCCCCAGGACTTCTGCCGGACCCCTTTCAATGACCAGCCAAGCATGGAAGCCAGAACCAGAGTTTACACAGATAACTGATTACCCCTGGGCTGCCTGCAGGTCATAAACAGGAGGTTCCCCTGTTCCTCCTACATACACCCCCATGTAGCGCAGGGGTTTGTGTCAAGGGGTTCCCCCTCGCCTCCCTCCCCAGTGAGTTTGATATCCCCGGAACCAGGTTTTTTTGCTCCAACAAGGTCACCGCCCCTGGGATACAAGGAACATTCTAGTCCAGAAGGCAACATGAACAAGCCAAGGCTCGCACCTTCAAGGGACACAGACAATGACCAGATCCATGTTCAGGCCTTCGCTTCCTCGAGGACTTCTGCATTTTGTCTTGCTGCAACCCCTACGAATCTCTCAGTAGATGCTAATTGGGAGAAAAGACCGGCATTCTTCCCTACGGTGGGTGGCACTGGAGGAGGCAGGAGTCCAGGTCGTATGACAACCCTACAGCAATGAAGTGCTATGGAGTCTTGCCCGGTTCCCCCTGAGCCAGAGACTGTGGCCTGGCCATGGCTGGATCCCGCCGAGTCAGAAACTGGGGCCCAGCCCCGGCCGGCCCCCCCTGGGCCTGAGACTGACACCCAGCCCCGGCCGGCACCCCCCTGGGCCTGAGACTGACGTCCGGCATTGGCCGGTGCCCCCCGGGGCTTGAGACTGATGCCCGGCTCTGACCGATGACCCTCAGGCCTAGTGCTGTGCCACAGCCAGTATCTTGGACTACCCAGTACTCGTGGCCTCCTTGCCCTCCACTAGATCCCCTTTATCGTTTTGTTCCCCCTCCACACTCTCTTCCCTCTCCAAGCAACCTTGAACCTGGTGCCCCGCCGCCTTGGACACTTGTGCTGCCTATGTTGTGCCTTGTACAAAATACCTTGCCTCATGCCCAAACAGTCCTATCCCTGGTCCAGGCTATCTTATACCCCTCTCCACTTGCCCCACATCGTATTTAGCCGGTTGCTACAGGTCCTTGTCGATTGTCCTGTTGACTACCCCCTGTTTGTCCATGTCTTGTTGGGGTTGGTCTCTCATACCTTGTACCTGTAGTTATCTGCACTTTGTCTGTCTGTTCCCCGTTACCATGTTGTCTCCACGCCTAGTTTTTGTGCCCCATTTGTTTTCTTAGAAGTATGTTTTTGTGCCTGCTGTATAGTCGTCCCTGGTAGGAGCCCCCCTGTTCATCCTTCACCTTTTGCACCCTGTCCAGTCTCTTTATACCCCAGCTCCTATCCATTTCTCCTGCCCCTGTTTTTATGTGCCCCAACCCACTCTGTGGGAGTGGGTGGGCTCTCTGTTTAGGTCCCCTCACCTTTTGTGCCCATTGTTTTCCCTTGATGGTGCACCCCATTTATCCCCTGCCATAATCCTCCCTGTCTGGAAAATGGGGCAGTTCCCCTGGGGGGTGTGTGTTAGGGGGGGTACTGTCATGACCCAGTCTTGAGCCCATGGCCCTTGGTGTGCTGGAGAGCCTGTCCAGCACCCTGCACCACCTGGTGGGCTTATGAGGGTGTTGGGTTGTCCCCCTTCTGTGCTTTCTCCCTGTGTGTCATGCCCCTTCCCAGCTGTAGCCAGTTACCTTAGTCCTGCCTCCCAGCTTCCTGATTGGCCACAGGAAGTATTTAAGCCTTGGTGTGGCCACAGGAAGCTGGTGGAGCAACGTCTCTTACCCCCATCCCATTCCTGTCTGTCGTAATTGAGGAGTACTTGTGTTCTATGTTGTATGCGTGATTCCTGTGCGTGTCCCCTCTGCATGTGGTAAGACTGTGTCTTGTTCCCCCTGTCTTGTGCATGCCCCATGCTTGCTTGTTCCCCCTGTCTTGTGCGTGCCCCACGCTTGCTGGTTCCCCCTGTCTTGTGCATACCCTATGCTCTGCTCCTTTCCCCCCTGCTCTGTGTGAGCTTAGGCTCTGCTCCTTTCCCCCCTGCTCTGTGTGAGCTTAGGCTCTGCTCCTTTCCCCCCCCCGCTCTGAGTGAGCTTCTGCCTTAGTTCCACCCCCCGCTCTGAGTGAGCTTCTGCCTTAGTTACTCCCCCGCTTAGGGCGAGCCCTTGCCCAGTTCCCCCTTTGCTTCCAGGGAACTGGTTAACCCGCCAGCTTCCCTGACTTGAGCCTCATGGCCTGTACCCTTGTAGCTGGGTTCTCCCAGACTCTCCTTCCCCTAGTTACTCCTGCAAGGTTTCCCATTTGTGGGATCCTCCCGCCCCAGTGGTGGGTCCCCCCTCCTGCTCCGGACCCTGGCCTCAATGATGAGTTGCATGCCTTCTTAGACCAGCGTGTCTGGTAGAGATGCTGAGGGCATAATCTCTTGGGTCCAAGAGAGCGACTGAGAGGTTTCAGGGGCTTGCCTTGAGGACACCCTTTCCCCCTCTGTGCCCAGGCCTTGATTCCTCCCACCTTTTTTCCCTCTCCCCGGCTTTTTCTACTCCACTATTTCATTCCGCCATTTTGGAATTGCCTGCGACTTTCCGCATTCTGCTAATTCAGAAACTGTCAGAACAATTGCAGAAACTGTTGGAACAAATATTGTTGTGCTATTTCACAGTGCCAGCGGAAATTGCGGAAGATCGAAATTGTCGGAACAAACATTGTTGCACTATTTTCACAGCCGTTGGAAGTAGCGGAATTAAAGTAGCAGAATGGCAGAAGTAGCAGAATGAAAGTAGTGGAATGAAGTCTCTATTGCACTGTGCCACTCACTGCGGAAGAGCTTTTTCCATCGGAAAAAACTACCACAACAGCTTGCAGTTTCAGCTTTGCTCTGAACCAACTATCCCAGGCACATGACTTCTTAGTAGAGCAGCATCAGACCCTGGGACATCAGGTGGAGAAAGAGGCCTACTGTGCCTACATGAGGCAGATATGGGAGGCCAACTGCATCTTCCACCGGGCCCTGATGGAGCATGCCAGGGGGTAGTATGGTGGTTGGATGCTGCTTGGGCTGATGGCATGGAGGTGCCCTCACTGCCAAACCTTCCACCACTATTAGTACTACCACCCAAGACACTTCCCTATCCCAGGGTTCCCCAAGGGATATCTGCCCCTGCTGGGAACCCTAGTGAGGGGTCTTGCTGCTCCTGTGGTGGATGTCAGTGCCTCCTCCCCCTCCTCTTCCAATTTGTCTGAGGCTGTCAGCCAGACAAATTGATTATTGCAGGGATGATGCGGGTTCCTCCTTGTCCTCAGATGCTGTCTCCTCTGACTTTGGGTTAGGTAGGTAGTACTTAGTATTATTTTAGTTAAGGTATCAGTAGTCAGATAGAATTAGATAGGTAGGTAGTTAGGTTGTTTGTTATAGCTGGTTAGGACAATAATAAAAAACCCTCCCCTCATGAACTGGTACCTTGTCGTGGTTGTGGGAGCTTATTTCCCTCTGTCCTGTACAGACTCCAAAAACTCTTTATGGCATCATCATTAACAAAGGGAAAACCAAAGCCAATCCCAAATGGGTCCCCCTGTACTGCACCGCCAGCCTAGGCTAGAAGGTCCACCTGCATTAGCCCCTCTGGAACAGCTGCACAACGTATGTGATCTCATTTGATATACCACATGCAGCAGATAGAGAGTGCCCCACTCTGGGCAGGGGCAGTGTGTGATCTGATGAGAGATATGCTACTTAAAATTCCTCCTCTGAAATGGGGCACCCATCCTGAAGCAACTGTATACATTTCTGTGATGTATGCTAAGTAGTAAATACTATTGTCTACTGCCACACCAGGCAAGGGCAGTGTGTGATCTTACATATGCTATCCACTTTTTCCTCCCTTCTCTATCACTCATCATGGGGCACCTAGGAGCAGGCAGCAAGCCAAGAACTGATGAATGCAGCTTGCAATGCCACTATGGGCAGCGGCAGTGCATGATCTGATGAGATCTATGCCACTTTGGAGCAGCAAATGTAGTCCTGGGGCTGGAGTGGCTGTTTGTTGATGCCGTGAAATGATGACTCCCCTTGACTGTAACATAGGCCCCAGAACCCTGATGGTCAGTCCTGGGACAGGAGTGGCAGCTTCTGGATGAAGTGGAATGACAGCCCTCCCTGCCTGTAATGTAGCCCCCAGAACGCTGATAGTGGGTCCTGGGGCTGGAGTGGCTGGCTGTTTCTTGATGCGGTGGAATGACAGCTCTCAGTGAGCGGAATGACGGACCCAGAACCCTGACGGTGGGTCATGGGACTAGAGTGGCAGCTTCTGGATGACGTGGATGGACAGCCCCCCGTGACTGGAATGTAGGTCCCAGAACCCTGATGGTGGGTCCTGGAACTGGAGTGGCTGGCTGTTTCTTGATGCGGTGGAATGATGGCTCCCCGTCAGTGGAATGACGGCCCTAGAATCTTGACTGTGGTCTTGGGACTAGAGTAACAGCTTCTGGATTAAGTGGAATGACAGCTCTCCCTGCCTGTAACGTAGGCCCCAGAACCCTGATGGTGGAACCTGTGACTAGAGTGGCAGCTTCTGGATGACGTGGATGGACGGGACCATCGTGACTGGAATGTAGGCCCCAGAACCCTGATGGTGGGCCCTGGGACTGGAGTGGCTGCTTCTCGTTGCCGGGTATAACACCTAAATCTATCTAATCTAAATAAATGAAACTATGGAGGTAAATGTGTGGAAATGGGTGAAATAGGAGAATGGCAATTGATTAGGAAAACAAAACACCTGCTGACAGGATCAGTGGCTAGTTCAGAAGGAATTGTAAGGGGGGAGGGCAATGACTTTTGTTACTTGCTGCACCTGCCTTACCACAAGCCCCATTGGCTATGTGCAGCCTAGCTCCATGCCAATCACAGACTGAAAAGTCAGTGGTCTGAGGAAAAGAGGGATGGTGATTGGGCCGGCTGTCTGCTAGTCCAAGCATCTCCACCCCTCCTCAGCTGCCCCCCCCCCGGGCCTGCCAGCCAGGTTTTTCCCACCCGAACGTGCCCAAACTCATCCGAATGTGGCCAAACTGTTGGGGTTTTTTGGCGTTTGGTTCGGCTGTTCGGTTCAGGCATCTGAACTGGCTGAGTTTGGGCCGAATTCTGAACGTTCGAACCGCATTTGCACCTCCCTACTTCTCTGGGACACCCACCGGCAGCAGAGAAAAAAATGCATGCACTACTCCCACTCTGAGCAGGGGCAGTGTGTGATATGATGTTATGCTACTTTATTCCTCCCTCCTCTGAAATGGGGCACCAGAACCAGACACACTTTTGAAATAAGCACTACAGGAAACATGAGTGAATTTTATTGTCTTGAATTTTATTAATTTGGGGGTTGTAAAAAAGGAATACTAGGTTTCTGCAGTTAATGATCTTCCTCAGAGGAAGGCAAAAAACTACAACAGAAGTCCCAAACCCTTAAATTAGTTAGGTGAAAAAAAGAACTTTGTTGTTAAAAAAAATTCCTTCCTGACTCCAAAGAATGGCAATCAGACAATTATCCCTCAGGAGAAAAAGTCAGTTCTTTCTAATTTTGAATTAAGCCAATAATTTCAATTTGTAAAAATCTCAAACTTTAAGGGACAGGAACACAAAAGGGAGTGCGTTCATTCTCCAATCCACTGCATCTCTAGAACATTCTGCAACACAGAAGAGGCACAAAAAACAAACAAGCATTAGAATTAGAATTCAACAGCACAAAAAAACCATTCAAAAACACAGTATTATTTTATTATACTATTCTTCTTAAACTAGCTGAAATTAACTACCTGTAAACAACAGCAGCAGCACCAACAATTAAAAAACTCAACCTAACAGTAATAAACATTAAAGGAAGTGCAATATGGAACTACTGTAAGAAAGATTAACAATTTAACAGACCAGCCATTGACAGTCGTCATGATGACATCAGTGACCCATCATCCTCACAAACAATGCCCCCTCCTCCAACCTCAGAGTGACTTATCTTTTTAATGTTGAGTTTTCTCTGCGGACCATCCTCCGTCCTTGCACTCTCAGCTGCCAGCAACGTCTCCCTCTGCCTTGTGTGCCATCATGTGGTGCCTTTTGGTGTTGGGTTTGGTGGTGGTGGTCCTGCAGCGCCATCAGTCTCCTTTCCTCTCTGTGCTTGAAGCCCGTGGCAGCAGACTTTCTTCCTTGCACTTGCCAAAGCCAGCAGCAACACCAGTCTCTGCCTTGTGTATCATCAGTTCAGCTGGTGGTGGTGTCTTCTTTTCCTGTTTGATTTGGTCCAGCCTCCACGTTGGCACTGGTCTCCCTTTTTAGTCCCAAGACCATGCAGGCTGGAGCTGAATGGCTGCAATGTAAAGAGGTCATCTTCTCTTATGCTGCAGGTCTTCTCCCCTCCTGCTCCTTATCTGATTGAGAGTCCAGATCATCTTCTGGAGTGCAGGAGGGATTGTCCTCTGTGTCTGGCTCTGAAAATGTCTAGTCATTGTCTGGAGGGAGGAAATGCGTGTTCATGCGCAGGAAGGAAAGCCTCTCCAGGCTGTTGTTTGAAAGGCAGGTGTGTTTGTGTTAAGGGAAAAGGAGCCACAGCTGTGGTTTGCCTCTTTCATGTCCTTAAGGTAGGGACTGGCTCTGAGGTCCTCCAGAAATTTACTTGCCAGTCATGCTGCGCAACATCTTTGTCTGCCTCCGTGAAATTAAATGCAATCTGCATGGTTTTTCTGTCCAGCAAGTGAACCAGTTAAATGTACTGGCCAAGAGAGATATTATTATTATTATTATTATTATTATTATTAACAAACATTTATATAGCACCAGCAGTGTATCTGGCACTTTACAAAGTAATAAAATAGACATGGTCCCTGCCCCTAGGGCTTACAATCTGAGTACAGGAGCTGGGGGAGAGACATAGGAAGGGGAACAGAGGGAGAGACAAGGGGTCTAACATTCATGAAGATGCGAG
Source organism: Sphenodon punctatus (assembly GCA_003113815.1). Taxonomy (NCBI): domain Eukaryota; kingdom Metazoa; phylum Chordata; class Lepidosauria; order Sphenodontia; family Sphenodontidae; genus Sphenodon; species Sphenodon punctatus. The sequence goes on along the minus strand of QEPC01014420.1, from coordinate 925,937 downwards.
GTCTCAAGTGCACGTACTTGGCTTGGTTACGATGAGAATGACAGCAGGCAGGTCCATGTTGCAAGGATAAGGGTAAACCGATCGTAGGTATAGGAATAGTGGCTCAGCAGGATAAAGAGTCAGACAGAGCAGAGCGAAAGAGGTGAGTTTTAAGGAGAGATTTGAAGGTATGAAGGGAGGGGGCAAGGCGGATGTGGACAGGGAGGGAGTTCCAGGCATGGGGGGCAGCAAGTGAGAAGGGACGAAGGCGCTTAGGGGAGCAGGGAAGGCGTGGAAGGGTGAGAGAAGGGACAGAGGAGGAGCGAAGTGCACGGGCTGGAGTATGGAGGGCGATAAGTGCAGAGAGGTAGGGGGGAGCAAGGTTGTGAAGAGCTTTATAGGTGAAGACTAGGAGCTTGTGCAGGATTCGTTCAGGAAGGGGAAGCCAGTGAAGCGAAGAGAGGAGGGGCTGCACATGGTCGAAGCGACTGGCGAGGTAGATGACCCTGGCAGCAGAGTTTTGGACAGAGATGAGGGGAGAAAGGTGAGACCGGGGAAGGCCAGTGAGAAGGAGGTTACAGTAATCGAGGCGAGAGATGACCAGAGCATGAACAAGAGTTTTGGCAGACGAGACAGAGAGAAAAGGGCGAATCTTAGCAATGTTATGGAGGGAGAAGCGACAGGATTTAGCAACAGAGTCAATGTAGGGTTTAAAAGAAAGGGGTGAGTCAAAGATGAAGCCTAGGCTACGGGCTTGGGGGACAGGCAGGATGGGTACAGCGCAGATACATCTGCGCTGCTCACTAAGTTTGTTGCTCCATGAAATCTAGATAGCATCTAGATAGCATCGATTTCCTGGACCCGTTTCAATCTGGGTTCCGTCCCGGCTATGGCACTGAGATGGCGTTGGTGGCCTTGGTTGACGACCTCCGCCAGGAGATGGATGCAGGATGTTCAACATTTCTCATCCTGCTAGATCTCTCAGCCTCTTTTGATACCGTGGACCATGGGCTGCTGTTGAGGCGGCTGTGTGACCTGGGAGGTCTGGATGGGACTGTTCTTGAATAGTTTCGTTCATTCCTCTTGGGGAGAAGCCAGCGGGTGGTGCTGGGGGAGGAGACATCTTGCCCCCACGCTTTATCATGCGGCATTCCGCAGGGTTCTATTCTGTCTCCATTATTATTCAATGTATATATGCAATGTATATATGACCTTGGGGGAGGTCATACGAGGGTTCAGGGTGCAATGTCACCAATATGCTGATGATACTCAGCTGTACCTCTCTTTTTCAACTGACCCAGACCCTGCTGTCTCGTTGCTGTCCCAGTGTTTGGAGGCCATGGCGGAATGGATGTGGCAGAGCAGACTGAAGCTGAACCCCTATAAGACGGAGGTGATGTTGGTGGGGAGAGCGAGGGAGGTAGTGGCCCCCCTGATTGGGTGGGTTCACCCTCCTATAGTTCAGCAGGTTCGGAGTCTGGGGGTGGTGCTGGATGCAGAGCTCCGCCTGGAGCAGCAGGTGGAGTTAGTCGCGAAGGCAGCTTTCCGCCAGTTGCACCTGGTGCAGAGACTGCGTCAGTACGTCTCCGGCCCGGACCTGGCCTCCCTCATCCATGCCTTTATCACCTCGAGGCTGGACTACTGCAACGCGCTCAATGTGGGAATTCCCTTGTGCCTAGTTCGGAGGCTGCAGCTAGTGCAGAATGCGGCGGCCCGTCTCCTTATGGGGACGGGTTGCCAGGAGCACATTACACCTGTGCTCCAGACTCTGCAGTGGTTGCCGATAGTGTGCCGAGCCAGGTTCAAGGTCTTGGTGTTGATCTATAAGACCCTTCACGGTCTGGGCCCCTCATACCTCAGGGACTGCCTCACCCTCCGCGCCCCAGAGTGGCTCCTTCTGTTTGCCGGGGGTGCCTTTTTGGAGGTCCTCCGTGTTAAGCGGGGGGCCACAATGGAGAGGGCATTCTCGTCCGGAGGAAGCCCGCCTGGCCCCAAGCCTGTTGGCATTTTGGCATAGTTGTAAAACCTGGCTGTTTGCCCAGGCCTTTGGGGAGGGTGGGGGGGTGGGGGAGGGTTTTAGCTCCCCTGCCTTATTTATTGTTTTAAGTGAGGCCCCGGGCCCTGTTTTAATATGGTTTGTATTGTTGATTTGTTTTAAATTGTTTTATATATATTTTATGTGTTTTTATTGTTGGAAGCCACCCTGAGCTGTTTGCAGGAGGGGCGGGGTATAAATCTATGAAATAAATAAATGAAATGGTCTCAGTAGTGTTACCATGTCCTTCAGAAGCACCCATTACGCTGTGGTTAGATGGGTCGCTATATCCTTTGTTAGTGCCGCTAGCCCCTCCACGTAGAGTTCCTGGATGGCCTTCGATTGTACCAACAGCCTCTCCATCATGAGGAAAGTTGAATTCTACTGTCTTCACCTCCTGAATCAGATTTTGAGGTGGCAGGGACAACCTAGCTTGGGCCTTCCTGAGTGCTCATCTTGCTGTGCCGGAATGGTGGAAATGTCTGTAGAGGCATCTACATCTGCCATCAAGCTCCTTCACCTCTGGGTCGGTGATGGGCACACCTCCAGCATCTTTCTTTCTCCATAACTTCTGCACCACTAGGTTGATGCAGTGCGCAAGGCATGAATCTAAAGTGAGACCAGATTTAAGCACTGCATTCAAAATGTTTTTGGTGTTGTCCATGACTACAAAGCCAACTTCCAATTTAAATGGTACCAGCCAGTCTTTCAGAATGAGTGAAAGTTCATTAGAAATTTTATGCACGGTGTGACATTCATCAAAAGGGAATAGGCGAAGAAGGGCCTGCCTCCGTCCCAGGCTACTCTTCTCTCTGTACAACCAGTGAGTGGTCACGGCGAGACCTTCATGATGGGCACCACTGGTTCACAAGTCCATAGTGAGATGAACCTCTCCCCCTCCTCTTACCTCAAAGCTTCCTTCAATCTCTTGACTGTTTTCATGTACAGTTCTGGCACAGGTTTGTTGGCAAAGTACACCCTGCTTGGGACGTTCCATCGGGGGAAAGACTTTCACATGAAGTCCTGAAAGCTTTCAGTCTCTACAAAAGAGAATGGTAGCGTGCTGGTTGCTATCCACTGTGTGGTTTGTGTGACTAGTTTGGGTGCCCTTGGATGCGATGCCTTATAAGGGGTCTCCTTTTCATAAGCCTCTGGAAGCATCATCTGTACTGCTGGAAGAGATGGTGGTGGTGACACTGGTGAGCCCGTGAGGGGCCATGCCCATGACTCCTGCGAAGAAGAGGTTTTTGTTTTTCCGCCAGAGACTGGGAGGGAATTGATGCTGCTGATGTTGTAGACACATGGGAGACAGGCTGCTTCTGCAACTGAAGAAGGCTGGGGTGTTTCTACTTCAGGTGTGTGCTGATCATTGTGGTACCCAAATTATCCAACTTTTTCACACAACTGAAATGGCCCCTGCAATAATTGCAAATAGAAATACATTTATTGCCTTCCTTCAATTCACAGTGATCCCACACCCATGAATATCCTTGTGCTGTTTTTTTCTAGTGATTCTTTTTTGGGTGTCAGGAATGGGCGGTGCAGCCTCAGTGTCAGTATTATCATCATTGGACTGAGGTTCCGGACTAGGCTGGCTGCAAACAGCAGACGGTAGTGGTTGGCCTTGGTGCCCTTTTCATGAATCTGTTCATCACCCCTCCAACCTTGGGCAACCTTGATGGTGGAGTAGCTTTGGATTGTTTAGAACCTTTTTTTTTTCTTTTTCTTTTTTTTGGAGGGGCAGTGGAGCAACTGCTGCAGGATGCCACCGATGCAGAAGTACTGCTGTCTGTCCCAAGAGAAGTTGAACAGCACTTCTTAGCAGGATCAGGTTTCCATTCTTCAGGTGATTCCTCTGAGTAAGGCTTGTCACTGGCATAATCATCGGCATCAAGATCAGTGTCCAAGATGGTGTCAGCAACAAATCCACTTTTTCATTCTGGGACATGTGCATGTGACAGCAGGATGGAGAGGAGTAGTAGCAGTAGCTTTCTTGTTCATCCTGCCTCTCTAACTCTTCTCTGACATAGTTGTAGATACACGATGATGAATCTAGCAAATAAAGCAAGAGAGGAAAACAATTAGTTACTCAAAGACCCAGAGACAAAAAGATCATTCCCTTAGCTTCAACTTCAGACTCCTGCTCCTCTGCACTACCTTCCCTCCATAGTACTTCAGTAATTCCATATTGTTTGGCTAAATAAAAGCCCTCCCACTGTGGCTTTTCTCCATTGGGTCTCACTCTCTCCCTCCTTGATGACAAGCCCAAATTCTGTCCCCACCCCCATAGCAATACCATGCTTTCTTCCAAAGTTCCCTAAAGCCTAAGCAGAATCCATTAAGGTGCACTGTTGATAGAGTTATACATCAGCATCACAAACATACATCACCCACCTACCATGACCTCACTCACCATCAAGTAGACTGGTCACTGTCTGCAGTCGAACTTCATCGTATGGCCTTGCGGAAGTCTTCCTCATGATCTTCAGTGTCTACTGTCCTTCTGCGAGGGGAGTACTGGATGTGCTTGTGTCGACTGAGGACAAGGATAGCAACAACAACAGGGACACAACAACACACTGCCCAAATAGTTCAAAACTGATATTTTTAGAGTTTTGACTTGACTTAGTTAAAAAAAACTAGGTCAACTGGTTAGCTTTGGAGAAAAAGAAACATATTTTTAAAGTCTTTCTGGAAATTATTAATTGGTGGAATAGCTCTTAGAAGAACCATAAACTTCTTAAATAAGATTGGTCCAAGAAATGAGCGTAATTTAGACATTTTCCAGAATGCTTTCACAGAGATTTGCAAAAAATTGATTCTGTCCTTCTCTTGATAAATGGACTCTATCACTGTCATACAGCAAAAGCGAATCCCTGGAAAAACCCCTATGCCAAATTGTATCCATGTCTAAATCACACAGAAAACCAATGATTGATTTGTTTACATGTCTCATCGATTTCCTTAGCTTACCAACCTCACCCCCTGAGTATCCATTATATTGTCCCTTGATCAAATCAGAGACCAATATCTTGCATTTTGGAAATGATGCTATGATATTGGACAGGTCAGCTCTCATTGCTCACAACAAAGCAACACCTCTGAGTTAACCCAAATCATTTCCACCACAGTGGATCATAATCCCAGAAGGAGCTGGAATAGATCTTCTCCTCTTAATCTCTTCCAGTTTGGGAAGGGTCTTATGCCATCTCATTCCAACTTTTCCGAACCAGAAGATGATATCAATTTTGTTGCCAAAGGAAAAGTGAAGCCTCTCTTCCCTGACAAACTGCTCCAATCATCTAGCAGGAATCTACAATAATCCAGATTACTTTCACTATACTTTGTCTGTGTAAATTGCAATGGTGCAATCTGTTTCGCACCTACTTCGCAACTTCACACTGAGAGATAAGTAGACACAGGTGTCCTCCAAATCCAAGGTACTGTAGAGAAATAGTACAGAAAGAATGCATGCGTTAGAACTCTACTACTACTGCTGCTACTACTATTATTATTTTATTCAAAGCAAGGCCACTTTGAGAAATGTAATTCCCACCCCAACCAGGATGCCTTATGACCCCCAGTATCCCCCCATGCCCCTACGGAGCACAAGCTCAGTCTTCCCTGTGCCACAGACCCCTGCCCATAGACAATGGCATCCAAAAGAAACCAGATGTACCAAGCACCCACTCCCGGACACAACCAACCCAGCATTGTTGCAAGTTTGGGGGCCCTGGGATGGGTGGGTGAACCAGTGAGCATGTGGTCCTCCTTGCCCTCCCAGCAGCAGGCACTACCACAAACCCCCACAAAAAACAAACCATATTATAATAACCAGCACCCTCCACCCACCCACCTACCTCCATGCATAGTACAGTACATCCAAGCTCTGTGGTAGATAGGTGGGTGCCTACCTGCATGCATGATTTAGGTGAATCATACAGACAAGATTAGGAGAGAGTTAGCACATGGTCCCTTCCCCGCCAGCAGAAAGAAGAGCAGCACCCACGCAAGCCAACCCAAACAGCCACAAAGAAGGACACAATGTTTATTTATGTTAACAAAGTACAATCAGCCGCTTTCCCCACTCCCCTGTGGGGTGGGCCCATTGCCACTGGCTGGCCCCTATACATGAAACAAGGCAGGAGGGTGGCATGGCACAACCCCCCACCCCAAACCCCTATATATACTGCCAAAGTGAGTTTGACCCTCATGGCTGGGTCCTTTGTTCCCAACATGATGCAAGGCACCTGGGTGACACTGGGGTGCCTCATAGAGAGAGCAAATGCTCCCACTCCCTGGCCTGCTGTGCCTGCCAGCAGGATGAAAGACAAAGTGAGAGAGACAGAACAGAAGTCAGCACAACAAACAAACACCACCACCACGTAATTAAAAACCAAAAGGGTATGTGATCAGTAAGTTTTCCCTCCACCCCCAAGCATGCCCCATGAATGATACACATGTGCAAGGCTTGAAGCTCAGGTGTGGGAGGGGGTTGGACTGGGGTGCCCCACCAAAGTCCAAAGACTATATTAGCAAGCAAATTAAATTGATCAGCCAAGTTTCAACAACCTTTTTTGGTCCATGCGTGGCCCCATGGGTGCCACCAGTCAGACCAGCAGGCATAACAAACACACACAAGAAACCACACATCCCTCCCCCTGCAAAAAAGCTTCCATTGTGTGTGCTCAGCCCACCTATGTGAAGCAAACCTCTTCCCCCCCACATCATATTATTAACCAGAAAGAAACTAGACAGTATTTCCCCAGTGAACCAGCTGGTCACATCTTGGCAAGTTCTTGAACCCACAGCCAAAGCACTGCCCAGCAAAGCAGGCTAGCAAGAGTGGGACAATCACTCCAGAAGACAACCCCACAAAAGTGCAACTGCATGCAGAAGTAAAAAAACCCTCCAACAGTAGTGTGTGTACCCACAGCATGGCCCACCATCATCAATGAGTGCACCTTCCATAAAATTATTATGCTGTGCACCAAGCAGTGCACAGAAAAACAGGCTAGAAAGAGTGGGACTTTCGTTCAAGAAGAATACAACCCCACAAAACAGTGAAAATGTCTGGAAAAATTCCACCAAAAGCCAGCCAGCCTTCTAACACCCACAAGAAGGAAACCAGACACTCTCTCTCTCTCTCTCTCTCTCACACACACACACCATGGGCACACTTTTGGCATGGCATTGGTATAGTGGCACTGGTAACTTGTAAAGACCAGATTTGAACAGACCAGACACTGGTAACTTGAAAAAACCCACCCCCTCCATGTTCCCATGCAAGGTCACTCTAGACTGGGTCGGGGGGGAGGGGAGTCCTGGGGTGGGTGGGTGAACTGGAGAGCACATGATCCTCCTTGCAAACTGGACTCCCAGAAGCAAACCAGGAAGGAACCCAGACATTCGCACCCCACGCCCCACAAGCACCCTCTTGACATGGCCTTCTGTGGCACTGGTAACTTGAATAGACCAGGCCAGGGGAAGTTGAGCCAGGCAGAGAGATCCCAGTCTGGCCTCATGGTGTGTGAGGCCAGATCTCAGTCTGGCCTCCTACTGCTCAGCAGGAAGAGCAGTAGAAGTTACACTTAGCTTACACTTTACAATTAGGCTCTGCTGCTGTGTGCCATGCGGCAGCCACAGCCTTGGTAAGACAACACACAAGCCCCCACAAAAAACCCCAGTGTGCCTGCATGGAGAAAGAAATCCCACCAAAAGCCAGCAGACAAAATTATAACACCCACAAGAAGGAAACCAGACCAGCGGCAGTGTTATCCCTGGGGCATCAGGGGCAATGCTCCTCCTGGTCCCTGCGCTCCACAAAAGCATATTACCTGGTCAGCCAGCCCATTCTGATTGTCCTCAGGGCTTTCTGCATGTTCAGGGGGCTAGCACCGCTGTTCCAGGCTCACCAAACTTCTGTGTTGAGCGCTCTGCAACACTGCACATACGCAAGCCTGCTCCTTGGCTCCGCGCATGTGAAAAGGCAGCAAAGAGCTGCTCTGGAGCAGGGCTGTCATTCAGGCCATATTGGGACTTAGTGGGGAGGTGGGGGACCTCGAGAGAGTCAGGGAGGAGTAAAGAAGGAGACCTGTAGTGTCAAAAAGGTGTGAAACGTGCTTTGGGCAGCTGGGAGTGCTGTCCACTGCATGGTAGTGGAATTCTGTTGTTGTATGACAGACTCACTGGGGGCAATCTTTCATTGAGCCTAGGGATGGGCGAATGTGGTTCGGAAGTTCGGAGTTTGGACCAAACTCGACCAGTTCGGTTGACCGAACTGAACTAGATTTTCGAACCGAACTGAATTTCTGAACTCGGTTCTGTTCGCCCATCCCTATAAGATAATATTCCATTTAGTTCAATGGGGTTTGAATTTCCAAACTCTGTTCGAAAGCTTGGAGTTCGGACTGAACTTAAATAGTTCGGTTGACTGAACCGAACTTCCAAACCGAACTTGATTTTTGAACCGTACCGAATTTCTGAACTCGGTTCTGTTCGCCCATCCCTAGTTGAGCCCTATGGAGGAGCAATATTAAAGTTAAATGGGCAGGAGCCCTCGGCGCCCAGTGCGCGGAGCAATGGACATGTACGTGTGAGTGTGCAATGTGTGTGAGTGCTACTGGCTTCCATGGCTGGGGGAACTGCAACTGGAGGTGGGGGAGTGCTGCGTGTGTGTGGTTTGTGTTTATTTTTAACTTTTTAATGCACTGACCTGAGCGTGGGCTTTTTTCTTTCATGTGGTAAGAAAAGGTGGGGGCTGCCTGCTGCTCGCATATATAAGGTGACTCGTACAGGTGCCATTTTATCTTTCAGTTTCTTGAGAGAGTTTTCACAGTTAACCATTGGTTACTGAATCTTGATATTCAGATCACTTGAGAATTATATTTATATATAATATTTATAAGATTAATAATCATAATCTCATCTCATTAACTCAAGTTATGCTGTCGCCGACTTCACCGGGGACTGGGTGCATACATTGGGGACCTAGAAGAGGCTTGACCTTAGCTTTTGGGGGGGAGGGGGGGACTTGTATTCCCTTGGGAGGAGGGGGGAGGAGGACAGTGATTAGTATTGGATGATATGTTTTATTTTTTAATTGAGTATTTAATATTTTTTTAATAGTTATTTTTTAATTGAGTAAAGTTTTAATTGAGTAATGTTGAACTTACTGCTGATGTGGTGGTGTACTCTATGTGTTGTTACACAGTGTGTATGAGGCTGGTCTCCATTTCTATTAGAATCCCCCCTGCCCTATAACTTGAAGGAATAGACTTAAAAACCACAACTACTTTGGCTACTACTGGTAGCAGATGTAGTTGTGGTTTACTACTGCTTCTTCTGCTTACTAAGTTCTGCCTTTAGTGCCTTAGCTTTTCAGTCATTTCCATTAGGAAAATGCAATAGTAGTTTCCAAGTGCTAAAAATATCCTAGGTTCACACTACTAGTAGTAGTATCTCTGCAATAACCTTTAATAAAGTAAAGACTATTTCAGAGATACCACTAGTAGTGTTCACGTAGGGATTTTTGCCACTTGGAAACCACTATTGCATTTTCCATCATCAAGTAGATGTTTTGAGGTCAGCAGCTCAATATTTGGCCTCTAGCTTGGCATGATCTGTGATTGCATGATGCAAGGGATGTACTGCTGGTTTCCCTCCTCTTCCAAGCCCCAAAGATGTGCAAAAAAGGCAGTGGCCATTTTGTGGAGCCCCTACTGGCCATGTCTAACTAATCTTGGCTTAAGTTATGTTCCCTTTCTTTGCTGTTTTTCAGCCTACACTGTCTGCTTTCTCTGTCAGGTGTGGGGACCTAGGGGCTTTGATGGAAAAGGTTTAAAATCTTTGCTGCAATATTCTCTGCATTTGAAAATGGCCCTGCCCTCCCTTTGAAGTTTGGTCATGGGATGTTGCAGGCTTCTCTGAGAGAAAATCATGCCACGTGTTGGTTCACTAATGACTAGTCCTTGCAGGAATGCTTGTTGTAGCAGCTCAGCCACCTTTTACATTGCAACAGAACAGTGTAGCATGTTTTGAGGGACAAGTGGAACACCATGCTGCTGTTTTCGTGGTGTGCAGTGCTAAGAACTTCACACAATACTGTTGGTCTAAGATCTGGTTTCTGGTTTGTTTTGCTTGCTCTGTGATTGCAAGATGCATTGCTGCTTTCCTTCTCCTCCCGAGAATGAGTAGAGAGGCCATTTTGTAAATTTCTGGGTCCACTGGTCGTGGCTACTCTTGTTTAAAATTGTACCTTTGCTGTTTAACTGCTGCCCCCTGCTTGAAAGTAGTTTCTTGCCTCTTTGTTTGTCATTCTGTGCTTTTGAGCATCTTGCCTGGGGTTTTGTGGAGAAACAGAAATGCATTGTTTAAATTTGGTTTATTCAGCCCTGGGTTTTTGGTTGCTATAGAGGCCTGCAACTGGCCAAACTTTTTTAAATGGGTCTGTGTGTTTGGACAGGCATTTGACTGCTGGGGATATGGTGTAGGTACTGGGGTTGCTGGTCTNGGCCTGCAACTGGCCAAACTTTTTTAAATGGGTCTGTGTGTTTGGACAGGCATTTGACTGCTGGGGATATGGTGTAGGTACTGGGGTTGCTGGTCTGGATGGGCCTAGTTTGGTGGCAATGTAGCCCTGAAACTGGCAAAACTTTTTAAAAAGGCCTGTTTGCTTGGACAGGCATTTGGCCACCGGGGATACAGTGTAGGTACTGGGGATGCTGGTCTCAATGGGCCTGGTTTGGTGGCAATGCATCCCTTAAGCTGGCCAAACTTTTAAAAAGGCCTGTTTGCTTGGACAGGCATTTGGCTGCTGGGGATACAGTGTAGGTACTGTGGATGCTGGTCTCGATGGGCCTGGTTTGGTGGCAATGCAGCCCTTAAACTGGCCAAACTTTTAAAAAGACCTGTTTGCTTGGACAGACATTTGGCTTCAAGTGATAAGGTGTAGCTACTAGGGATGCTGGTCTCTATGGGCCTGGTTTGCTGGCAGTGCAAGCCCACAACAGGCCAAACGTTTAAATGTGTTGGTATGTGTGCTTCTGGTTTCCCCCCTCCTCTCCCAAGCATGTGTAAAGGCCGTGCCCATTTTGGGGGTTCCCTACTGGCCATGGCTACTCTTGATTAAAACTGGTCCCTTTCTTGGCTGTTTTCAACCTAAACTGTCTGCTTTCTGTTTTTCTGATGGATGGGGCCTAGGAGTTTGGCTGGAAGGAAGGGTTTCCAATGCAATCTTTATTGGAATGTTCCTTGATTTTTAAAATGGCCTGCCTTTTTCAGTTTTCTGGGATGTTGTGGCAGGTTTTTCTGCAAGAAGGCCATGTCACAGGTTGGATCACTTCACTAATAGCTAGTCTATTGGTCTGCAATGTTGTAGCAGATGCTGCCTTTTACACTGCAACAGAACTGTGTAGCATGGTTGGGGGTCTGTGGGAGAAGTGGAACTCTGTGCAGCTGCTTTTGTGCTGTGTGTGTATCACATAGTGCAATAGAAACGTGCCATTCTGCTCTACTCGGCACGGCACACTGCAGCTAGTTTGCTGTGGCCTGGGGTTACTTACGTATTGAACATATTTATGTCACTGCATATGTGAGTGTCCAGGAAGTACCACTTCCTTCTGTCCTTCCCCCTTTTTGCACCACAGGGCTCTCCTTGTGCACTGCGTTGTAGGGGGACGGGGGGAGGGGGCAAAGGGCATACTGAATTAGTACAGTAACACATGCAATTCTGTACTATTTCTCTGCAGTACCTTGGAGGACAGACCTCTGTGTCTATCTCTCTTGTCTGTGCTACTCTTGTGGATTGTACTGTCATTGTGTTTACATCCTGATCCAAAGTATGTCAGAAGTTATCTGGATCATTGGCAATTCCTACATTTGCCATTTGGAGCAGTTTGTCTGCGAAGAGGGGCTTAGCTTTTTCTCAGACAACTGGAATCGTGACATCTGGTGGTTTGGAAGAGGAGGAATGAGATGGCATGAGATCATTCCAATGTTGGATAGGATTCAGAGGAGATGTCATGTTCCATCTCCATAGGGAATCATGATCTACTGTGGTGGAAATGATGTGGGTGACCTCACTAGTCTAGAGTTGGCAAGTGCCATGAGATGTGACCTGTTCCATATCATCCACTCCTTTCCAAATAGAACATCTTGGTGTCTGATTTAATTGAAAGAGCAGCCAATAGGAATGCAAGGCCAAGCCCAACTGATTCTGGTGCACTTCGTAGGTTTAGGAAATCATTGAGAAATGTGAACAGACTAATGGATGTTTTTCTGAATCATCTAAGGAGGGCTACTACAATCTGGCATAGGTTTTCAAGGCATCAGCTATCCCTGTATGAGTGCATTTATCAAGAGTGGGATAGTTACGTTTCTTTCAAGTGCTCTGGGAAAGCATTTGACAACACAATTGAAGACTTTAACATTGTACAAATATTATGTAAGTTGATGGTGCTTCTAATTGGTTGTCTCTGGTGGTTTGTTTTTGTTCCCAGAAAGAACAAGTTTGGGATGAATATTTTTTTTTAAAAAATGTTTCTAAACAAAGTATTCAATAAGTTGGTTGTTTTACTGTCTGGGTTAATTTTGCATGGGACAGTGGATTAGGAAAAATGGATTGCTTTGTATATGTTAAAGAATTTTGGTCTTGTTTGTTTACACATTAGACATCACTTTAAGCTGAGGGATAAAAGGCAAGGTTGGGGGGAATGTTAATCTCTTTGTGAGAATGCTGCTAGTTTTAAATCCCCATTTTTCTTCTCATTTTTCTCAGAGCCTACAGAGGCAGGAAATGCAGACAGCTACTTGACAATGAATACTGTAGATGCTCTTATCGCGAAACCATTCACCACACTGAATTATGAAGAGAAACTGCAGATCAAATAGCTGGGACCTCACTGTTCAGAACTGCAAATAGAACAAGCGGTACAGGACAGAGGGAAAGACTGTACATGCCGGTTCAACACATCCTGGTATGAAAATTTTTGGTTGCTATGTGGCAGAGTTTCTAAGAAGCCATAATTCTGTTTTCCTTGTCTGCTGTTTGGTAGTGACACAGCATGGACAAAGACTGGAGTAAAGTACATTAAGCACCTGTCTGAGAAGGCAAAGAAGCACGATTCTTGTAAAAGCCACCTTGAAAACTGCCTAAGCCTGTCACAGTTCGGAAAAACAAACATCGCCGAGAGACTCAATGAAGGCTACCATGTGTCTGTAAGGAAGCATAATGAAGGTGTGGATCGCAACTGCTACATGCTGTACAGAATTATTGACTGCATAAAGTTCTGTGGTGCCTTTGAATTGGTGCTGCGTGCACATGATGAAAGTGAGGGTTCTGTCAATCCAGGGGTTTTTCGAGGTGCTGTGGATTTACTTGCCACAGCTGACAGTAGACTACAGCAACATTTGAAGACTGCAACTGTCTTCAAGGGGACTTCGAAAACTGTGCAGAACGAACTCCTGGACTGCATGCTGGAGATTGCTCATGACCACATAATCAATTAAATTAAAAATGCAAATTTTGTGGCTATCGAAGCTGATGACACCACTGATTTCTCAACCATCTGCCAGTCTCTCATGATTTTCCAATATATGATTGGCAGGGGTTCACCCGTGGAATGTTTTTTCAGCTTCACACACTTGACAGACTCCCATGCAGAAATAATTATTGAATCCTTGCTTGAAAAAATCAGTGCTGTTCTCCCAAGGGATTTTGACAGACAGAAACTCATAGCTCAGAGCTATGATGGAGCAAACATGTTGTGTGGAGAGCATGGTGGAGTCTAGAAGAAGATAAGGGATGTATACCCAAATGCACACTTCATTCACTGTTTTGCCCATCAGCTGAACCTTATTATGCAGCAAGTCGTATCCCAAATAAGACAAGTAAGGATTTTCTTTAAAAGTCTGTCTGGCATTCCTGCTTTCTTCAGTTTATCTCCAAAAAGGTCTGAAGTTCTGGATGCGATGGTGAGGAGAAGGGTCCCCAAAGTAGCTAAAACACGCTGGACCTTCAGTGTGCAGACAGTCGAGGTCATCTATGAGCACAGAGAGGATCTGGTCGAGTGCTTTCACCAAATACGACTAGAGAGTCGTGATAACAAGACTGGTACTGAGGTCAGGTCATACATGAACATGCTGGAATCTGATGGGAAGTTCCTCCACTTCTTGTCCTTGTTCCACAGTACTTTTGGCTAGGGTGGTAAAATTCAGTAAGAGAGTGCTGCTGGCTCGTTCTTGCCAGGAAGGAAAGGAAATGGGTCCATCTCCTTGTACACTGTTAGTGCCTTCCAGAGAGAAGGCCTTGGGATTAGATTGCTTTAGATGTCCTGGGTCCATTGCCATGCACTAGTCAGGAAACAAATATATATTAGTAGTATCAGACTATTTCTCCAAGCAGGCTGATGCATATGCCTTTCCAAATCAAGAGGCTATTACCATTGCTAAAGTTCTGGTAAAAAAAATAATATGCCTTTTTGGAACATCAAGAACTATCCATACTGACCAGGGACATAACTTTGAATCCACCCTGTTCAGAGATCTCTGACTACTCTGTATCAGCCTCAATCAGATGGATTAGTAGAGAGATTGAACTGGACATTGCTTAGCATGCTATCAAGTTTTGTAAATTACAATCAGACAGATTGGGATGAGTCACTGCACTTTGGATGTTTTTAGACAAGACACCCTCCACCCACTACCCACCCACCATCCACCCCCTAGACATGTTGCAGGGCTGCAGTGTTGTCCTATGGGTGTCCTGTAATATATATAGTGGGTGGGCAGTGGGTTGGTGGGGTGGGGGGGAAGTGTCCTGTCTGAAAACGCCCTTTTTGATGAAGGCTTACTGGAGCAGTCTTCAGTCCTCAACTGGTTTTAGCCCTTTTTTGTCACTTTTGGGAGGGAAATTACCTTGCCTATAGACATTGTACAGAATAGGCAACCAAGAAGGTTACTGATTCTGTGAATGAGTTTGTTCAAGAAACAAGGGATATCTGAGGACAGTGTGAGATGCTGTTCAAAATATCAATGTAAATTAAAGCATCTCGGAGAAAAAAGGCTTACTTTGATATGAAGATGACACCACAGCCTTATGAAATAGGGGTTAGTCAGGCTCTGGGGAAGAAGCATCGAAATCAAAAGTGTCCCAAGCTGCAACCAAAATTTTTGGGTCCCTATAAGATAGTTGCAAAAGTAAGTGAGGTGGTGTATGAACTGGAATGTCTCAGACCAAGGGTTCAGTGTACTGTTCATTGCAACTCTCTGAACCTTCTTTAGGATGAGTTATAGATGAAAATGTGGCTAGAGGGAAGAACCCACAACCAGTGCAGCCCAAGGGCACAGTGCCAGGAAGCACTGAGGAGCACATGCCAGTGCATGTGGGAAAGGGTACTCTGGTGACAGGTAGGCACAGAGATGCACCTTATGCCTGATTGCCTAGCACACAGCTCCCTCAGCAACAACCTGTTGTGAGTACATCCAGGGAGGAGCCTATAATATGGTTCCAGAGAGTGAGCTTGGAGAGGCTGAGCCATCACTTGAACAGAGTGAGGGCATAGCACCTTTGGAACCACTGGACTCTGGGAAGGTGAATTCAGATATGCATTTAGTTACCGGTTACCAGGAACAGACTTCAGGTCAGAGCCCGTTTGGCATGAGGACTATCATGGGGCATATTCATGGGAAAAGACACAAGGACATGTCTACCTAAGGAGGGAAGGGGGTGAAATGTAGCAGAGCTAGTCAGCACTGCCAGGAGTGGGTTTCTGACTCTTTCCCCCTCCCCTCTCAAAGTTGAACACTGGTTTGAGCCAATAAAAAAAACAAAAAACTGGCTATGGCTTTGTGGTGGTGGTGGTGGGTGGAATGTTGTGGTTTTTGAAAAAGAGGAAGTAGTTGATCTAATGAGGAAGAGGAGTTGGCTGTTGAGGAGATGGCAGCAGGACTGAGATGGGACCAGCTGATCTCATGAGGGACCTGTACAAGGACAGTGGAAAGGAGCAATTGGGTGCCCTCTCTGTGTACTAGGAGGAAGAGATCGGTTGGCAGAGTGGTCAGCAACGTGCTTTGCAGATAGGAAATGAGATGTTGGACAAAGAGGGCCCCCACCATCACCACTGACAACAGTTCAGGGAAAACAACACTGTCAGCCACACTCTGTTTACAGGCCTGGACATTGGTTTTGATGAAGCTTCATAAGTTAATATAAGTGTTGATTTTTCAGTCATTAATATTAAAAATTGTACACTGTTCACTGAGGCTGCTTTTAGATGAGCCTCATGCAGCCTAATTTTTTGTAGACTTAAGTCCATAAGAAAATAAACTCACACGGGGGGTGGGTGGGGATGTTGAGATGTCCCCCCGCCACTACCAGAAGTCATGCGGATGCCATTTGAAATAGCGGCCTCGGCAAACTAAAGCCGCTTTTACGCATGACAAAAAAGTTTTTTTTATAAATGCTCGAAACAATACCGAGTGTTATAAATGCTGGAGTTTTGTAATGTGTGAACGCAGCATTCCCCTTTTATGCAGTGAGATCTCGCAGTCTTGTAAGACCCACTAGATGTGACTCTTACAAGGCTGTTAGATCTCACTGCATAAAACGGGAATAGTGCACTCACACATTACAAAACTCTGGCATTTATATAATCTGGTATTATCTTGAGCATTTATAAGAACTCATTTTTGTCATGTGTAAAAATGGCCTAATGCTTGATTAGAGATGCTGCCTTGTAAAACCTCGATTATGTGGGTTTTAAAAGGCAGCATCTCCAAGCAAGCGCTAGTTTGTTGCTGTAGCTGCTGTTTCAATTAGCAGCCGTCCGACTTCTGGTAGCAGCGGGGGAACGTCCAATCCCCCCTGTGCAAGTTTTATTTCTTGTAGACTCTGAAGTCTGCAAGAAATGAGGTTGCATGAGGCTCATTTTTAGGAGCCTGAGTTTTGGTCCAGTGTCTCCCTGTTAATTAGCTGAATCCCCATAATAAACAGGCCTGGATGGTGGCTCCTAGGCTGGCACTCTGACAACCCAGAGGCTGGGGGCTCAAAGCTGGGGGCCTTACACAAACTGTCACAGAATCCCTCTACCCGCAAGCCTCTGGCAACCTAACAAGTGTACACATGTGATGCTGTGGAGGTATTCTTGCACTGTGTGCTCTACTGGTTCCTTTCCAAGCTGAGGCTTTGCTGCTGCTTCCAGGTCTCTTCTAAAAAAACTTTGGAACCTTCTCCTTCCACTAGCATCCTCCCCCTGTAGGAGCCCATTGGCCCCTGAGTTTCCCCAGTGATGTTGAATCAATCTCTTCCCTCTATTTGAGAGTGAAATACCCTCTGGGTTGCCTCAGCAGCACCATTACTGCTCACTGGCTCAGCCTGGAACTATGCCCTGTTGGCTCTCCCCTTAGCCCACCCATGTCCACCACCCTCAACATCCTGGTTGGCTGCTAGCCACCATACCTGGCTAGTAGCAGGAGGAGGCTGGGTAAAGCAACACTCTGCTTCCTGCTCCCAGCTCTTGCCCTCAATGCCCTTGTTCCTAGCTCAGCCCTTGCTTCTGAAGACTTTGTTTCTCATTTCCCTTCTCTGGTCCTGATCTTACTCCAAGTCCTAACTCCAGTTTTGACTGTGTGCCCCAACCCTGGACCTCCTTGAACTCCTGATCACCTTGTCTCATAGACTTTGATAATCCTATCCTCCATGAATTTACCTCATCCTTATTTAACATAAAAGTAATCTCTATGGCTTAGTTTTCCTTCAGTTATTTCTACATCCTGGCGAACAAAGAAAAGCCACTGTCACGCACCAGCAATCTAACCCAGGCCTCTGGGGAGATGGAGCTGTTACCGTACCACCTGCAGCATCCCAAGCTAAGGCCAGATCATGTAAATTCTTCTGATCGGCTGTAACCCAGGTCTGAACCATCTGAGCCTGAGAGGGCTCTCATTGGACCTCTTCCAGGTTATATTTCCCCTTTGCGCCACATCTCCTTGTTTGAATAACTTTTCTTGTGACTTGTTTCAGCCAGATCCCTCAAGTCAAGCTCCTGCCTTCCTGTCATCAGAAGTGCCATAGTGGGTCAGATCAAATGGTCCTTCCAGCCCAGCATGCTGTCTTTGATAGTGGCCACCTTTGGACACTTTAAAGAAGTTCACAACAGGTCATAATGGATGGGTCTATTCCCTGCTATTTACTCCCAGCCCCCATCAGTCAGAGGTTATGTCCTTCAGTCAACTTGCTCTTTATGAATCTACCCTCCCATGTACTTGTCTGATTTCCTTTAAAAAACCCAGTTATTCTATTGGCCCTCACAACATTCTCTGGCAATATGTTCCACAAGTTAATTGTATATTGGGTTAAAAAATACTTCTTTTTGTTTGTTTTAAATCTACTGCCAGTTAGATTTCCCATCCTCCTCTCCAGCCTTGCCATTCTTCAACTTGCTGTCTGCTCTCCAGGCTTCTCCTAGCTTGCCTAGCTGCCAGCCTTTGCCCTCTGTTCCTGCCCAGTCCTCCTCACCCTGACCCTTAGGAACTGACTTCCTGGCTTTGAGTTCTTGGCTTGAACTGTGACCTCGAGCCCTCATTATCCACCCCCTTTGGTTTGTTGCTGACCCAGCTGGGCCCTGATCCTGTGAGTTCTAGGATCCTGCACTAGTAAATAAGACAGTCAATCTCTAAAAGAAACATGCTATTTTTTCTACAGTCTACTTGCAATTGGACAGAGGTTGTAAGAGCATGGATTTTCAAAGTGTAAAATATGCCCACCTACATTTCCCTGCACAGGATACCGCTGCATTCTTAATATCAGACAAATCCTCTGGAATCAGCAGAAAGCTGAGTAAAAACCAGTATCCGGTCTGAGGACATTATAGCTTCGACACCAAGTATCTCCTTCCTTCTCTCTCTCTCTCTCTCTCTCTCTGTAAATAAATAAATCATCATAATCAACAACAACAAAGCCCACACAAACAGCATTTCAGTCAGCAATCAAACCTGAGGGAGAGACAATAGCATTATGACAGCTGCTGATCTTTTTGCAGTCCTGTGTATAAATTGATCACACCATGTACTACCTTTTGTCCCCCCCCCCCCCTTTTTTTGACATCAGCAGGAGCAGCAGGCTTTGGAAACTCCCCGGGGTGGAGATTTTCCTGCAGCTTGTGAACTCCTAACTAATTTTCCATATCGGTCAATAAATATATATCTGTGTAAATGCTACACACTGGTTTGGAAAATGGAGCCTATCTAGGCATTCTGCTGCATTCCCATTCTATATGTCATCCCTATACTTGTGTATCTCTGGGAAGATCCCCGTTTGGAGTCCTCCCTGAACACATCCTGGCTGAAACTGGATTGTAACCTTCACTAGCATTTTCTATTTAAAGTGTGCTCCTTTGACAGAAGCATAGACTCATGAAAAACCTGTTGTCTCTGATGGTAAATAACTGACATTTCAAAACAAGTAATGAAAAAAGCCCACCGCACAATTCATTTGCAGTATTAAGAACAAACTTTGTAATATCTATCTACAACAATTTACCAGGAGCTTGTTATTAAAATTAACTGTTTTAACGCTATATTTATAGTCAAAAACAATCTGTCACTGTTAAATAGCTTTCTTTCAGCTCCTATATTTACTATTCAAATGAACAGTTTGAAGAATTACATTTACAGTGCAAAATCATAAACTTGATGTATGGTTTAAGCAGTTAATTTACTGCATTTGACTGGGCACCCTTGCTGCCAATTAGCCTGCTGTAAATTTACAAATTTTGTATTTATTTTTAAACAATGTGTTGGCACCAAAAGGAAGAGGGCTCATCCGCAAACCAATCAAGCAGGCCGAGCCGGCGACAGAATTGTGTGTTTGCTATCAGAAGCCAGAAGTCAGTTAAGCAGCCAAAGGCTGCAGTGTTTTTGGACCTGTCAACAGTCTTGGATACTGTTGGCCATGAGGCTTCATTGACATGACTGTAGAGCTTGGCAGCAGTGGGTAGAATGAAATAGTTCCATTCCTTCCTCTCAAAGAGTGTTTTTAAACTAGCAAGGCTTGATGGAGTGTCCATGCATGGGGCAGTAGTGGGGCGCCCACACATGCGGATTGTGTGGGGAGGGCTTCAAATGGGCAGCTCCATGGGTGGGTGACTCAACCATGCAGGCAGCCCCCCCCCCCTTACACCACCACCCACCATCTGTGAACACAGTTCAAATGATCAGGCTGTCCCTTCCTGTCCTGTCTACCATCACTGCTAAATAGAGACCCGCCCAGGCACCCACCTCCTGCTATGACACACAAATATGAAAAGCAAGGAGAGAGCAAGCCACTACAGACAATAACCCCATTCTCTCCATGACCAGGTAAGCCGCCTGATCCGCTGCCGGACATGGCCAGCAATGGAAATGGACACACAACAGAAACAAGGGAAGCGGTCACAGAATCTCATGTCCCATAGACAGAGGAGTGGGGCACACCCCAATCCAAGCATACATTGAAGGCACTGGTTACCAAAAGAACAACGTAACTGTAATAAGCGCAGAACAGGAGCAGAGGAATCAAGACAAAAGAAACAACAGTGGGAACAGAAGGGACGAACTCCACACGCAGAACAGGCCACAGATTACCCACACAAGTGGCCCATAGGGGCACAATGTCGGTGGGCAAGGCATCCACGGGGAATCAGTTGTGAAAACCTGCCCCCACCACAGAGAGACACCACATCATCTAACTCCAGTACTGCACAGATCTCCCACAACCAAGCACCTCTGTTGACCCCTTGTGGGAGGAGGAGGGGCATGATCCGGGGGCTCCAGTACCAGGAATCTGAGCTTTCCTGCCTGCTGCGCACACTGTTGCCCACTCACATGACATTCAAGCCTCCCCCCCCCCCCATATGCTGACTGATAAGCTCATAACCGATAGGCATGGTTTAGGGGTCAGAAATCAGTTGCTTGTTGAACATCACCCCTATGCCAAATGTCAGTCAGTGCTATGCTTAATCCCAGATCCCAGGACACGTTGCACCCAGACCTCATGCCACAGTGCAAAGAGGTGTCCAAAGTACTGGATATGGCACACCATTCATGTAGCATGGACACAGCAGGAGCTAGGCACTCTACTGGCAGACCACTGCAAACGCAGCTGCTGACAAGCTTGGGACAGCGCATCAAGGCATAAGATAAGCACACAACGGAGCCAGTGTATGGAGTATCATGGGAATGCCCACATAGCCAACCACAGGCAAGGAAGGTATGTGGGTGAAGCAGCACATCTGGCAGTCTGGGGGCAGGGAACGTGAACCTCCGTCACCGAAAACCCCCTTACCCTCTGAGCCCAGAGACAGGCTGTGACACTTTTGGGATAAAGGCAGGAAACATTGGGGTGGTGCACACAACACACCCTCCCCCATCCCATGGCCCCATCTGTCCCCCCATCCATTGACCTAGGAGCAGCACACACCCCAATCAAAGCACACTGACAGCATGGGATAAAAAAATAATTGAACTTTACTTAACAGGTAACAAGTATAAAACATGTAATAAAAATGGAACAAACAGTAATGTAGGGAATACTGGTTGCCAAACAAGGGTGATGTCAATGGTGCTCACAGTCTACGGCCTCAGCCCCATCTTGCGCTCTGGACACACAAGAGGGCATGGAGATGGTGGCATATGTCAAGGAGGAGATGGTGCTCCCCACCCCGCTCCCTCTCCTGTATGAGCCCATCTCATGTGCAGTAACAGAGGAAATGGACATCGAGGGGGTCACATCCTTGAGGTCCATGGGGAATGCCCCAGCACTTCGAACAACACAGATCCCACAGCTGACCTGGGAGTGGCATCATGGCTCTGCAAGGGCCCTGCACCACATGGGCCCCAAGGAACCAAACTATGAGGGGGAAGGAACCATGACATGGAGGGGCAGCCAGGAAGGAATGTGGTAGGGGTTCCACTGGAACCCATGGAGAGGGTGGCCGGAATGCACAAGAAAGGGGAGAGACACTCGCTGGCCTATGAGCTGCAGAGCTAGTTGAATGACAGGGCAATGGTTATGGGAACATCCCTGTGTGGCATGCTCCCTCCACAAAAGGAAACCATTTGGAGGAAGCGGAGTCAGAGTAGGTAGCGTTGCCCAGGGGGAGGCTTACTAGTATTCTAGAGTGCCCAGCTCACCTAAGCCATCACCTTGCAGTGTCCTCCAGGTTGCAGATTATATCCCGCACCTGGCCCAGGCAGGTTTGCAGCTCTGGGTGGGAAGAGAGAAAGAGAGAGCGTTGGGGAACACAGGACCGGTGCACAGACTATGGTTGGCCACAGACCCAAACCTCCTCCATCCCCAAAGCTAACCCCATGGTTCTGACCATGGGATCTGGTGAACCATCAGGTCCAGAGGATTGCAGTTGGATGCACCACAAGGGTGAGGCATGAACAGGGCATTGCAACTCTTGGCCCTTGATCTAAAGTGTTAGCTGTGACCCTGAAGGTCACAGATAGGGAGCAGGCTGATCCTGGGCAAAGGTGAGACCTGTGCAAAAGATGTGCAAATCATGGGGCATTGCAGCAGCAGGGTCAGGGTCCACTGAACAGGCCAGGGAACACTTAACATGGGCAACAAGCTGCACACCCTGAGAGTAACTCAGTCCTGCTTCCTGATGTCTGCCGTGCTACTCCTTGGATTCACAGGGTTGTGCAGCACATGGAAGGGCATGGCCTAGGGCTAATGGGGGTTGCACATTGAGCAGTGGATGGGGGCAGGGCGAGGCAACCTACCCACAGATACCTATTGGCAGCTGAAAAGCTCTGCAGAGTGACCAGCTGGACAAAGACAGCAGCAGCTAAGTCACCCACACTTCACAGGGAAGGGAATACAGGCCCCCCAAACCGAGTGGGACCCTAGTATACACACACCTAAAACATTCACAGTTAACAGTGGGGGTGTGCATGCTGTTTTCATTATTACCTTTGGTAAAGGTCTATGGCTAACAATAAAGTGGTATTCATTCATTCATTTTGTTATTACAATAACGATAACAACAATGGTCATTTTTGTTATCGTTATTGCAATAACGAAAATGACAATTGAGAATAACGACAAAAATGAAAATGACTATATCGTTATCGTTGTTGTTATTATTAGTGACACAGTTGCGGTTTTGTTTTGGATGGAAATGGAGTGGGGAGCAGACATCTCAGAGACCTAAAGAGGCTTGAACTCTTAACAGTGCCTGTGCTGGGAGGGGTGAGCAGCTCAGCAGTATCTGATGGATCTATTGCTGGCTAATGAGCAGCGCAAGCAGGCCCTAGCAGTCATGGCACTCTGTGATTGCTCAATGCCTGCTGCCTCCCACAACTAATCAGGGGGCTCTGGGGGAGGGCACTGCAACCCTTTATAATGGGAGGGCCATGTTTTTTCTCCTGTTCTGTGAGAGCTCCCTACTTGTCAGACTGCATTTTACAGAACTGGTGCTTGCACACAAAAAATCCTCCCTAGTCCTCATTGTATTACCAATTCCTTTCCTTCCTCATACCCTACCTTTTACCTTCTCCCTTTCCCTGCCCTTCTCCCCCTGTACATTATATTTATCTAATTATATTATCTAATTAAGTTACATTATACATCTAATCTCTCTCTCTCTCCCTGAATTATAAAGAGAAAATGACTGTAAACAGAGATTTATTGATTAGCTGGATGTTTCGGCTTCCGCCCTCATTAGCAGCTGCTGAGGGCGGAAGCCGAAATGTTCAGCTAATCAATAAATCTCTATTTACAGTCATTTTCTCTTTATAATTCCTATATATTGTTTATGACTTGCAGCGTCCTACTATGATCCGGAGCTTCCTTGCGCATATCGCTGTTTTGTTGTTAACCACATCAGTCTCTATATAGCTGCTGATGAGGGCAGAAGCTTAGATTTAGATAGGTATTAGTTGTGTACATAGAGAGAGAAAGATTAGATATTGTATAGGTATTTAGGCTAGTCTGTTCTATTATACATATTAGGATTATAGGATAGTAGGATAGGTTAGGTTAGGTTTTGTGTATATATAATTAGATCATACAGAACTTCTTTGACTGTGTGTGCATTTGTGTGTACAATGAGAAAGGGAAGGACTACTGGTTCAGCCTCTGGGGCAGGTGGCCCTGGTAGAGGGCGAGGCTGTGGGTGTTGACATGTGCGTGGGGGAGTTGGCAAGCCCGATGCCACTTCTGCCACTGCTGGCAGCCCACCGCCCAAGCTGAAGAGACCTGTTTTTTTTCTCTCAAGGTGGCAGGTCTTATCAGGGGAACAGGTTGCAGCAGAGATCTCGGAAGTGGCATCTAGTGTGGAAGGCAGGGAGCCCCAGCCTTCCATTAGTAGCAGTGACACTGGAGGAGGGAGCCAAGGGCAATGGGTGTGTGTGCAGCAGCAGCCCTACGCACCCCCCTCCTGAAGCACCAGCAGCAGCTGGCACAGCCAGCAGTGATTTTTCACTGGGGGCAGAAGCAGATGTTAGTATGGAGAGCTGCAGCAATGATGATGATGTTGGTGCTGTTGCTGGGAGTGGTGCAGGGGCAACCACCTCTCCTGGGCAGGCTTCTCCCTCTGGCACACACCCCAGGGATTTTGAGGATTTGGGGGAGGATGTATTTGAGGGCATCCTTCCCCATCTTGGCAACAGCAGCCCAGCTTCAGCAGATAGCAGCAGGGCATCCTCTCCTCCCATGCTGGAAGCTGGTATCAGCAGAAGCTTCAGCATGGGTGGTGTCATGGAGCTGGGCAGCAATGAGGGGAGTGAGGAGGAGACTCCTGTTGATGCTAATCCCCCCTGTGGCCACACTGGGGACAAAGACAGCCGCCCCCAGTAGCGGCATGAAGGGTTCAGGAGGGCACCCCAGGGGGCCTGTGTGGGATCACTTCAAGGAAGTGATCGCAGGTGACAGCAGTCGGGTAGCCTGCCTTCACTGTGGGAAGGTAGTGTGCCGTGGGAATAAAAGGGTAATTTAAGTAATAATGGCATGAATTCCCACCTGAGGACCTGGCATAGGGCTTTGCTGCTGCAAGAGACATCAGAGAGTATGGACAGGATTAGGCTTGCTGCTGCAGCAAGCACAAGCAGCAGCAGCAGCCCTTCCTCCTCTGCTCATGGGCAAGGGAAAGGAGGGACAGAAGCAGCAGGTCCCATCTCGAACCCCCTGACAGCAGGAGCAGGAGCAGGAGCAGCAGCAGCAGCAGCAGCAGCAGCAGCATCAGGTCATAATAGAGGATCTTGGGTTTGGGCAGTTGTGGCATGGTGGAGTGCATCATCCGGAGGCAATCAAGATCACCAGGCAAGTGGGGGAGATGATTGCCCTGGATGACCAGCCATTTAGCATTGTTGAGGACCAGGGATTCTGCCGACTGCTGGCACTGTTGGCACCCCAGTACCAGCTTCCCTCATGCACCACCTTCAGTGACAGGTCGCACCCTTCCTGTACCAGGCAGCCAGGGAGCGGGTGAGGGAGCAACTGGCCAGGGCAGGTGGGGCAGTTGTGCATTTCACCACAGACATTTGGAACAGCCAAAATTCACAAAATGCCTACCCGGCCCTGACTGCTCACTGATGGCAGCTGCGGGTAGCAGGTGGAGGAGCAGCAGGGGCGAGGGGGCAGGGTACAGGTGGACCCTCCCTGCTTCACATCCAGATCTTTGATGAGAGCCACACTGCTGTCAACATAAGTGGAGCTTCACCCTGAGGAAGCATGCTCTGGTGGAGAGGATGCGGGCAGTTGAGAGGGTCATACAGTGGCAACAGCAGCAGGGCAGCCAGGAGGGGCAAAGCAGCAGAAGAAGAGCGGAGATGCAGAGCACTCCCAGGAGCAACAGCAGCTCCTTGGCCATCACCTGTCCCAAGTGGACCACCCCAGGGCAGGCAGCGAAGGCACATGTAATTGGGGAGGAAGTTGGCAGCTGGTGATGGATTTCAGCAGTGATCCCCTTCTGTACTGGGCAGAGAAGGGGAAAATATGGCAGGCCCTGACCAGGGTGGCACAGGAATGAGTGTTCTGGCCACCAACCAGCATGCCCAACGAATGGGTGTTTTTAGCGGTGGGGGACATTGTAAGTTCTCAAGGTTCAAGGCTGGGCGATGGGTTGGTGGAGCAGCTCCTGTTCCTGAAGGTCAACCTGCCACTGCTGGGTTTTCCTGACCTGGCCAGGGACCCAAAGTATTTTATTTTTATTTATTTATTAGCATTTTTATGCCGGCCCCTCATGCCCATGGCATCTCGGGGCGGCTAACAATACGTGAGGGCGGGGACAAACTTGGGGGAGAAGTCCTCACTAATAGAACAAAAGAGAGAGAGAGGGAGACACGCTCCTGCCCACGCTTTCACCCACCGTACATGACCAGAGAGAGAGAGACACACACACACAGAGGCTCCCTGAGAACACGAGAGAGAGAGACAGAGAGACAGAAATGCTCCCCGCTGCTAGAATGAGAGACAGAGGGGGGGAGGGGCATCCAGCTCAAGCTGCCACCTGCCAGAACCAGAGAGAGTGCTCATTTGAGCTCATGCTCAATGCCCACATCCAGCAGCAAACCCACCAGAATGAGATGGAAATAATACACAACATAATTATGTGCCTGCTTGTGTGTCTCCCTGCACCTGCTACCACCTATTGCAATGATTGAATGAAATGTGCCCAGTCATACATTAATTCTAGGGACATCATTCAGCTCCCATGGGCTGTCATTCCACTGTACCTGAAGCAGTCACTCCAGTCCCAAGAACCATCATCAGAGTTCTGGGGCCATCATTCAGATCACAGGGAGTTGTCCTTCCACTGCATCCAGAAGCAGTCACTCCAGTCCCAAGAACCATTGTTAAAGTACCAACGACATCATTCAACTCCCATGGGCTGCTCTCTCCTGGAAATCACTTCCAAGTCCTCTCCCCCTACCACTCCCCTCCTCTCCCTCCACTCCACCTCTCTCCTGTCCTCCTTCCCTACAGCCTCCCTTGAGGAAATCTCCTCCCTGCTGTCCTCCAACCTCTCCATTTGCCCCCTGGACCTCATTCCTTCCCGCCTCCTGACCTCCATTGCTTCCACCGTGCACCCTTCCCTCCTGCACATCATCAACCTCTCCCTCTCTACCGGATCCTTCCCCTCTGCCTTTAAACACGCCACTGTCTCCCCCATCCTCAAAAATTCCATTCTGTATACCTCTGAACCCTCTAATTACCATCCTGTCTCACGCCTCCCTTTTGCTTCCAAACTCCGTGAACACGTTGTCTACTCCTGATGCCTCACCCTCCTCTCCGCCAACTCCTCCCTTGACCCCCTCCAAGCTGGCTTCCACCCCCTTTACTACACTGAAACTGCTCTGGCTAAGGTCACCAACGATCTTCTTGTGGCTTAATCCAACTGCCTTTACTCTATTCTTGTCCTCCTAAATCTCTCTGCTTCCTTCGACACTGTTGACCACTTGCTCCTGCTTGAATCGCTTCACTCTCTGGGATTCTGGGACTCTGTCCTCGACTGGTTCTCCTCCTACCTTTCTGACCGCTCCTTCAATGTATCTCTTCCTAACTCCTCCCCCTCCTCCTCCCTACCCCTCTCAGTAGGGGTTCCCCAAGACTCTGTCCTTGGCCCTCTCCTCTTCTCTATCTACACTCAATTCCTAGGCAAACTCATTGCCTCCCGCAGATTCCAATACCACCTATACACTGACAACACTCAACTATATCTCTCCACTCCTTCCCTCTCCCCCTCTGTTCAAGCTCGTCTCACCAACTGTCTCTCTGAAATCTTCGCCTGGATGTCTCAACGCCAACTGTGGGGAATAAGGATTCCCAGGAGAAGGAAGGGGAACAGGGAACGGTGGGGAATAAGGATTCCCAGGAGAAGGAAGGGAACATGGATCTGCACACCCCCCCCCAAGGGAACAAGGGGAAGCAGCAAGGCAGTGCCTGGGGGAAACAATCCCTCAGGGTAGAATAGAGCTTTCAGGATGATTAGTCCCCAGGCTACCTCATCACTGGGCACTGGGAGAGGCACACGCTGTAATGCCACTGGGGCTACCTTGCACACAGGGAGGAGGGAGGGGTAGGGGAGAAGTGAGGAGTAGAGGTGTTCATGGCCCTATGGGGGGTGGGGGAAGGGATAGGATGGAACTTGTATCCACAGGAGGGGCCCAGGCTATAGTGCTGCTCACCAAGAATCCCCAAGGAAAACAGTTTTACCTGGTTCCATGTCACACCGCTCCCAATCACTCGCCACTAACACACACTACAATCACTCACCTAGCACACAGGCATTCTACCAACAGCTATGACTCCACACAAGAACAGAAAGGGGGCCAGTCTCATGGGCTCCGATCACCAGCACTGAAGCTGCAACAGCAGGAGGCTTTTATGTTATGCCTCAGGGCGGTGTCGCAGCTGCTCTGAGTGGTGCAGCGGCTAGGGCATGCCCTTCGCCATCATTGTCTTGCACCTGTCCCCGCCCCCTGGAACCGTGCTTGAGCGTGGTGGCATAGCAGGGCTCCCAGGTATGTCTGGGGCGGCACCATGCTGAGCTGGATCTGTTGTGCTCTGGGTTTGGGCCGGTGGGGTCTGGGGGGGGTACCCCAGGTTTTGTTTGTGCTCCTGGCCCCAGGGTGCCACTTGTCTTCTGGGTTCATGGGAGGCATGGGGGCTCAGTTTCCCTCATTGCTGACCTGACAGTACCCACCCCCTCCAAGGTCAGGGCCATATAGTAGGGCGAGGCTTTAGCTGATAGCGTGTGTGAAAGATGCACACCAGGCGGGGAGCATGCACATCTGTGGCTCCTTCCCAGGATTGTTCTGATGGCCCATATCCTTTCCAGTCAATCAGGTACCACAGGTGTCCTTGCCGGAATCGAGAGTCCAGGATCTGATGAACTTTGTACTCTCGCAACATGGGAGTGGGCGCGGAGTCTGCAAGATCTGAGCACTTGGGGGGGGGGACCTGTGCCAATTTCAAAAGGGATATGTGAAATGTAGGGTGTATACGATAGTGCGGGGGCAACTTTACTTGATAGGCAACATCATTGATTTTTCAAACTATTGGGAATGGCCCCATATACCGATAATCCAGCTTCAAGGATGGGTGGTTAGAGGGGTCATTTCGACGGTCAATCCAGACCCAATCGCCTGCTACATAATCTGGAGGTGCTCGACGATGTTGATCTGCGTAGGTTTTATATTGTCATCGTGCATGCTGGAGCATGGTCCTAGCCTCCGCTTGTGCCTTACGAATCCGTGCAACGAGGACTCCGGCTGCGGGGATAGAGCACGCAGTGA
The DNA here is from genome assembly GCA_003113815.1 of Sphenodon punctatus. Classification (NCBI taxonomy): domain Eukaryota; kingdom Metazoa; phylum Chordata; class Lepidosauria; order Sphenodontia; family Sphenodontidae; genus Sphenodon; species Sphenodon punctatus. The sequence goes on along the minus strand of QEPC01014420.1, from coordinate 896,641 downwards.
TTTCTGGAAGGCATAGCGATGGATGGTACCCATAAGTAACAAAAAATGGTGAGTTTCCTATGGAGGCATTCAAGGTGTTATTATACGTAAATTTGGCTATCAGTAATAAATCATATCAGTCGTCTTGGTGATAATCGGTGTAGCAGCACAAATACTGTTCAAGGGTTTGGTTTATGCGCTCTACTTGCCCGTTAGCTTGTGGGTGATATGTGGAGGTAAGGTGATGTTTTACCTGTAGAGTGGCTAGGAGGGTTTTCCATAGATGAGATGTAAACTGTGAGCCTTGGTCTGAGACAATTTCCAGGGGTACCCCATGGAGCTTGATCACTTGATGGAGAAGTACATGTGCTGTGTGACTGGCTGTGGGCAACCCAGCGGTGGCCACAAAATGACTCAATTTAGTAAAATGATCCACAATTACAAGGATGGTGGTATACAGGGAGGATTTCAGTAGGTCAACGATGAAGTCCAAACCAATGCACTGCCAGGGCCCCTGTGGCAATGGGGCTAATTGTAGCAGTCCTTGTGGTCATTGGCGGGGCACCTTGGTGCGTGTGCACATGGCGCATCTGTTTATGTACTGGCACACATCCGTCTGTAAGGAGGACCACCAAAAATGTCTTTGGAGGAGGGCAATGGTGCGTTTCATCCCGGGGTGTCCCGCTAGCGGGGCATCATGATGCCCCCAAAGTAGAGGTTTCCATGTGTTAGGGGTACTACGAGCTTCTCTTGGTAGTAAAGTAAGCCATCCTGGCCAACTCGGATCTTGGGGGACAACGAAGATCCATGGGCTCAGGAATATCTGTGAAATGGGAGGAGGTAATGAAGGTGGCTGCAGCAAAAGTCCGAGGTTCCAACAATAACTCTCCCCTATTGTCAGGGGGTTCCCTGGTCCCCATACACTGCAATAGAGCATCCGCTAGGATATTCTGATACCCCGGGCAATAGCATATCTCAAAATGGAAACGGGTAAAGAACAGGGCCCATTGCCCATGCCGATCATTGGTAATGCATGTATTCTGAAGGTAAGTCAAGTTTCGATGATCCGTCACTACTGTGACGTGGTACAGGGCCCCCTCTAGATAATGCCTCCAGGCTTCAAAAGCAGCTTTGATTGCCAAAAGTTCCCGATCTAACACAGTATAGTTTTTCTCTGCACTGTATAACTGCCGAGAATAGTAGGCACATGGAAGGAGGTGATCCGTTCCTGGCTCTGGTTGAAGGAGTGCCACCCCAATTGCAATGCTGGAGGTGTCTGTTTCCACTGTAAATGGCTGGTCAAAATTGGGGTGTTGTAATATAGGGGCCTGTGTAAAAGTGCTCTTGACCCTTTCAAAGGCCTGCTGCTGGGCATGTTTCCAGTCGTAAGGGACCCCTTTTCGTAACAAGGCCGTGAGGGGTTCAGTTAGTTTAGCATAGTTAGGGATATACTGTTGATAGTAGTTAGCGGTGCCTAGAAACCGCTGAAGGGCCTTGATGGAGGAAGGCGGAGTCCATTGTGTGATGGCGCTAATTTTCTTAGGGTCCATTTCTATCCCATGAGGCGGGTGAGATGATAAAACCTAAAAATTTGATGGTGCTAACATGGAACACACATTTTTCGTACTTGCAGAATGGTCGATTTTGACGAAGGCACTGTAAGACCTTCCGAACTTGGGGGATGTGTTCTGCTTCGGTATTTGAAAAAATAAGGATGTCGTCTAAGTAGGCGACTACGTGGGTATCAAGCATGTCACGCAACACATTGTTTACTAAATGCTGGAAGGTGGCCGGAGCATTGGCCAGACCAAAGGGCATCACACAATATTCAAAGTGGCCATAACGCGTCCGAAAAGCAGTCTTCCATTCGTCCCCGGGACGGATCCGCAGTAAATTATATGTGCCCCGTAAATCAAATTTAGTGAAGATGTTGGCCTCATGGAGTCAGTCCAACAGTTCTGGAATCAAGGGAAGTGAATAGCTATTTTTTACTGTGATGGTGTTAAGCCCCCTGTAATCAATACAGGGGCTCAGTCCTCCATCTTTCTTGGGGACGAAGAACAATGGAACTCCGGCTGGGGAAGTGGAGTGTCTGATGAAGCCGCGACGGAGGTTGTCTTCCACATATTCCTTTAGGGTGCTTAATTTGGGGGTAGAGAGGGCATAGATTCCACCATACAGTGGCTCGGTGCCTGGCATCAATTCGATGGGGCAGTCGTAGGGCTGATGCGGCGGAAGGGACTCTGCTTCCTTTTTATCAAAGACGTCCTGGAAGTCAGTGTATTGGGGAGATAATTTGTCAAGTGGCCCCTGTGTAAGGCTGCAGCCTACCTGGGCTCGAGCGCGGGGGCAGGGGAGGCGAGCCCCCCGACCACAGCGGCCTCCGAGTGAACAGGGGGCACAAGGACCACGGGGCCAGGCGCGGCGGCGGGAACAATCTCCGCCGCCGCAAAAGCTACCAGGAAGGAAGCCGGCGGGGAAAAAAGGGGCGGGGCCGGCAGAAACGCCGCGCCGCTCAGCACGCCTGCAGGAAAGGGCGGGGCTACAGACAGGCAGATAAAAGGAAGCCAGAGACTGCAGAACAACGCCGGTGAACAGCGTTGCTGCAGACTGGCCCCTTGTGCTGAAGGAGTTGCGAGAGTAGTGAAGGAGTGTGTGGCGTGCGGACGAAGAGCGAGTGCGTGGTGCGTGAGTGTGGTCGTGGCGAGTGAGTAAGCCCTCCAACCGTCCCTGTCCTTGTGTGCAAGCTATCCTTCCTCCAGGTCCCCTGCACCCACAGGGTCCCCTTCCCGCTTCCCGCACCAGTAGGCACCCCCTTCCTTGTGTGGATTCCCGGGGCACGTGTGACACGGGTGAATTGTGGGGGATAAGGGGTTGCCTTTGCAACCAGCACACTCGAGAGGGGGCACTCTCCGGGCCTTGCTGTCTCCCCCCCGATGATGATATAGGCCGCCGCTTATCCAAAAGCCAGCGGCCCTATTACAGCCTGAGGGGTGTCCTTTCTTACCATTTTGGTGCCCCCTCGCGAGCGTGCAGGGGAACCCTCAGACGAGGTAGCGGTTTAGCCAGGTCCACCTTCCCTCTTCCCCCGTCCCCCCTAACACCCTGTCCTATTGTGATCAGTGCTTGTGACGGTGGGGCTTGTCTGCAAACCTGGGCGCAGTAATCCGTCCTGAATGTAATGGTGCCTTGACCCCAATGAATGCTAGGGTTATGTTTACGCAGCCACAGCATCCCCAAGACCACGATGAACATAGGGGAGGCCACTACATCAAAATGCATCCACTCTGAGTGAGTCCCAATGGATACCCGAAGGTCTGTTGTTCCCATAACAATAGGTCCTGAACTAAGAGGTGACCCATCGATGGTATGGACCTGTTCGGGCGGTGTTCTCCGGGTATTGGGAATGGCATAGCGCTGCAAGAACTCCTGGTCCATAAAGTTCCCGGAGGCCCCAGAATCGATAAGGGCCCAGGAAATATGGCTCTGAATAGTGTCTAGCCCCAGGGTCATGGGAATGCAGACGTATTGTACCCCCTCCCCCCACGGTGTCATGCCCAGCATACGTGGAACGGGGTTTAGGGTGTTCTTTGTGGCCTCCAGGGACTCCCCTATAGTTCCTGGAGCCAGGCTTTTCCAGCGTCCCGTCGGGCTGGTGGGAGCGATGGGCATTCTCATGCAAAATGCGTGGGTTCCCCACAATAAAAACACAGGCGGGATGCCCGGCGATGTTCCTTCTCAGCGGCTGTTAGTGGGCCCCAAGAGGCTCCAATCTGCAGAGGTTCCACCTCAGTCTCTCACCCTGGGTCCGTCTTCCCCACCAGAAATGCTGGAGTCTGTGTTCCTAAAGGTCGAAGATGTTCTTATTGTCGTTCCTGCCTCCAGTCCCCTAGGCGTTCGTCGATTTGGAGGGTTAGGGTAACCAACTCCCCCCAGGTTTTGAGCAAGGTGGTAAAGGAAAGCTGGTCTTTGAGTTCATCACTCATCCTTCGTCGACTCGATACATCACCCACAGAACATTATCCGGCCAGTTTAGCTCAACGGCCAGCTGTTGAAATTTGGTCACATAGTCGAGTAAGGATCCACGACCCTGTTTCAACCCCACATTCGCATTCTCTGCATCCTTCACCCTGTGGGGGTAGTCAAAAAGAAAGGTAAACTCCTGCACAAATTTTGTATAGACCTGCAGCAGTTCACTCTTACTTGTAAGTAATGGGGTGGCCCAGGCCAGGGAGGTTCCCTCCAACAGCCCTATAATAAATGCTACCTTGAGAGCGTTGGTGCTGTAGGTCTTGGGTTGCATGGTAAAGGCTAAGTCACAGAGATCCAGGAAACCCTTGAACTGTTGTTGGTCCCTGGAATATTTGTTAATCTTCAGGCCCTTAGGTGCTGGGGTATTGCCGCGGGAGCTTCCACAGGTGGCGGGACCTCTGCCGGTTGCGGTGTCAAGGCGGCCGCAGCCCCCGAGGCTTGTTGCTCCTTGAGGTCCTTGACGTCCATAACAAGGGATTTAACAATACGAGTTAGCTCTTGGATCTCAGCTGCGAGTTGCTCCATGGCTGTCACCTCAGATATGTAAGATGAGGCCCAACCCACAGAATAAAGGGGGTATGGTGCTGGTGATACTGTGGGGAATAAGGATTCCCAGGAGAAGGAAGGGGAACAGGGAACTGAGGGGAATAAGGATTTGCAGGAGAAGTAAGGGGAACAGGGATCCACACACACGCAACCCCCCCCAAGGGAACGAAGGGAAGCGGCAAGGCAGTGCCAGGGGGAAACAAGCCCTCAGGGTGGAATAGGACTTTCAGGATAATTAGTCCCCAGTCTACCTCATCACTGGGCACTGGGAGAGGCGCACGCCGTAATGCCGCTGGGACTACCTTGCACACAGGGAGGAGGGAGGTGTACGGAGGTGTAGGGGAGGAGTGAGGAGGGATAGGATGAGACTTGTATCCACAGGAGGGGCCCAGGCTATAGTGCTGCTCACCAAGAATCCTCAAGGAAAACAGTCTTACCTGGTTCCACGTCACACCGCTCCCAATCACTCGCCTCTAACATACACTACGATCACTCACCTAGCACACAGGCTTTCTACCAACAGCTATGATTCCACACAAGAACAGGAAGGGGGCCAGTCTCACGGGCATGGAGGCTCTGATCACCAGCACTGAAGCTGCAACAGCAGGAGGCTTTTATGTTATGCCTCAGGGCGGTGTCGCAGCTACTCTGAGCGGCGCAGCGGCTAGGGGACGCCCTCCGCTGTCAGTGTCTTACGCCTGGACCCGCCCCCTGGAACCGTGCTTGAGCGTGGCGGCATATCAGGGTTCCCAGGTATGTCTGGGGTGGCACCGCGCTGAACTGGATCTGTTGTGCTCTGGGTTTGGGCCGGCGGGGCCCGGGGGTACCCCTGGTTGTGTTTGTGCTCTGGGCCCCAGGGCGCCACTTGTCTTCTGGGTTCGTGGGAGGCACGGGGTGTCTGATCCCCTCATTGCGAACCCGACACCAACTCAAACTGAACATGGCGAAAACTGAACTCCTTATCTTCCCTCCCAATCCTTCCTCTCTCTCTTCCATGTCGATTGCCATTGACAGAGTCTCCATCCTCCCTGTCCCCCAAGCCCATAGCTTGGGCTTCATCTTCGACTCACACCTTACCTTCAAACCCTACATTGACTCTGTGGCCAAATCCTGCCGCTTCTCCCTCCACATCATTGCTAAGATCCGCCCTTTTCTGTCTGTCTCCTCTGCCAAAACTCTCGTCCATGCCCTAGTCATCTCACACCTCGACTATTGAAACCTCCTCCTCACTGGCCTTCCCTGCTCTCACCTTTTTTCCCTCATCTCTGTTCAAAACTTTGCTGCCAGGATCATTCACCTAGCCCGTCGCTTTGACCACGTGCAGCCTCTCCTCTCCTCTCTCCACTGGCTCCTCCTTCCTGAGCGTATTCTGCACAAGCTCCTTGTCTTCACCTACAAAGCCCTTCACAGCCTCACTCCCCACTAACTCTCTGCCCTGATCTCCCTCCGAACCCCTGTTTGAGCACTCCGCTCCTTTTCCATCCCCTCCCTCACCCTCTCACGCCTCCCCTGCTCCCCCAGTCGCCTTCGTCCCTTCTCCCTCGCTGGCCCGCATGCCTGGAACTCCCTCCCTGCCCTCATATGCCTTGCCCCCACCTTCCACACCTTCAAGTCCCTCCTCAAAACCCACCTCTTCCGCTCTGCCCTTCCTAACTCCTCCTAATCATCACTATCCAGAATTATCCCCCACCTATTATCTGCAAACTCCCAATTCTCTGTAACCAAGCCAAAAACATGTACCTGAGTTCTCGCATCTTCATGAATGTTGCATCCCTTGTCTCTCCCTCTGTTCTCCCTTCCCTGTCTCCTTTCCCCCTGTCTTTAGATTGTAAGCACTCGGACAGGAACCGTGTCTATCTTATTCTCTGTAAAGCACCAGGTACATCGCTGGTGCTATATAAAAGCTAATAATAATAATAATGAATAATTATTAATAATTAATGAATAATGAATAATTAATAATTAATAATTAATAATTCTGCTGCCTGCCAGAAGAAGCATGGAGGGTAAAAGATTGGACAGGTCAAAATCGGCTGGTAACAAATGTAACTTTTATAATAACGTTTTAAAACACATTTTAACTATGAATGAATTAAACATTTGCATTATAAAACAATGGCATAGAAAAATAACTCAGGCTTCTTTGGGCCTGTCCGCTGGAACATGGGGAAACAGGGACAACAGTGCATGGGACTGAGGTATAGGGACGTTGTCAACCTCTGCCTCATGTCGCCTTGAAACGTCCAGGGCCCTCAACATGGACTCCTTCTATGCCACCAGGGATGGGCGGATTGCCTCAACAGCATCCTTTTTAGTACATATGTACTGGGCGTAAGTCTGGGCCTGCTGGTCCCTGATCTGGACCTCTCGGAATCACTCCACAAGCCTGTCCGCCACATCCTTCGTGTGGACCTTGAAGCCCTTAATATATTTTTTGGAGGGCCTCCGCAGTGACCCCTGAAATGCTCTAGCTTTGGGGGTGTCCTCTTCCTCTGGAGCTGGTGAATCGTCTGAGGAGCTAGAGGGGGAAGGACTGGGATGACACATCTTCTGATGTGATTTCCTCCCTTCCTCCGCCTGATGTTCCTCCCTGCTCCTGCTGCTCTTGCCAGCACGAGACACATCCCTCCTCACCTTGATGAGGTGGACTCTCTCGATGTGGGCAATCAGCCCCGATGTAGTCCCCTGCGTCCCCCTCTTAATCTTTTTGTTGCAGATCTAAAGAACATAAAAACATAGGAACATAAGAAGTACCATACTGTCAGACTAATGGTTTATCAAGCCCTGCCTGCATTCTGTCTCCACAAGTGGGTGGCTGGCCAATCTCTCTCTCTGCGGGAGGACTTCCTAACAGGTCACAGGGCAATCCATTCTCTCTTGTTCCAGCCCTCATGCCTTACCTTGCTTTGTGCAAATCCGCCTTTGAGGGTATAGAAATACTTCCATACCATGAAACTTGTTGGCCTGGTCTGGCCCTGTGATGTCCGCCTTGATGGGTTTTTGGCACCAGCAACATCATCATCACCCTCTCTGAAACAGGAACACATAAACACCTACATAATATCTTTCATTCACGGTGATGCCTCTAGTTCTTCCCAGACCAATACCCATTCTCCCACACCAAGTGGGTGGATGGTCCTGCTGCCTACTCACCTATTTCCCTTTCTCCCACATACACCACCACCACCTGGGGTGCTGTAGTGTCTACAAGTTGAGACTCTGGCTGCTGCTGAAAGAGCCCCCCCCCCCCCCCCAGGCAGACCATGAACTAAGACACGTGTAAATCCTGCCCTTCCTGGGGTGCTGCTGTCTGCAAGTTGAGAACTCTGCATGTCTCTGGATGCTGCCCCTTGTGCCTGATTGCCCACTGACACTCGTTCGTCTGCCAGCCTGTCTGCCCACCAGCCTGCTCCTTCTCTGCCACCTGCTGATGCCCGCTGCTGATGCTGAAAAAGCCCCCTCCCAGAAATAAGACACGTGCAAATACTGCTCCTCTGCTTCCACCTGCTAATGCCCAGCCCACTGCTCATGCCTAACTGCCCACCAATCCGCACGCCAGCAAGCTCGCTCTAAAGGCTAGTATTATACTTATCCTCAACGTTCTATAGAAAAATAAGCAAATAAAAACAAATTTTACAAACCTGGCAGTGGCACCTCCTTTGCCCTCCTCCTCCTCCTCTGATGAGGAGCCTGTGGCAGAAGCTGCCCGGAGCAACCCTGCCCTTTCCAGGTGACCTTCACTAATACTCTGGCTTCCAGGTTGACTAGGCCTGATTTCGCAACCGGCCGCATGGCAGGATTTCGCAATCCCAGGAGAAGGGGCCTACAGCCAGCATGGCTGGAGGGGTCATTCTCTGACTGGACCAGGTACAGCCAGGTAACCTCCCAAGGACCAATCACGATTGAGGGGTAGGGGGCTTTTAAAAAGAAAAGCCACACCTCTCAAGGACTCTTCCAATTTGTCTTCTGTTTGCTCTGGACACTGACCTTGCGCTAGGGAGCTAAGGGAATGGCTCCTGGCCTGTTTCGACTAAACTGAACCTAAGGACTGAACCCCTTTGCTGCAAGGCAAAGGCGCACCTGAAGCTGTGAGTAATTGTATGTTACATCCAAGGGACCAGTTTAGGCTAGATGCTGCTAAAAAGATCACTGTGCCTAAACTGTTCTGATCAATTTCTTTTGCTCAAGGATTCAAATTACCTCACATGGTTGGTTAATCTGTGATGCTGGGTTTAAAATACCATTAAAGTAATATTCCTTTTTCTTGATCTAAAAGATCTGTGTGTGTGTGTGTGTGTGTGTGTGTGTGTGTGTGTGTGTGTGTGTGTTAGCAAATACGCCTCTGTATGCTCAGGCGGCAGAAATTGGGAACTATTTTATCTTGGCTTGTGAGCCTGGCTGTTTAAAGAGACAGAAGAGGTCTCATTCTCCCCAGAGGGATGGGACTTGCAAGTAAATACTTCTGGGTGGTGGCAGCGGTAAGAAACCAGTGAATAAGTGGGTAACGGGGTGCCGGGAGGCTGGGGTGAACCCCAGTGGGCTCCGTTACGCCACAGAGCCCACCTCCACGACCTCACAAGATGGTCCAGCCTGGGCCTTCATTATTTTTTCCTCCTCCACCTCGACCTTTCTCCTCAAGTTTTTCTTCATACCAGTGCTTCCTTCACCTTCCATCAGATTCCTCAGACAAACACACACAACCCACACACAGAGCTAGCCACAACAGAGCAGACACACACACAAGTTTACAACCAAGCAGCCACACACAGACACCACACAGCTGATCCAACTACTGTTTCTGGTTTTTGATCTCATGAGATCATGATACCAAATATCAATATCGATAACGAAAATGTTACCAAAACAAAATTTTCTTTGAAACCAGTATCAATATTGATAGCAACAATAATGAAAATGACATTGTCATTATCACAATAATGATAAAATGACACATTTTAATAATGAAAACGATAACGATAACAAAAAACAACATGGGTTCCTGGTGCACATTCCTAGTTGACACACACCTGGATAGGGGAGAAATATAAAACACCTGCTAGGTTCTGACAGCTAACCTCTCCGAAGCTTGCCATTCAGCGATAGAGAATGATAGAAGTGGCGCCCTTGAGAAACTGCTAACAGATGCTAAGACCCCTGCCCAGTCCATGCAAGAGCTGATAGTAGGCTGTGGTCAGTGATTCTGGCCGTCCTCAAAAATTGGACAACCATGATCAACATAACCTGCAGGTGGGTTGCAAGGGGTACGGCATGTAGCAGGTGCCAGACATAGCTCATGAGACGGGTGTTCCTGTGGTATCAGAGGGCATTGGAGGAGTCATCGATTGACCTGTGAAGGGATTAGGGATGTGTGAATGCAGTTCGACTGTTCGGTGTTCGGCCCAAACTTCTCAACCCGTTCGGACAGCTGAACTGAACAGCTGAACCGAATGCCCAAAGCCAAACAGTTCGGCCCTGTTCAGATGAGCTTGGGCAGGTTCAGGTGAGAAAAACAGGGCTGGGAGGCCCGGGGGGAGCTGAAGAGCAGACTTCCTGTTGCCAGGGGTGCAGAGGTTTGGAATAGCAGCCAGCCTGCCCAATCACCATCCCTCTTTTCCTCAGACCACTGGCTTCGCAATCTGAAATTGACATGGGGCTAGGCTGCACAGAGCCAATGGGGCTTGTGGTAAGGCAGGCGCAGCAAGTAACAAAAGTCATTGCCCTCCCCCCTTCCAACTCCTTCTGAACTAGCCACTGATCCTGTCAGCAGGTATTTTCAGAAGTCTCCCTCTCCCAGCAGTTTGTGTACCTCTCAATCCATTGCCATCCACCTCCTATTTCACCCATTTCCACACATTTCCCTCTATAGTTTCATTTATTTAGATTAGATTAGATAAATTTAAGTGTTATTTTTATTTTTTACCCCTCCCTGTGTTCTTCCTTCCTACCCTCCATTGAATCCTTCCCTCCTCCATGCATATATTCTATCCCTGAGTCCCTTCCCCTGTTTTTGAATTTATTTAGAGTAACATTGGGTTGATTTAGCTTTCATTTCAGTTTTGTACCCCTCTCTGTGTTGTTTGTTGTGAGCTGTCTGTGTCGTCCACCCCCATCCTTGTGTGTAGATAGATAGATAGATAGATAGATAGATAGATAGATAGATAGATAGATAGATGTAGGAGTTAGCTTACTTATAGAGATAGATATAGTGTGTAGTGATTCAGTTTTAATAGTTTATAGTGTGTTTGTAGGACTAGGCCTTTGTAGATATTAGATAATATTCCATTTAGTTCCATAGGTTTAGAATAGTTAATAGCAGTTAGAGTTAGTGTAGTAGATATATATATAATATTCAAATTCTGAATAAATAATTTTTTAAAAATATAAAATCTTCATCCACATATTTTGGAAAGGAAAAAAGGAGAGGGAAGCAGGAGAGGCTGGTCTGCTGCCCATAAGGCGGGAAATGGGGCACGTGGCAGAGAGGTGGAAGGGGGCATGCTAGCGGAGTGGCAGGAGGCAGAAGCAGCAGCCTGAGCCCATCACAATGCCCCAAACTGCACAGGCCTGATTTTGGCAGTCGGGCTTCAGAGGCTGCCAGCAGTGGCACTAGTCAGGGGGTGGTTCGGCGATGCCTCCTGCCAGCATCCTCCACTACCATGCAGGGCACTGGAAGGCCTGCAGTGCAGGAGACTGCATCTGTCTCTGCTGCTGGTGCAGGAGCAGGTGCTTTGGGGTCGGATGTTCCTCAAGGGCCACGAATGTCCCCCATTGTTGAGGTGGTCCCCAGCAGTGCATGGCTGGTGGATCCCACTCCGGCTGCTAGAGGCAGGTCTCGATCCCCGGGCAATGGCAGCAGGGAGAGCAGCAGCAGCAGCAGCTATGGGAGGCACAGGGACAGTGGCAGCAGCATGGTGGGCAATCAATCAGCCTCAGGATCCCAGTATTCCCCTTCACGGGACATTACTCATATTGGGGACAGCAAGGCAGACACTAGTCCTGCAGAGGAGATGTCTGTTGCTGAGGCGATGACTGTCCCTCTGAGACCTGTGTCGCCACCATGTTCTGCTCCTCCCAGCAGCGCTGTCAGTGGTGCGTCACCTGGTGCAGGCCAGAAGGCAGGAGGGGAGAAAAAATCCTCTGGGCGCATTTTAAGTTGATGTGGACGGATGATCCCAGAGAGGCACAGTGCACTTTGTGCCAGAAGGTGGTGAAGCGTGGGCAGGTGCTTACCAACCTTGGCACAACTTCCATGGTGAGGCACCTCAAGTCATGCCACAGTGCTGTGCTGTGCTGCTAAGCTGGCAGGCAGGGGCAGTGGACGCCAGCAGGTTCCCGACTGCAACTGTCAGTCGTCCGCTTCCATCAGCGGGCAAGCTTCATGCTCAAACAGCTACCTCTAGCAGCAGGAGTGGTATTGCTGCTAGGGGTGAGCAGCAGCAGCGTCAGTGCACCATGGAGGAGCTGGGGTGGGGGCAACTGCCAAGTCCCTCGGCAACTGCAGGACATGGAGGGCAGCGTGGCTTTCAACAGAAAGCCATGCGCACGTTGGGGGAAATTATAGCGCTGGATGGGCAGCCCTTCTCAGTGGTCATGGGGTTTATGTGCCTGACTGGGTTCCTGGCCCCCCAGTTTAAGCTGCCCTCATGCAACACCCTGAGTCGGCATGTGGTGCCAGTCCTGTACCGGGCTTTAAAGGACCGGGTGAGGGAGGAGCTGGCAAGGGTTGGGAGTGCCACCATCCACTTCACCACAGACCTGTGGTTGAGCAGGAATGCACAGCATGTCTACCTGACAGACACAGTGCACTGGTGGCAGGACCTGGAGGCAGAGCTTGGCAGTGGCAGGAGGGGTTGAGAAGCAGGGTATAGGTGGGCCCTGCTTCAAACGGAAGTCATGGACAGCCCCCATACCACTCGGAACATCGAGTCATCCCTGACCACCCTGGTGAGGCAGTGGGTCATGCCAGGCATGCCCTTCACCAAGGGCTGTGTGGTGATGGACAACGTGGCCAACATACTAAGCACAGTTCATGAGGGGGACTTCACCAGCATCCCTTGCGCTGCACACACCCTTCACCTCATGGTCAGGGATGCTCTGGGCTTGGAGGAGAAGGAGATTGGGGCAGAGGCCCTTAGCTCCCTTATTGAGGGGGAGGAAGCTGACCGGTTTCTTTAACCGGAGTGTGAAGGGCAGCGACCTCCTCCGGGTGAAGCAGGCAGAGCAAGGCTCCCCAGTGCACAAGCTGGTGCAGGATGTGTCCACCCGGTGGAATTCGACCTTTCTGATGCTCGAGGGCTTCTCAAGCAGAAAGCTACCTTGCATCAGGTGCAACTGGTGATGGACAGTGGGGCACCTCCAGGGTATGATGGGGCAGAATGGGCAATACTGGCTCACATGGTCTTTGTCCTCAGACCATTCCTGGCCGTGACAGAGACCATCAGCTCCTCCACATCCACCATCAGCCAGGTGACCCCTCTTGTCCAGAGTCTCCTGAGGAGGCTGGAGGAGATTCTCCAGGGGTGGGATTGTGGCCTTCATGGCAGGAAGCTGGTGGATGAGTTGGATGACCTGGTGCGGCAGCTGACGGCAGGGCTGAAGGCGCATTTCAATGAGCTCCTGAAGTGGATGGAATATGTGTTGGCAACCATGCTGGACCCCAGGGTCAAGGGCAGCATGGCACACCAGACACCGCTCTATGGGCACTGGAAGGGTGATCTCGTGGAGAGGGTCTGGCAGGTAGAGAGGGCTCTGGAGAGTGCGCTGCAGCAGCAGCAGGACACCCCTGGGAATGGTGGGAGTGGGAGCAGCCACCCCTTTCAGATGGCGGGGGTCTATCCCTGCCCCCAGCCCTAGCAGTAGCAACACCAGCAGCAGACTGAGCAGCAGCAGCAGCAGCACCCCTATTGCCAGCAGCAGCTCGTATGTGCAGGCCACTCTGGCGAGCATGGGCTTGTGCACAGCAGGGCAGGCAGCGTGACTGAGGGCAGTGGTGGAGGTGGTGCCAAAGGCCAGTTATGTGAGGGAGTATAACAGCGTCTCAGCAGCAGTGGAGAGCTACCTGGAGGAGGAGCTGTGCATCAAACCCAGCAGCGATCCCTTGGCCTACTGGGCTAGTAAGACCAACGTATGGCTGGCCCTGTCCAAAGTGGCCACGGGTCTGTTGTCCTGCCCACCAACAAGTGTCCCCACCGAGTGGGTGTTCTCCATCACGGGGGACATTTGCTCTCCGCACCGCCTGAGATTGGGAGCCAAGTTGGTGGAGCAGTTGCTGTTCATAAACAGGGCTGATGCGGCAGCAGCTGTTACCGCGCTACAATTCCATTCCACCATTTCGGAATTGCCCACACCACACCGCGGCTTTTCTGTGAACATTCCGCTAATTCTGCCAGTATTCTGCAAATTGCAGAATTGCGGAAAAATTGTGGAAACTGTCAGAAAACCGCTGTTCTGCTATTTTGTGGCGCTGGCAGAATGGCGGAAGTAGTGAAAATGTCATGTTTCCGCTATTTTGTGAAGCCTGTGGAAGTAGCGGAATGAAATTCGCGGAACTGCGAAAGTAGCGGAATGAAACTAGCGGAATGAAAGCCTCTGCCATGCCGTACCACTAATTGCGGAAATGCTGTTTCCGGCGGAAATAGCTACCGCTGCAACATTCCGCTACAGCCCTATTAATAAAGGTGAACCTTCTGCTGCTGGGATTCCCCGAGCTGCCCCTGGACATGGATTGATGGTGCAGTGGCACACGTGATCCCATGCCAGGGGCAGTCTTGGGACGGGGCTCCTCCTCAATCTGGGCTGCCTGCTGCTGCTGAGGTGCTGTCCCTCCCTCCCAATGCCTGGAGCCTGCCCTCCCACTCTCTCTCTTTCTCTCACTAGACGGCCTCGGATGGCCTATTTGACTGACCTCATGATGCCGGGTGGGAAGCTGTAAGTCTGCCAGCCGGCCTCTGGCTGGATGATGTCGCCCCGCCTATCTGACTGGCTCTCTGTCTCTTGTGCTGCACAATCTTCAATAGCCTATCTGAGTGCCCTGCCAAGGTTCCAGCCTGCCTTCCCTACTGCCTCTCATGCCACGCTGCCTGTCTGCCCACCCGCCCAGTTTGCCAAGCTGGAACCCTGCCTTGGTCTGCCTTCTACTAATGCCACGCTGCCTATGTGCCCGCCCGCCTGCCCAGGTGGCCTACATCAAAGCCTGTCTCAGTCTGCTTAAAGCTCATGCCACGCTGCCTGTCTGCCCACCCAGGTGGCCTAGATCAAAGCCTGCCTTGGTCTGCCTTCTGCTCATGCCACGCTGCCTGTCTGCCCGCCCGCCCAGGTGCCCTAGTTCAAAGCCTGCCTCAGTCTGCCTTCTGCTGTTCATGACACGCTGCCTATCTGACCATCTGCCTGCGTGCCCACCCAGGTGGCCTAGATCAAAGCCTGACTCAGTCTGCCTTCTGTTGCTCATGCGATGCTGCCTGTCCACCCGCCCAGGTAGCCTAGATCAAAATCTGCCTCAGTCTGCCTTCTGCTCATGCCACGCAACCTGTCTGCCTGCCCACCCACCCGCCCAGGTGGCCTAGATCAAAGCCTGCCTTGGTCTGCCTTCTGCTCATGCCACACTGCCTGTCTGCCCACCTGCCCACCCAGGTGATCTAGATCAAAGCCTTCCTCAATCTGCCTTCTGGAAGGTGCTGGGCATTGGGAGGGAGGGACAGCATATCATCAGAAGCAGCAGGCAGCCCAGATTGAGGAGGAGCTCCGTCCCAAGACTGCCCCTGGCATGGGATGGCATATGCCACTGCACCATCAATCCGTGTCCAGGGGCAGCTCGGGGAATCCCAGCAGTGGAAGGCTGACCTTGATGAAAAGCAACTGGTCCACCAACTTGGCCCCCAGTTTCAGGCAGTGTGGCGGAAAAATGTCCCCTGCCATAGAGAACACCTGCTCACTGGGGACACTCATTGGTGGGCACAGACAACAGAGTCTTGGCCACTTTGGACAGGGCCAGCCACACAGTCCTCTGAGAGCTGGGTCACCACCATGTTCTGTCCTTCCCATCATCACTGTCAGTGGTTCAGAAGCAGCAGCCAGAAGCATCAGTGCACCATGGAGGAGCTGGGGTGGGGACAGCTGCCAAGTCCCTCGGCAGCTGCAGGACATGGAGGGCGGTGTGGCTTTCGACAGAAAGCCACATGCATGTTGGGGGAAATGATTGCACTTGGTGGGCAGCCTTTCTTGGTGGTTGGGCACTTGGGTTTAGGCACCCGATTGGCTTCCTGGCACCCCACTTTAAGCTGCCCTCACACACTACCCTGAGTCAGGCTGCCACCGATGCCTGTCATCCTGCAATACCCATCCAAGCAGGGGTGCCAGCTACCGAGTCCTGGCCGGGCCTCTGCCACTGCTTCATCGATGCCTGGTAGCCTGCAACGCCCGGCCTTGATGGTGACTAGAACAGGAGAACCCAGAATAGAGTGACCAGAACTGGAGGCCTGACAATACCACCCTGAGTCATCAGGTGGTACCAGCCCTGTACTGGGATTTAAAGGAGTGGGCGAGAGAGAAGCTGGCAAGGGCTGGGGNCACTCTGGCGAGCATGGGCTTGTGCACAGCAGGGCAGGCAGCGTGACTGAGGGCAGTGGTGGAGGTGGTGCCAAAGGCCAGTTATGTGAGGGAGTATAACAGCGTCTCAGCAGCAGTGGAGAGCTACCTGGAGGAGGAGCTGTGCATCAAACCCAGCAGCGATCCCTTGGCCTACTGGGCTAGTAAGACCAACGTATGGCTGGCCCTGTCCAAAGTGGCCACGGGTCTGTTGTCCTGCCCACCAACAAGTGTCCCCACCGAGTGGGTGTTCTCCATCACGGGGGACATTTGCTCTCCGCACCGCCTGAGATTGGGAGCCAAGTTGGTGGAGCAGTTGCTGTTCATAAACAGGGCTGATGCGGCAGCAGCTGTTACCGCGCTACAATTCCATTCCACCATTTCGGAATTGCCCACACCACACCGCGGCTTTTCTGTGAACATTCCGCTAATTCTGCCAGTATTCTGCAAATTGCAGAATTGCGGAAAAATTGTGGAAACTGTCAGAAAACCGCTGTTCTGCTATTTTGTGGCGCTGGCAGAATGGCGGAAGTAGTGAAAATGTCATGTTTCCGCTATTTTGTGAAGCCTGTGGAAGTAGCGGAATGAAATTCGCGGAACTGCGAAAGTAGCGGAATGAAACTAGCGGAATGAAAGCCTCTGCCATGCCGTACCACTAATTGCGGAAATGCTGTTTCCGGCGGAAATAGCTACCGCTGCAACATTCCGCTACAGCCCTATTAATAAAGGTGAACCTTCTGCTGCTGGGATTCCCCGAGCTGCCCCTGGACATGGATTGATGGTGCAGTGGCACACGTGATCCCATGCCAGGGGCAGTCTTGGGACGGGGCTCCTCCTCAATCTGGGCTGCCTGCTGCTGCTGAGGTGCTGTCCCTCCCTCCCAATGCCTGGAGCCTGCCCTCCCACTCTCTCTCTTTCTCTCACTAGACGGCCTCGGATGGCCTATTTGACTGACCTCATGATGCCGGGTGGGAAGCTGTAAGTCTGCCAGCCGGCCTCTGGCTGGATGATGTCGCCCCGCCTATCTGACTGGCTCTCTGTCTCTTGTGCTGCACAATCTTCAATAGCCTATCTGAGTGCCCTGCCAAGGTTCCAGCCTGCCTTCCCTACTGCCTCTCATGCCACGCTGCCTGTCTGCCCACCCGCCCAGTTTGCCAAGCTGGAACCCTGCCTTGGTCTGCCTTCTACTAATGCCACGCTGCCTATGTGCCCGCCCGCCTGCCCAGGTGGCCTACATCAAAGCCTGTCTCAGTCTGCTTAAAGCTCATGCCACGCTGCCTGTCTGCCCACCCAGGTGGCCTAGATCAAAGCCTGCCTTGGTCTGCCTTCTGCTCATGCCACGCTGCCTGTCTGCCCGCCCGCCCAGGTGCCCTAGTTCAAAGCCTGCCTCAGTCTGCCTTCTGCTGTTCATGACACGCTGCCTATCTGACCATCTGCCTGCGTGCCCACCCAGGTGGCCTAGATCAAAGCCTGACTCAGTCTGCCTTCTGTTGCTCATGCGATGCTGCCTGTCCACCCGCCCAGGTAGCCTAGATCAAAATCTGCCTCAGTCTGCCTTCTGCTCATGCCACGCAACCTGTCTGCCTGCCCACCCACCCGCCCAGGTGGCCTAGATCAAAGCCTGCCTTGGTCTGCCTTCTGCTCATGCCACACTGCCTGTCTGCCCACCTGCCCACCCAGGTGATCTAGATCAAAGCCTTCCTCAATCTGCCTTCTGGAAGGTGCTGGGCATTGGGAGGGAGGGACAGCATATCATCAGAAGCAGCAGGCAGCCCAGATTGAGGAGGAGCTCCGTCCCAAGACTGCCCCTGGCATGGGATGGCATATGCCACTGCACCATCAATCCGTGTCCAGGGGCAGCTCGGGGAATCCCAGCAGTGGAAGGCTGACCTTGATGAAAAGCAACTGGTCCACCAACTTGGCCCCCAGTTTCAGGCAGTGTGGCGGAAAAATGTCCCCTGCCATAGAGAACACCTGCTCACTGGGGACACTCATTGGTGGGCACAGACAACAGAGTCTTGGCCACTTTGGACAGGGCCAGCCACACAGTCCTCTGAGAGCTGGGTCACCACCATGTTCTGTCCTTCCCATCATCACTGTCAGTGGTTCAGAAGCAGCAGCCAGAAGCATCAGTGCACCATGGAGGAGCTGGGGTGGGGACAGCTGCCAAGTCCCTCGGCAGCTGCAGGACATGGAGGGCGGTGTGGCTTTCGACAGAAAGCCACATGCATGTTGGGGGAAATGATTGCACTTGGTGGGCAGCCTTTCTTGGTGGTTGGGCACTTGGGTTTAGGCACCCGATTGGCTTCCTGGCACCCCACTTTAAGCTGCCCTCACACACTACCCTGAGTCAGGCTGCCACCGATGCCTGTCATCCTGCAATACCCATCCAAGCAGGGGTGCCAGCTACCGAGTCCTGGCCGGGCCTCTGCCACTGCTTCATCGATGCCTGGTAGCCTGCAACGCCCGGCCTTGATGGTGACTAGAACAGGAGAACCCAGAATAGAGTGACCAGAACTGGAGGCCTGACAATACCACCCTGAGTCATCAGGTGGTACCAGCCCTGTACTGGGATTTAAAGGAGTGGGCGAGAGAGAAGCTGGCAAGGGCTGGGGGTGCCACCATCCACTTCACCACCGACCTGTGGTCAAATAGGAACGCACAGCATGCCTACCTGGCAGAGACTGATGACGCACTGGTGGCAGGATCCGGAGGCAGTGTTTGGTAGTGGCAGGAGGGGTCCTGAAGCAGGGTATAGGTGGGCCCTGCTTCAAGTGGAAATCATGGATGCCATGGCCCCCACACTTCTCAGAACATCTAGGCACCCCTGACTGCCATGGTGAGGGAGTGGGTCATGCCAGGCGCACCCTTCACCAAGGGGTGCATGGTGATGGACAACGCGGCCAACATACCAAGTCCAGTCCATGAGGGGGGTTCACCAGCATCCCTTGCACTGCATACACCCTTCACCTCGTGATCAGGGATGCTCTGGGATTGGGGGAAAAGGGGATTGGGGCAGGCACCCTTAGCTCCCTGACTGAGCAGGGGAGGAAGATGGCCGGTTTCTTTAACCAGAGCGTGAAGGGAGCGACCTCCTCTGGGAGAAGCAGGCAGAGCGAGGCTCCCCAGTGCACCAGCTGGTGCAGGATGTATCCACCCGGTGGAATTCCATGTTCCTGATGCTCAAGCGGCTTCTCAAGCAGAAAGCCGCCTTACATCAGGTGCACTGTTGATGGACAGTGGGGCACCTCCAGGGTACAATGAGGTGGAATGGGAGATACTGGCTCACACTGTCTTTGTTCTGAGACCATTCCTGGCCATGACGGAGACCATCAGCTCCTCCGTGGCCACCATCAGCCAGGTGACCCCTCTGGTCCAGAGTCTCCTCAGGAGGCTGGAAGAGATTATCCATGGGCAGGATTGTGGCCCTCAGGGCAAGAAGCTGGAGGCTGAGGCAGTTGTCCTGGTGTGGCAGCTGAAGGCAGTGCTGAAGGCATGGTTTGATGAGCTCCTGCAGTGGGAGGAATACGTATTGGTAACCATGCTGGACCCCAGGGTCAAGGGCAGCATGGCAGGCCAAACACCACTCTATGGGCACTGGAAGGGTGACCTGATGGAGTTGGTCTGGCAGGCAGAGTGGACTCTTGAGACTTCACGGCAGCAGCAGGATGCCCCAGGATGGTGGAAGTGGGATCAGCCACCCCTTTCAGCTGGTGAGGTTCATTCCTGTCCCCAGCAGTAGCAGTAGCAGCACTAGCAGCTGGCTGAGCAGCAGAAGCACCCTTATTGATTCTGGATGATGTGGATGGAGAGCCCTTCCTGCCTGGAACGTAGGCCCCAGAACCCTAAGGGAGGATTCTGGGGCTGGAGTGGCTATTACTTGATGTAGTGGAACGACAGCTCTCTGTGAGTGGAATGACAGCCCCAGAACCCTGATGGTGGGTCCTGGGACTAGAGTGGCAGCTTCTGGATGATGTAGATGGACAGTTCTCCCTGCCTGGAATGTAGGTCCCAGAACCCTGTGGCTTTGTTGTTTCTTGATGCCATGGAATGGCGGCTCTCTGTGAGTGGAATGACTACCCCAGAACCCTGATGGTGGGTCATGGGGCTGGAGTGGCAGCTTCTTGATGAAGTGTAATGAGTGACAGCCCTCCCTGCCTGGAATGTAGGCTCCAGAACCCTGAGGGTGGGTCCTGGGGCTGGAGTGTCTGGTTGCTTCTTGATGGGGTGGAGTGAGCTCCCTGTTTGCGGAATGATGGCCCCAGAACCCTGATGGTGGGTCTTCGAACTAGAGTGACAGCTTCTAGATGAAGTGGAATGACAACCCTTCCTGGATGATGTAGATGGACAGTCCTCCCTGCCTCTAATGTAGGCCCCAGAACCCTGATGGTGGGTCCTGGGGCTAGAGTGGCTGCTTCTTGATGCAGTGGGATGAGACCTCCCTGTGAGCAGAATGACAGCACCGGAACCCTGATGGTGGGTCCTGGGGCTGGAGTGGCTGGCCGTTCCTTCATGCGGTGGAATGATGGCTTCCTGTGAGTGGAATGATGACCCCAGAACCCTGATGGTGGGTCCTGGGACTAGAGTGGCTGGGTGTTTCTTCATGTGGTGGAATGATGGCTCATTGTGTGTGGAATGACAGCCTCAGAACTCTGATGGTGGGTCCTGGGGCTGGAGTGGATGGCACCCCTGCTCAGTTGGGCATTGCAGGCTGGCTGACATGGTTCAAATAGCAGCAGAGGCCCGGCCAGGGCTTGGTGCCTGGCACCCCTGCTTGGCCAGGTGTTGCAGGTTGGCTGGCCTCATTGTGGGACACTTGCAGAGAATGAAGTGAAATGACAGCCCTTCCTGCCTGGAACGTAGGCCCCAGAACCCTGATGGTGGGTCCTGGGGATGGAGTGGCCAGCACCCCTCCTCAGTCATGAGCTTCAGGCTGGCTGGCATTGGTGGAGCAGCGGAAGAGGCCTGGCCAGGCCTCGGTGCCTGGAACCCCTGCTTGGCCAGGAGTTGCAGGCTGGTATCGTACTCAAATGAACTCAAAAAGCTCTATTGCAATTTGGGCAAGCCTTGCCCGGTGCTGAATCTCATGGCCACCCAGCCCCCGCCCACCGGCACACTCATCTATGCTATGGCTGGCATTGGTGGAGCAGCGGTAGAGGCCCATCCAGGGCTCAGTGCCTGGCACCGCTGTTCGGCCGGGCATTGCAGGCTGGCTGGTCTGGATGTGGGACATTTATAAACAAGTGGAATGATGCCTCCCTGTGAGCAGAATGATGGCCCCAGAACCCTGATGGTAGGTCCTGAGGCTGGAGTGGTCGTCATCCCAGCTCATCCGGGCATTGCAGGCAGACTGGCATTGGTGGAGCAGTGACAGAGACCTGGCCAGGGCTTGGTGACTGGCACCCCTGCTTGGACAGGCATTGCAGACTTGTATTCTACTGTCAGAATCTCAACAAACTATTCTGCCAATTGGTCAAGCCTTGCCCAGTGGAGAATCACGTGGCCACCCAGTAGCAGACATTGGATTGCCGGGGCACAGTACCCATCGCACAGCAGAGGCAGCAGCAGCAGACATTGGATTGCCGGGGCACAGTACTTGTGGCACATCAGAGGCAGCAGCAGCAGACATTGGATTGCCAGGGCACAGTACTCATGGCACAGCAGAAGCAGCAGTAGTGAACATTGGGTTTCTGGGGCACAGAACTCATGGCACAAACAGCAGAGGTGGCATTGGAAGCAGCAGCGGATGTTGGGTTACCCGGGCACAGAACCCGTGGCACAGACAGCAGAGGTGGCATTGGCAGCAGCAGCGGACATTGGGTGGCATTGGGAAGCTGGAAGCCTGCAGCCGGTTTCTGACTAGACAATCTCACCCCGCTTATCTGACTGGCTCTCTCTTTCATGCACTGCACAGTTTTCACCAGCCTATCTGAGTGCCCTGACAAGGTCCCAATCTGCCTTCCCTACTACCTCTCATGCCATGCTGCCTGTCTGCCCGCGCTGGTTGCCAACCTCAAAGCCTGCCTCAGCCTTTCTTCCGCTGCTCATGCCATGCTGCCTGTCTGCTGCTGCTGCCGCTGCTGCCTCTGCTGTGCCATGGGTTCTGCTACTGGGCAATCCAATGTCTGCCGCTGCTCCACCGATACCTGGAAGCCTGCAACGCCTGGCCAAGTAGGGGTGCCAGGCCAGCCACCAATCCCCAAGCCTTCCCGGCCTCTGCTGCTGCTGTTGGGTCTCAGATGGCCAACCATGGTGCCACGGGCACCCCTGGGGCTGATGTTCTGAGCCTGCCTGCCCTGGCAAGCCAGGGTGTCAAGCACCAAGCCTTCCCAGTCTCTGCCGGTGCTGTGTCTCTGATGAACTGCTGTGCCCCCACGGGCCCCCATGGGCCCCCCGGAACGCCCCAAGCCTCTACGGCAGCCAAACTTTCAGAACGTTCCGGCGGTCCATACGATGTTGACTTCACAAGAGAACTAGCAGCTGTAATCTGGGCTGACCAAGATGGAAATGCGGAGATGGTAACTCCCAAATACTTATAGGAGTGAACTTGTTCAATCTTGTTGCCCCCCATGAACCATTTGTGGGATACCCTGGCTCTACTGACTACCAACACCTTTGTTTTTTGGTAGTTAATTGACAATGCCTCTGTGTTACAATAATTATGGAAGGCTGTCATCATCCTTCCTAATCCCACTTTAGTGAGGGAAATTAGGACAGTGTCATCCTCAAATAATAATACGGGAATTTTATAACCACCCAATTCTGCGGGATGAAAGTCACAGCTAGACAGAGCACCCACTACATTTGCCAAATATAAATTAAAGAGTGTGGGCGCAAGGACACAGCCTTGTTTAACACCCCTCACAACCTGAACAGCCTCAGAAAGAAGTCTCAATCTATTTACTCAACCTGGAGGGAAGTATCCATATGTAGAGCCTGCAATAACCTCAACAACCGCCCATCAATTTGATTATTTCTGAGTTTAGTCCATAGTCTATCTCTATTCACTGTGTCAAATGCAATTCTTAAATCTATAAAGCAGAGGTATAGTTTGGATTTTAACCTCAGTCTTACATATTTTGTAATTAATTGATCTAACACCAACACATGGTGAATAGTGGACACTCCCTTCTGAAACCCAGCCTGTTCCACCCCAATCAGCTTTTTATGCGCTATCCAGTCCTGTAGCCTATTTAATAGGGTTTTCGCATATAGCTTGGCAATAATACTTAGCAAGCTTATAGGGCGGTAGTTCACTGGATCCCTAGGATCCCCCCACTTAAAGATGGGCACCACTACACTTGAAATCCAGTTCTTAGGGAGCAACGCTGTTTCATTTAAGGAAGTAAAAAGAGAGGCTAAAACCCTACTCCACCAATCAACATTCCCCTTTAATACCTCTGCAGAGACTAGGTCGATCCCAGGGGCCTTTTTTGGTTTCAACC
>QEPC01014420.1:844340-858188 GCA_003113815.1 Sphenodon punctatus | reverse complement strand
GTTCGGTGTTCGGTTCCGTTCGGTGTGTTCGCCATTTTTGTCGTTCGGTGTTCGGTTCCGTTCGGTGTGTTCGCCATTTTTGTCGTTCGGTGTTCGGTTCCGTTCGGTGTGTTCGCCATTTCGTTGTTCGTTGTTCGGTTCCGTTCGGTGTGTTCGTGTTCGTGTTCGTGTTCGGTTGTCCGAACAGGCCGAGTTCAGGCCGAACACCGAACTACCGAACCGCGTTCGCCCATCCCTAATCGCTTACGATTGCCAGCTGTATGCTGAGACGCTGGGGCTGGTTCCCTTTCCTGATGGGCGCATTCCAGAGATGAGGTGCTTGCATGTGGGGTGGTCTGCAACAGAGGCCATGTCCGCCCTCTCCATATGCAGCCTGGCCACCTACATGGTCTGACTGGTGGAGGGGGGCCCTGCCTTGGCCATATCCTACATTGGCTGCATTCACGGGGCCTGTGGGTACCAGCACTCTCATGGGGCGGTCTATCACCGGCTTTTGGAGCTCGGTCACCTTCCGTGGCTCCCTGCTACTGACTCCTGCTTGTCGGAGCCCACCACAGCGGAGCTGTCAGCGCTGTCGGGTGTGTGGTCCCATTCTGATGTGCAGTTGGGGCTCTCCATGCAGGATCCTTTTTAGGCTTACTACCTGGTCACCCACCACATGTCCACATGCTTCATTGGCCATAATTCGTTCACCTGGTGGGCCACCTGGCCCCTGGCCCCCACGTGGCCCCCTGAAGCTCGCTATGAGCCCCCCTTTGCCTTCCAGACCCCAGTTTCTGGCCCCCGCTGTGAGCTTCCGCCTCTGCCCTGTTGCTGTGGTCCACTGCCTGCTCCCTCCTGGATGTCCCGCCCCTGCTGCTTTGCTGCCTGCTTCCTGGGGTTCCACTGTCCCTGTCTGTGGCTCCGACCCCCCCAGACCCCCCCAGCTGCCTCTGCAACCGTTGTTCCCCTCCATGGATGCCTTCTCTGGTCTCTGGGTCCAGCTCTCTGAAGCACCCCCCGACTCCCCTGGGTGCTGCTGACCATCCTCGTCTGCCTGCGCTCCCTCATGCACCCCAGACCCCCCTGGGTGCCTGTGTGACATCGGGGTTCTGGGGCCCCTGGACTGCACCTCCCGGCTACCTCCTGGGGGTGTGGGGTTGTGCCTTTGGACCAGTTGCATGGATCCGGCTCTCCTGCCTCCCCTCCACCACACCCTTGCCAGCACTTGCGGTCTGCGTGTGCCTCCTGGACCATGCCTGGGCCACTGCCTGTTCTGTGTGGCCTCCCCCTGTGCCTGTACCCCGACCTTTTGGGGTCCCCCCCATTCCAGGACTGATTGTGTAGCTGTGGGGGTGGCCGTGCGGGCTGTGCTGTTGTTGGGGGTCTGCCTGTTATTCCCCGTGCCTGGCTTTGCCCCTGGAGCATTCCCCCCCTCTTCCCTGTCCCTCTGGCCCCCTCCCCCCTGTGCCCGTTGTGCCGTGCATGTTGTCTGTCCCGCTGTGTTCCCCCTTCCCTTCCTTTCCCGTGTGGGTGTGTGTGCGCCCGGGCGCGTGTGTGTACTGTGTGTTCCACTATGCCCTCGTTGTCTATATGTCTGTTGTGTGTGGTACCCCGGCCTCCCTTCCCATTTCCCTTGTGTGGGCGTTCCCTGTAGGTGCTTTTGGCTTCGTTTGTCCTCCGCCGGCCATGTCTGTGTCCCACCCCTCCCTGGTGCCTTCTAGGTCTTTTGACGATGCCCGGGGATCGGTGTAATGTCTGTTGCACTGCCCCGGGCCATGGTCTGGCAGTCCGATTCCCTGCCGTGGTTCTGTTCCTGTCACGTCTGTTCGGGGCTCTCCTTGACCACGGGGGGTGGTTGTTCAGTTCCCCACTTCTGGGAATCCACTGTGGTGAATCAGGACCGCGAGGTGGGTAAGTTTTCCCTGGTGGCAGCAGGGGATGCTGTGATGATGTGTGGGATCTGCCCCATTGTTGTGGGGGAGATTACAGAATGGGACATTGGCGAGTCATAAGGGGGTGGGGTTGAGAATTGTTGTTATATTTGTTTTGATATTGAGATGTATATTATGTATTTTGATTGTTGATAATGACTTGGGCCCCCTGTGTGGATTGCCCATGAATGTATATTTTTTGTTGTTGTTGTAAGCCGCCTCGAGTCTTCGGAGAGAGTGCGGGGTATAAATAAATATGGATTTGGATTTGGATTTGGAACATCTGAAAACACCCATTGTTGGTGGCTTTAGATGGTTTGCTTTGCTTGCTCTGTGTTTGCATGTGCCGAAGGGTTGTGCTGCCTCGCCTTCTATTCTTTAAAATATTTTCTTGGATGTTTGCTGTTTTTCACCCTGTGTGAGACCCTGTCACCCTAATCTTCTGCTTTCTGTTTTGGGGGCTTTTTTGGAGGCGAATGGAAGGGTTTCTAATCTTTGCTGGAACATTCGCTGCACTTTCAAGGCTTTTCTGCTGCAAAGCCATGCCACATGTTGGTTCACTAATGGCTAGTCTTTGCTTGAATGTTCCCTCTCTGGTTACAGCAGATGTCTTTACATTGCAAGAAAACTGTGTAGCATGTTTTGGGGACAAGTGGAACTCCATGCTGATGCTTCTGTGTTTGCATGTGTACTGCTGACCCCGCCTACCGTTGTCCAGGCCCTGCGCCACACCAGCCTTGAAACCCACCAGCCACCACTGCTGTTGACTTTTCCCCATTAAGCCATGTTTATGAACATGCCCAGCGATTCTGTTCTTAATGATAGTTTCCACCATTTTGCCCGACACAGACGTCAAACGTACTGGTCTGTAATTTCCAGGATCACCTCTGGATCATTTTTTAAATATCAGGGTTACATTTGCCACCCTCTAGTCCTCAGGTACAGTGGCAGATTTCAGCAATAGGTTACAAATTACTAACAGTAGGTCTTCAATTTCATATTTGAGTTCCTTCAGAACTCTGCGGTGAATACTGGTGATTTGTTAGTATTTAGTTTGCCAATTTGCTCTAGAACCTCCTCCAGAGTCACGTCAATTTGTGACAACTCTTCCAATTAATCACTTACAAAGTAAGGTGCCGGTGTGGTATCTCCCCCACATTCTCTCCAGTGAAGACTGAAGCAAAGAAACTCATTCAGCTTCTCTGCAATATCCTTTTCCTCCCTAAGCATCCCTTTCACCACCACCCCTTGTTATCTAATGGCCCAACTGACTCTCTAACAGGCTTCCTGCTTCTGATGTACTTGGAAAAGTTTTTATTATTAGTTTTAGCATCTTTAGCAAGTTGTTCCTCAAATTCTTTTTTGGCCTGCCTTATTAACTTTTTACATCTACTTTGGCAACTCTTATGCTCTTCCCTAGTTACCTCATTCGGACTCTCTTTCCATTTTAAAAAGGATGTCTTTTTGGCTCCAATAGCCTCCTTCACCTCACCATTTAGCCACACGGGCAGATGTTTGGTCCTCTTCCTACCTTTTTAAATTTGTGGAATACATTTAATCTAAGCTTTCCAGATGGTGTTTTTAAATAGTGTCCACACTGCCTGTAGACATTTACTTCTTGAAACTGCTCCTTTAAGTTCCCTCTAACTAGTTTCCTCATTTTTACATAGTTCCCCTTTCTAAAGTTATATGATACCCCAATGGTTTTATTTGGCATTTTCCCTCCTGTGAGTATGTCAAATTTGATTATATTATGATCACTATTTCCCAATGGCTCCAGCACCATTAACCCTCACAATAAATCCGGCACTCCACTTAGGACTAGATTCAGAGTGGATCCTTTTCTTGTTGGTTCCAGGACAAGCTGCTTCAGGAAGAGTCATTTATGACATCTAGACATTTTATCTCTGCATCCCTCCCCGAGGATCCCTCACCCAGTCAATATGGGGGTAATTGAAATCACCCATTATTACTGTGTTTCTGACATTAGTAGCCTGTATAATTTCCCTTAGCATTTCACAGTCAGTCTCACTGTTCTGGTCAGGAGGATGACAGTATAGGCTGACCACTATACACTTCCCTGTAATACACAGAATTTCTATCCACAGAGATTCCAGAGAACTGTTTGCTTCCTTTAGAATATTAATTCTGCTTGACTAATGTTGTCTCTTACATATAGCACCAACCCACCACCAGCTCTTTCTACTCTATCATTTCAATATATTTTGTATCCTGGCAATACCATGTTCCATTGGTTGTCCTTATTCCATGTGTGGCCATAGCCATTTGTAGACTACAAACCCCAGACTCCTGATATTTCATGGTCCATCAATTTGGAGTGGGCACCTCCACAGTATCCAACACCCTGGCTGAGGTGTATACAGTCATAGTGGACATCCTCCTTGAGAGGATCATCCAACTCCATAATGCAATAGAGGCCATGGAGGGGTTCATCCGTATGGGGTTCCCCAACTGCTTTGGTTCAATTGATTGGACGCATATTCCCATTATATGTTCTACAAACAGCTGGGATGACTATCTCAACTGGAAAGGTGTTTTTTTCTGTGGCTCTGCAGGGTGTGGTTGACCATCAGGGGCTGTTCATTGATGTGTACACCGGGATGTCTGGGCAGAGCCACAATTCCCAAATCCTTTGCCAAGCACCGTGTATATGCCCAAATATACATGGGAGAGATCAGACAACAGACCATCCAGGTTACTGAGGGAGTGTCCATGGGCCCAGTCATCATAGGGGACCCTGCCTACCCATTAACGCTGTGGCCAATGAAGCTGTATGCCATGGCATGCACACCGGAGCAGGAGCTCTTCAAATGGCAGATGAGTTCCGCCCACCATATCGTGAAGAGGTTGTTCAGAATCCTCAAGAAGCACTGGCGGCTCCTTTGGAATTGGAAGGAGTTCCAACTGGACAAAGCCCCCCTTCTGACCATGGCTGCCTGTGTACACCAGAATATATGCAAGACAGGTGGGGCCGCTCTTTCTTGATTATTCCCTCTCACCCCAGTGCTCGTATTCCAGGAGGGCCAGGGTCAAGTGGAGGGCCAGGGTCGTATTCCAGGAGGGCCAGGGTCTCATTGGCATAGCCAATGAGAATTGAGATGCCCTGTGCAGGCTCATTTTATGCATGGCTACTGACCAAGGATAGCCCCCATTGGTCACCACTGGTGATGGGGGGAAGGGTCATGGGAAAACACCTAATCACTGTATAATGGGAGAGGAGGGTATGTCCCCTATAGTAACTGCACAAACATGTTCCCAACAGGTTCTGCATCCCCTGTACACACAGTTGCCAGGTATACACAATTGTGGAGGACACCCATGCGAAATTCAGGGTTCAGGGTCACATTGGCTCCAATGCAGCCCTTCATTGTGTATTACCCATGGGCGTCCTCTGCAACTGTGCATACCATGGCAAGCTTACCTGTACTCCTCTGTGCTGTTGCATGCACCTCTCCAGGGGCCCATTGCCTCCACCCATTGTGCTGGGATACCTTGCTCTGCACATACCACTGTCCAATATGTTTTGCCCCCACAGGGACATGAATATCACTGCATTGTCCATCACATGCATATTGTAAGTCCCTGCAGCGTACCAGTGGTTGGGCATACCTTCCTTTTCTCCCTGGGAACTGGGACCCTTTGTCCCATGGCCCATGTGTACTACTGCCAGGGCTCGGAACAGCCGGTTTCATCTCCATCTAGCCCAAACAAAGCACTGAGACAGGAACTGCAGTGCAATAAATTTATTTAGTGAATTTTCACATATCTTAGGTCTTCTTGCCCCTTCCAGCTCCTCCATGGCCCTGGCCAGTGCCAGACATTCAACACTTCTTTGGTACTGGTACCTCCATCCTGGACTGCTGCTGCTGCTGGTCTGGCAGCTGCTGGTGGTCTTCTGGCACTGGACCCACTGGTGGTGGGGCATAGCATGGTCATGGGGACACTCCAGGAACCATGTCCCCTGGAGCACCCCCATGACCTGATGTGGGGCTCAGGGAGGGGACCCAGGTGGTGCATGGTGTCAAGGGGTGACTGGTAGGGAAACCATGACTGGTGGCTGAGGTCAGGAGGGTGTAGGCACTTGTGGGGCATACTGAACTCATCCCTGGGCAACTACACCAGTGTTTATTTATTTATTTATTTTTATTTAAAGCATTTATACCCCGCCCCTCCTGCAGACAGCTTGGGGTGGCTTCCAACAATATAAAACAATATAAAACAGTTAAAACAATCAGCAGTTAAAATACTTTATGAAACAGGGCCCTGAGAGACAATTCATATTAAAACAATAAAACAAGGTGGTGGGGGGGGGGGAAACACAACCCTAACCCACCCCCACTCCCCAAAGGCCTGGGCAAACAGCCAGGTTTTGCAATACCGCTGAAATGACAACAGGCTAGGGGCCAGGCGGGCTTCCTCTGGAAGGGAGTTCCAAAGGTGCGGCCCAGTCACCGAGAATGCCTTCTCCATTGTGGCCCCCCGTTTTACGTGAGGGACCTGCAAGAAGGCACCCCCGGCTGACCGCAGGAGCCGCTCTGGGGCGCGGAGGGCGAGGAGATCCCTGAGGTAAGAGGGGCCCAGAGCGTGAAGGGCTTTATAGATCAATACTAAAACCTTGAACCTGGCTCAGCATGCTATTGGCAGCCAGTGCAGAGTCTGGAGCACAGGTGTAATATGCTCCCGACGGCCCGTCCTCGTAAGGAGATGAGCAGCTTCATTCTGCACTAGCTGTCAGGTCGTTTACTGCCATGTCGTGGTGAGCAAGGGAGCACTGCAGTTCCAGGGACTCATGCGTGAACTGCCTGAATTCAGCACTCACCTGTTCCACCATGTTAAGGGAGCGTTGCAGCTCTTTCAAGTGCCGGGTCATGTTCCTCCATTCCCACAGTTATCAGACCCATTGTGCATCGAGGGCCCAGTTCTCCACCTGGTTATGGTGCCAGGCCATCCACTGCTCCATTTTGAGCCCCTGGATGGCATCCATAATCTTGGTCCCTGTGTGTGTGGTTTCCACAAACAGCTCTCTTGCCTGGCCCTCCCTGAACTTTTGGTTACAGGCCTGGAGCTCCCTGATCTGATGGGTGACGGGTGTGAGAGTTGGCGATTGCTATGGTCATGCTGGACCCTTGCCTGTGGGAATGCAAAGGAGTGAACTGTTTCTTCAGCCATACGGGGAACTGTATGTTTGTGGTGAATAGCTGTATCAATGTTGTTGAGATGGATGATTGACCTGCATCAGTCGCTAGACATTGGGGGGGAGGGGACGTGCCTCTGTCATGCTGCAGGGAGACTGGCTTTGGTGATGCCTGGTCCTGACAGCTTGAGGGAATGGTGTGTTTGTTTACTGCATGATTGCGTCCAGCTTTACAGGACCAATCGGTAGTGGCTTTGAGGCGGGCATAGGAGGCGGCCCTGAAGCGGACATAGAAGTGACATAATTGGGACTTTGGGGATAGTATCCCAGCAATCAGGAGACCTAGGCCGTTTTTAGATGAGCGCGGCGACACCTGTGCTTGTTTTTCAAAAGACCTGGCAGTCCATTCTAAACGTGATGCTACCACCGAATACGTGCATGCACGGGTGATGCGCATCCATTTCCAGCCACGAACTGACCGGGTCGGCAATTGAGGCCTGTCATACGTGGCCGGAAATGGATGCTCATCGCCCATGCATGCGCGTATTCAGCGGCAGCGTCATGTGTAGAACAGACTGCCTGGTATTTTGAAAAACAAGCGCAGGCACCACCGCGCTCATCTAAAAATGGCCCTAGTTTACACATCCAGGCTGGCCAATGATCATCACAATCACGTCCTGCAGCACTGTGACAAAGGACATAAGAGAATCTCTATTGACTCTTTCCTAAACAGATGCTTCTGACTTCCCAGTAACAAGTGGGGGAGCGATGTTGGGATGGTCACACATTACAGAATGAGGATATTTGGTTGACATTTCTGCTGGCCAATTGGCATCACAAACAAATCTTATACCACACTGGCATATAAGAGAATCCCTGGCATAGGCTTCTTCTCTGCATATGCTGTGTAGGCATATAAAATTGAGACCCTTTATCACATATTTCTGATATTGGGCAGAGATGATAATAAAAGTGTGATATACAGCCCTGTTGCATTTCATGTACATTGGTTGGACTACAAAGATGTTATAGTCAGACATACATTTATAAGTTAATTGCTCCTACCACCAGGACCCTTTCTCCAATACTTCTGAAAGTTGGCACAGACAATAAATATGGGAAGAGGTTTACTGTTGCCAAGTTTCATTTACATTAAATGTGAGGCAAAGAAGTTATTTCTAAGAATGTATATGAAGACTTTTGTGAAATAATATAATTCAACTGCTTGTAAAATTGAATTAATTTATCCAATCTTTTTGGACTTGGGAATAATGAGTTCAATTGGAGGTACAAACCCTACAAATTTCAGCCAAATATAATAAAAAACAAAAAAGGTACAGCTAAAAATGCATTTTCCATTGAAACCAATGAAAAATGAAAATGAAAGCAAAAACAAAAATGAAAAGTTGATATTTTTGAAAACAAAAATGACAGATTTAAATTATGAGAATGAAAAAATGAAAACAACATGGGCCTCTGGTGCACACCTCTAATGATTCCACATGCACATGGGACTTCCAGGCTCATGGGTCCTAATGCAGCTGCACCAGTTATAGTGATACCACTGTGTTGCCCGTAAGTGATGTAGAGCCTTTTCTTATGGGATCCTGGTTTGTTAATCTTCAGGATGGCATCCAAAACCTAGCGTTCTGATCTACAGTTGTGCAGAGTGGCATTGCTATCTTTGTTTATATATGTATATTGTAACTGGATATGGGCCATACCTGGTAGAGCCTCTTCAGGATCCTGACCCAACACTCGCTTTCATGGGGAACCTTTGCTCAAGTTTATTTACAGACCATACAACGTCCTGTCACCATACTCAGTTCCTGCACACAGTTCTCTATATAGTCCATTTATACAGAGTCCATACCAGATATATGGTCTCACAATGCTGACAACCTTTGAGGTCCAGGCAAAATTCCTCCTGCAGCCTATCAAACCCCACAGCTCAGGCAACGCTCTCTGAGCAGAATTTGGTGGAGACAGAGCTCTCACCCATCTCCTGTCTCCCTCTTTCTAGGTGTCTTATCAGCTCTCAGGAAGCACTCTTTGTCTGAAGCAGAACTCTCCCCTAGGACCTATCACTTCACACCTACCACCACACCTCCTCCCCCCCATCTCAGCTCTCTGCGCAGCCCTTTAGGCTTATGGCTCTCCCAACCACACCTCCCCTCAAGTGTTAGGCAATCATGTGTGATCCTCCACTTCCAGATGTGCTTGAACCTTGAGTAGCACTGGTTTCCTCTGATGATGCTAAGCTCCTTAAAGGCCCAGAGTCCTAATTAGCAGCTCCCTACTACATATATACCTCCTCCAGCTGCAACATGGGAAGCATGCCTTTAGGTGCTGCTGTTGTATTTTCACTGCTTGCATCTGCACACCCTAACCAAAGTGATTGGGACACTTTTAAAATAGGGGGGGGGGGGAATTGGCTGTTCAATGGGGTGGAAGATGGCCCTGAGCCAGTACCAGAGAGAGCTTGCAGATGTGCACACTGTATGAAGAAAACATCCAAAGCATGTAAGTGAAGAGGAATCAGTTGCCTCCTCTCCACAGCTGGAGATAATCAGCAGGAGAGGAAAGAAATTTCAGATGGAAAGAGCAGGCTCATGCAGCATCTGACCAATGTAACATGAATGTTGGCCTCTGCCATTATGCTGAGAGGAGTTTGCCTTTAGATTTCGCATTGCTTACAAACATGGGGAAATGGTCATTTAGCCTCCATGTTTTAGGTGGGGCAGCTGTGACTTAGAGAAGTTAAATGACTTGTCTGTGGCTACACAGCAAGCTTGTAACATAGCCATAGCCAGTAATAGAGGTAGGAGTTTGGATGAAACTTTTGATTCAGGTTTGATTTGGGTTCGAACCCAAACCAAGCCCAAATTTGTTTGGATTTAAGTTCGTTTTTCTTGGATTTGGTTCATATCCAAGCAATGTGGGCCTAAATCCTTGTCCTCCCCCAGCTCTGTACTCCTGCCCACCCAGCCCATCGCCTGTCCCAGCCTACCACCCCCCTGCCCCAAGGGTAGCCTACAATGGGCACTGGGCAATGACCCAAGGGGGCAGAAGTCTGGGGGAGGCAGGCAGAGGTCTGGGGGAGGCAAAGCTGGGGGCAGACAAAGAGACCAGGTAGCGGTCCAGGGGCCGGGCAGGGGTGGGGAGAGGGAGGGTATTTGCTTTACTTACTTGACCTACAGGACTCTGGAGTGTGAACTGGCGGTGCCCAGGCTGTTCTGCACATGTTGCCATTTTCCAAAATAGCACTGCCAGCATTGGTGCCATTTTGGAAAATGGCAGTTGGCCTGTGTATGCCTGGCTACCAGCTGAGCATACACAGACTGGCTACCATTTTCAAAAATGCTGGCACCATTTTGGAAAATGGTGGTGCATGTGCAGAACAGCCATAGTGACCATTTTTGTGCATGCACAAAATTTATTTTCCATTATTTTCTTCTTGGTGTGGCCTGAGAAGACTGCGCCGGTGCCACTAGCCCAAGCTGCAGGTTTGGACTTTGCAGCCCTGCAGAAAAATTAACTATCCCCCCTTCCCCCACCCCTGCCCAATCCTCAGACCCCTACCTGGCCCCCTCTGCCCCCAGCTCTGCCGATCCTGGACTCCTGCCTGCCTCCTCCAGACCCCTGCCTGCCTGCCCAGACCATTGTCTGATGCACCCTACCCTCGGGAGGGGTGGTAGGCTGGGGTAGGTGATGGGCTGGACAGGCAGAAGTTCAGGGGAGGTGGGCAAGGGTTCGGGGAATGCAGAGCTTGGGGCAGATGGATTTACAGCAAAACTCCCAACCAGATGGCAGATGGATTTAGGAATGCATAAGCTCCTTGGAGCAGCAACAGTGCTGCTCCAAGGAGGTTTGATGTAAGGGGGGATATGAACCTAATTTTGGTTCCTATTCCTTTCATGGTTCGTACTGATTCTTACCAATATGAATCGCCCAAATTTGGATGATTCATTTTGATCTGAATCTGAGTCGCCCATTCCTAACTAGTAATAAACCTAGATCACCTGATTCCCAGCTGGTGCAATATTCTCTTGTCTATATGGGGGTGCAGAGAGCAGGCATAGCATGGTTTGGGAAGGGACTTGCTTACAGCGTTTTAATTCTATGGTACTCCATGTTGCAGGGTGGAGAGGAGAATCTAAACAGTGTATGACCCAGACTCTGACTGAAGAAACAAATAATAATCTGCATTGGTACACATGCTGGCTTGAGCCATCCTAAATCCTCTGCAGTGAAATTGAAGGAACTAATTCTGACCTTTTACATTAGGATTTCCTTCCCTGAAGTCACTGGGTTGCACGGGTGCAAAGGAGCTTAAGAGAAAGGTAAATCTAGTCCATAAGCTTTCTAAAAACTCATGTCATTACTGGACTACAGTGTAAGGGACAGAGGATTGAGGCGTCCGGGATGTGGCAGATGGGGGCATGGAATCAAGACTTGGGAGTCAGGATTGGGGACAGGAACAAGGAGGCCAGGTGCAAGTGGAGGTGCTGATGGAAATGGGGAGTTGGGCCAAAGAGGGAATGGGGAAGCAAGAAGGGGAGCAAGGTTTGGGAACCAGGGAGCTGGACGGGGAAGCATGGCTACAGAGGGGGAACGCAATGGCCTAGCTAGGTTGAACGGGACCCCTCCCACCCTGTCTCCAGTGGCAGGGGATGCAGCTGCACCAGGATGTGGGGGTTCCCTGGACTTGTGGGCCCTGGTGCATCTGCACCACCTTTTCTTTTTGTAGCCTTGGGGGACATGGAAGCAGGAAGGGGAGCACTGATGGGAAGACAGGGCAGGAAGGAGGCAAGACTATGTCCACGGCTGATAAGACAAGGTAGGAACTCCAGCACAACAAGAGCATGAACCAAACCAAGAATAGTTCTAAGAAGCGTGTGATGTCCCTGCAAGCCTCATACGTTGGCTGGCAGCCAACCAATCAGGAAGCTGGGAGGCATGGCATGGGCGAAGACAAACTGGAGGGGGTGTGGCTAGGCCGTTATGGGGCGTGGCTGGGCCTGAGACAAGGTGAACAAACAGTGGCACTGCAGCAGGCCCAACCACTGCCCCAGGAGCCCAAGGGGCAAGGATTCAAAATCCCCAGGACCTGAGAAGACAGTACAGGGTAATCAGCTTTCAGAGTGAACAACTGGGGCACTCGTCCTAGGAAATAAGTGTGAGCATTTGAAGGGGTGAGCGTTGAGCTGGTGGGAATAGGTGGCTCTGGGAGAGAGAAAAAAACCAAACAGCCAAATTCTTTGTTAGCATACTACCATTGACTCCAGCCTCTTGTCTTGATTTGGTTAGTCCCTATGCTCACCCTGTCCTTTCCTTGGTCTCCCCTCAGCCGTGACAAGGAATTGGGTGAGGCTTCAGACCAGTTGCCCTGGATTTACACTGACACAATTAAGGTCTGAATCTGACACCTGGGTTTGACCTGGAGTCTGCAGGCCAAAGCTGGAGACTTGGCAACTCTATGATTGACAGGAATGTAGCTGGGGGGAATGGGCCCTGGTGCAGAAGATGGAACAGGCACCCTGCTGGGGCCCTCCGCTCCAGTGTGCATATGCACCCTACATGCTGTGTGGGTTCCCCCAGGCTATTGGACCCTAGTGCTGCTGCACCTTTCTAGCTACACTCCTGAAGGGAGGGAATGTTATCCTCTTGTCTAAGAGCTGGCACTTGTGAATTCTAATTTTGTTGTCTCCCCAGCCCTCTGGTTATTCTTTGTGTGACTGGTCATGTCACTGTTGCTTAGATGAGGGATAGGGAATCTCTAGGCTGTGGCTATTTATTTGACCTCTCTCCAGTTCTTGAATTGAATCCATAGAACCAATCCATACCCCCAAACACTGAAAGAGTGAGCTTAGGGGAAGGGAGCAGAGATGAGGGCATACATTAAAAGACAGAGGAATGAATCCATGGCATGGATCTATGATCTGGACTCCCTTTTCCTTTCCCCCTTCTGAGCACACCCTTTGAGCATCCCTTCTCCCAATTCTTACCCATCCCTTGAAGCCTGTATTAAGGCCACTTTCAGATCTTCTTCCCCCAGCGCATTTTCTGGCTGCAGGAAGGAATGCACAGTCAGGATAAGCACGGGGATTGGATGGTCTGAAAGCACCCCCCCCCCCTACATGCCGTACGGCTTTGCCAACAGACACGCATAGGGATGCAGAGCAGGAAATCAAGCTGGGTATGGAGCAGGAAATCGAGGGGGAGGGGGTGTAGCGATTATTTTTAGAGAGGACTGGCCTATTAGGCGGTATCCAGTTCAGGAGATTGTGGGTATAGAGGCCCTTCACGTGGTGTTTGATTTGGCTGGGGGCAAGCTAGGGGTGCTGCTGGTATACCGGGCCCCTTCCTGTCCGGTGGCATCCCTTACTGCTCTAGCAGAGCTGGCCTCGGAAGTGGTGTTGGGCTCCCCTAGGACCTTGGTCCTGGGGGACTTCAACGTCCATGCCGATGCCGGCCTTGTTGGGGTGGAGCGAGAATTCATGGCCGCCATGGCAACCATGGATTTGTCCCAGAAAGTTATCTGCCCGACCCACGTGGGGGAGCATACTCTCAACCTGATCTTTGGCTCTGGCCTTGAGGCAGGGGGTCCGGTTGTGGGGGAGGTTACAGCAGTGCTCTTGTCATGGACGGACCATTATCTCCTTCAGACCAGTCTCCCCACGCAACCCCCCCCCCCAGAAGGGGAAAGAACCAGTTAGGATGGTCCACTCTCTGAGGCTGATGGAACCCCAGCGGTTCCAAGAGATCCTAAGGGAGTTA
>QEPC01014420.1:822900-832957 GCA_003113815.1 Sphenodon punctatus | reverse complement strand
GCCTGAATGTTTGTTTGTCTTCTCCCATGTCTCTCCCACTGTCCCCTCTCCTTGTCTCCCCCTCCTTGTCTTTTAGATTGTAAGCCACAGGTAGGGACCGCAGCTGATTATATGTTCTGTACAGCGCCAGGTTGTTGCTGGCGCTTTATAAATGTTTAATAATAATAATAATAATAATAATAGGGCTGAAATGAGAAACAAAATTTTTACTCGCCAGTAATTTCATGATATTGGGAAGTGGCATCAATTTCCCAATACAATCGATCAGTTCTTGCAATATCATGAGATACCATCCTGATTTACTAACTTTCTGTTTACTATTTTCTGTGTACCAATACTGTTTACCACATACTACATTGCCAAGGGTACTGTTTTACTTCTGGTTTTGTTGTTTCTGCATTTCTAAGCCAATTGCTGTGTGATAGCCCACTCCCTAACCCCTCGACCTTCCGAAACACAGTAAAAAAACAAAAGCAAACTGCCCCCCCAAAAGCATTGCCTCTGTTCCAGTGCCTCCAACCAGAATTGTTGTATGTTTCACCAATCTGCAACTAGATTGCAGATTAGTAAAGGATTTTTTGTACCAGTCAATGAGTGACAAGGAGGTACAAGGGGAAATGGAGTACAGAGAAGAAGGAAGAAATGCAGTATTGTAACGATATTACCTCCTAGGCTTTGAAACTGATGTCGAAGCAGTAAATGGAAAGTTGGTAAATTAAAAAATGAAATATCAATCAAAACATTGTTGAGTACCAAGAGGTTCTCAATTTGACCAAAGCCGTATCAGGAACTGGGATTTCAATAGGAGTTCCTGTTTTTGCAAAATCTCAATTCAGCCTTAATGGAGAACTGGAAAAGAGGAGCATATAGGGACAGTAATGTAAATCTCCAGCAGGTGGCACTGTTTGGTGACTTTTGCTACATTGCCTTTATTATTTAAGGCTATATATATTTTAATGTATTGATAGTGGATAATTTTTCTATTGATTCTCTCCTTAAACAAGCTGCACAGTATAAGCAGCATACATACTTAGTGGATAGCAAACCTTTTACTTATCTTTCCTGTAAAAGGATATACCTTCTGGAACCTATTTTCTTGCCATTATTTTGCTAGTGGATCCTGTTTTCCTTGTCATTATATTATGAGTGGGTTGCCCTTGCCTTTCTAATCTCTGGAGTGATGCCTGTATTGGGGGGGGGGAGATGGAAATTTATGGAAATGAGTGCTCACTATTGGAAGAGCAATGCCCACGTACCTCACAGGGGTGCTATGAGGCTTAATTAAGGTTTGTTAAAGTGCTTGGAGGTCGCTGCATGAGGTGTGCTATTTTATGTGGTGGTTTCATTAAACAGGAGGCCCTTACTTTTGTTACTGTCTTACAAGGGTGACACAAGCATAGCTAGAGTCAGGATAGGAGGTGCCGCTGCATTATGGCCCATGAGCCTGGGGAGCTCACACTACTGGTGCAGCTGTATTCCCTATTGCTGCGACTCAAAGTGGGGGCAGTTTTCTATCTTCTGCACCAGGGCCCATTCTAACCTAGCTGTCCCCCTGGGCCATGCATTGCTTTGGTGAGATTCTGCTTATAGCAGTATTGCACTGGTGTTCCAGCATGCCGACTTGTATAGTTAAGGTAGGGTCCATTATTGGGAGTTGTATATATGTTTGTGTGCTGAATGAATATATGCATGCACATTGCCCATTTTTGCTCACCCAGTCGATTTATTAACCCTGGTGTAACACCACTGATTTACAGCGGTAGGCTGTATAACAATGGTGTATTGAGTTCCTCACTATAAGAGGGATACTGACAAGCTCAAGAGAGTTCAGAGGAGAGCATAAAGGATGTTAAAGGGATGGAGGGAAACACCTGTGATGGAGACTGGAATGTTTAGCCTAGAAAAAAAATTACTTGTAGGAGGGGCACATGGAAGAGCATGGCTGCAGTTCTCAAATATGCAACAGCTGCTATAAGAATGAGGTGCGGGTGCCCAGTTCTCTCTGGTCACTGAGGAAAGGACTAGAGGTAATTGGTAGGGCTGAAATGGGCAGCCAAGCAAACCCATCGAATTAATGGTTCTCATTAGGGGTGGGAATATTGGTATCAGATAAATCCAATACACCCAATAATCAGGTGTATCAGATTATATGCGATAATCCGATATTCACCAGTATCAGCATACCGTGTTTTTTTAACATTGGCTGCTTTACCAGTTTTTTTACATTGCGGCCATTGAAGTCAATGGCCACAATGTAAAAAAACCGGTAAAGCAGCCAATGTAAAAAATCCGGTATGCCAATACCGGTGAATATCGGATTATCGGATATAATCCGATACACCTGATTATAGGGTGTATTGGATTTATCTGATACCGATATTCACTGGTATCGGCATATCAGATTTTTTACATTGTCCACTTTACTGGTTTTTTTACATTGCCGATACTGAGGATATCCAATACCAGTAAATCCGGTATTCTCCCCGGTGTCCCACCCCTAGTTCTCATACTTGCCAGAGCAAGGACAAATACCATCATTTGCTCGCATGGTGCGCGACGAGCTGAAGGCACCCCTAACTGTTGTTAGTTTTAGTACAAAAAACCCTTCATGTTCAGGGGTTATTGTACACAACCCTACCATTCCCCCCCTTCATTTATAATTAAAAAATAATTTTAAAAAAATCACTGTGCATGCGCAAAATGGCCACCAGGCCATTCTACGCATGTGCAGCACTTTTCCAAAATGGTGGTGCTGTGGCCAGTGCCATTTTGAAAAGGGCATGCATGTGCAGTAGGGTCTGATAGAGATTCTGCATATATGCAGTAAATTTTTTAAAAAAAAGAATTTATTTTTAATATTGTTTTTTTTTTTAAAAAAAATGACAGAGCATGTGGAAAATGCCTGCTGGGGCCATTCTGCACATGTGCACCCTTTCCCAAAATGGCATTGGCAGTGTTGGCACCATTTTGAAAAAGGGCATATGCATCCGCAGAATGGCCCCAGCAAACAGTTGTGCATGCAGTTTTTTAAAAATTCAAAATTTTAAAATGAAAACAATCTTTTGCTTATTCATCTGTTTTTGTAACATTGGTTACAAACACAAATAGGGCTCCATTATTTTTTTGTAACTAATAGAAAAAGTTACTGATGCACACCTCTACTTCCCACTCATCAGTATTGCTATTTTTAATACCCACCCTCAAATTACCTGGGGCTGCAGGGGAGCTCCAAGCAGCAGCGGGAGATGGGGACACACTCTGGGAGACAAGAGTTGATGAAGTAAACTGAATAGATGTGCCTATGCAGTGAGCTTTAGGGAAATGTAGTTTGTCAGAAGACTTTGTGGAGAGTATGGTGCAAAGCATTCTGGAATATGTAGTCCACAAGAAGCCTTTTCAGCCACAAAGGGTAAAAATAGACATGTGGGCGGTGTGGTGGCTCCCTGGCACAGGGTGGGAAACCTAACATGGCCTGGGGTGGGGAGGGGCAGCAAACAAATGTCCCTGCAATCGGAGAGCTGTCCCTGTCACCCGCACGCTCTGGGTAGGGTTGAGAGCTAAACAAGTCTGTGGTTGGCCAGCCCCGCCCTTGCCCTGCTTCCACCCCCACTATGACAGGCAGCTACGGTGACCAGTCATGGAGGCCCTTGCCCCAAGGTGGGGATGGCAGAGCTGAACAGACATGCTAACCTGTGTTGGCAGCCCTTAGGTTGGGATGTGTCATTGGACATTTTCCAAAGAAGCAGCTTGGGCTAGCCACCTACCCAGCCCGAGGCAGTCCCAGGCTAATATCTGGCAGCGTATAAATACACATGCTGGTGGATCCTGGGCTACATCACGTCTGCTTTCACCCATTGTCTTCTGTGAAACTGTATTACCCTAAAGTCTGTGGCATAGGCTCAACTACTCAGTGGGCCTGGATGTTTGTTGTAAATGCTAAACCAGGGCTCCCCTCATCCCTGGAACATGCTCCCCTGTTGCTGCCCAGAGCCCCCCTGAGCTTTACCACCACCATGACCCAGAACCCCCCTGGAGCTCCTCTCCTACTGGGTGGAGCTCCCCTTCACACCCCAGGTAATCTGAGGTGGATGGGGTGGTTCTGCTCTTGGAGATCTCTACAATGGCGACAAGCCTGTTGAATGCTCGCCCATGTGTGTGAGCGGCATCCAATGGCCAAAATTGTGGGGATTACTCGCAAATAGAAAATCTGCTACTCATTATAGCTCTAGGAAATGGTTAAAATTAAAAGGAGAATGTTTTAGGCTAAACATAAGGAAGTGTTTCCTGATTGCTAGGACAGAGGAATAATTTACCAAGGGGTTATTGTGGAGGCCTTATTGCTGAGACTTTTAAAATAGG
The DNA here is from genome assembly GCA_003113815.1 of Sphenodon punctatus. Lineage (NCBI taxonomy): Eukaryota > Metazoa > Chordata > Lepidosauria > Sphenodontia > Sphenodontidae > Sphenodon > Sphenodon punctatus. The sequence goes on along the minus strand of QEPC01014420.1, from coordinate 828,598 downwards.
TTAGACAGATATCTGCCAGGGATGGAGTAGATCCTGCTTAATAGCAGAGAGCTGGACTAGATAAAGTTTTGGGTTTCTTCCAGCTCTTTGATTCTGTGAACAGAATGCTGATCACCAGCATGAGATTACAACCACAAAGACATACAGGTGTCTGTCAATACATAGGACAAACAGGACAACCCCCTACATAAGAGAATAAACAGACACAACTCTGACATTAAAAAAGGCAACATTCAGAAACCAGCAGGTGAACAGTTCAACCTTCCAGGTCACAGCATTTCTGACCTGAGGGTTTGCATACTTAAACAAACAGCATTCAAAGGATAGCTTGAACGCAAATCTTCTGAATTAGAATTCATCACCAAATTTAACACTGTTTCCATGGGTTTGATCAGGACCATGTTTTTTTGTCACATTACATAAAATAATGTTCCCTTTATACAGCAGTATACCTTCAGCTCCTGTATTTTCCCAGGCTTTGTTTCCCCTCGCTGCAACACTTAGACCCTCTTCAAACGAGATGCACCCACACGTGCCCATGAAGTGGGTATGAGTGGGTGCCTCCCATTTGAATGCTGCGGCGGGTGTGTGTGTGTGTGTGTGCGCGTGCATGCTCCTGCATAACATGCATGTTCACCTACCTCCACACTTCGCCCACACATAGAGAAATTGGCCAGAACAATAGTTGCTCCATGCGTGGGGATGTGTGGGGGATCAGTGAGTGGCTGTGTGCACCGCTCTGCCCACACTGCGACGTGCACACTGACCACCCCTGCAGCTGTGGCCCATTTGAAAAGGGCCTTAGATCTAACACTACTGGGTGTGTACTGATAATCCACCCACTAACATTCCTCTAAGACAGCTCTTTCCCAACTGAATGGGACATTTCCACTAATTATGTGTTTTATTCCCTGCATTCTCTGTGTAAACTATTTTCATTGCCTGCAACCTCGTATATAGATGCCAACATGCATCTGAGGAAGTCAGCTCCTGCTGACAAAAGTTCATGCTGTAATAAAGAGATATTCTTGTTAGCCTTTAAGCTGCCACGAGACTTTTTTGTTTTTCTCTCCTGTTTTAGAGCTTTATAGACTAACACGACTACTCTTCTGGAATTTACACAAAACTAGACATTTCTCCATGACTCCAGTTAATGGAACATGCGTTATTCATGTCCAATTCCCAACTCATCTGCTTTGTGTATATCCTAGCTATGGAGCAGCTGTGGTTACCCTAAAGACATCTCAAATACTGCAGATGCCCCCTTTAGAAAACCAACTTGCCAGCATGTGGTGGTTTCTGCTGTGGCTCCTTCTCTAATGCAATGCAAGACTATTTTTAGCTCTAGAATGTGAAAAACATGTTTAAGAGAAATAGAGTGGAAAATGTGACATGCATAACCCATCTTGGTGGGTGGATGAGGTTTCTCTCTCACGTCTGCTCCGTTTGCTCTCATTTACATCCTCTTGCTGGCGTGCCGTGCTCCTTTGAATTAAAGATGTTGTACCTGGCTCAGAAACTCTACCGGAGTTCCTTTGAACAAGGCTAGGAAAATCTGTTTAAATGCTGGAATGTCAAAGGCAGTGCTGTTGTGACAATCAAACCTGGAAGAAATAATTCTTGGCGCTCTGATTCAATGTTTGCACTTGATGTTTACAGTTCTAAGTCTTATAAGGAGTTTGGCTGAGTGGAGGAGACTGTTATCAGGGTTTCATACCATCTTCCTAATGGAGTATGAGCAGGGAAAAAGGTAAGTGTCTCACCAGAGATGAATAGAGGTTTAGTGGTTAGAGTGCCAAAGTGTTGTGTCGCAGTCAAAAGACTTGGATCTTGGGTTCTAGTTCACTGAGTGACTGCCAAGTGATTACTAAGGTCACCAAGTGATCTTGGGCTCAAACATTCTGTACAATGGGGGATATGATACTTTTTTCCTGTCGTGGACAGCTCCCAAGTGACCATCAGGTTTAGAACCACAATAAGTAGTGGCAGAATCACAGCAAGTGGTATCAGGAGCAGAACTGGAGCCACTGACTTTGGGTTCAGCAGTGGACAGGCTAAGACAAAGTCAATACCAGAGATAAGTCCAGTGAGGTAGCCACACAAGGGTAAATCCAGAGTGCAGAGTCCAAAAGGCCAGCCAGAGTTCAAGAACTAAGAAGTCAGTTCATCCATGAGCTCTGGGGTTGAGGCTAGAAGTCAGATTAAAAGATGATCCAGGGCATGGTCACAGGTACTAAAGACAAAATGTCTGGAAACAGACTGGGAGTAGGCTAAGGCAGAGGCCTGGGATGAGCTGTTTCCTAAGGCAAAAACAATAGGTAAAGAGCTGGATGTTTATAGCTGTCCCCAGCCAATCACAGCAGAGGTCAGGCAGGACCAATCAGGCAGTAGTGGGTGGACTGGTGATCATGACCAGTGGGACATTCCTCAAGTGCTGCAGGCCTGAACCCACTCACTGCCCCCCAGATAGCTCTGAGCAGGGCCAGTGACCCTGGAATCAGCAGACTTGAATTTGAATCCTGGGGTACCTGATGCCTCCCTCTGTAAAACATTTTGAAATCTACAAATGAGAAGCTTTGTATAGCAGTAAGGTTTGACAAAACACTTTGTGTCCACTCATCTTCTTTTGGATCCAGTCTTTGTTATGTCTGGACTTTGGGAACATCCTGGCTTGAGGGCTTGGCAGAAAAGCCCAGAAAAACTTCTCTTCAGGAGTGTGCGTGCCACACAGGCATTGCAGTCAATGTCAGATAAAGACTGGTTCCTCTCCCATTCTGAAGGGTCCTACAGGATCTGGCACCATTGACTTCCTTATTAACATTTCACTGATGAGGTCCATGCGAGACTCTTTTTTCTTTCCCTTCTCACACACATAGCTTCCCTCTGTAGCCCCTCAATCCCTCCCTATCTACCACTTAAAAGAGCCTACCCTGCTCTACAGCTGACCAACCGAGGCAGGTGTTGGGCTTTTGGCTCTGTCTAGAAAGGGTCATGACCTCTTTGTTCTCTGGCTGCGAACACTCCTTGGTTTACATCTCCTCTTCCCTATGAAGGGGCTCTCAGGTTGCAGATCAACCTCAGCCACCACAACCCCACCCCCCATAACTAGGGTGACCATACTTGCCCTTTAATGCAGGATGCTTCTGAAAAATACATGGTGCAGGTAATTTGGGGGAACCACCCATTCACCCCAAATTACCTGGAGGCTGAAGGGGGGAGTTCCAGTCAACCAACAGAATTACTTTAGGGTTGTGGGCAGTGGTGGCAAAGCTCAAGGGGTTCTGGGCAGGAAGAGGGGAGCATGCTCCAGGAATGAGGGAAGATCTGGTTTAGCATTTAAAACAAACAGCCAGACCCACTGAGCAGATGAGTCTATGCCATGGGCTTTAGGGAAATGTAGTTTCTCAGAGGACAATGGGTAAAAGCAGATGTGAGGGCCCCTGGACTCACTGGCACGTGTGTTTATATGCTGCCAGATGTTAGCCTGGGACTGCCCCAGGCTGGGTAGGTGGATAGCCCAGGCTGCATCTTTGGAAAATCTAAGGGCTGCCAACACCGGCTAGCACATATGCTTAGCCCTGCCATCCATGGCTCTTGCCATAGCTACCGGTCATGGCAGGGGGTGGGTGCTGGAAGCAGGGTATGGGCGGGGCTGGCAACCCTCATTTTTGTCTAGCTCTCCACTCTACCTGGGACGTGTGGGTGTCAGGGACAGCTCTCTGGCCACAGGCACTTTTTCAATGCCCCTCCCCATGTCAGGCCATGTTGGCTGCGGTTTCCCGCCCTGGGCCAGGGACCCGTTGCACCACTTGCACATACGTCTGTTTTTAACCTTTGTGGCTGAAAAGGTTTCTTGCTGACAACACTAGAGGTGTCCACGAGGGACCCATGTTGTTCATTTTTGTATTTTGTTTTTGTTATTTAAATCTTTTGTATTTGTTTTCGTAAATATCAAATTTTTGTATTTGTTTTCGATTTCCATTGGTTTCAATGGAAAACACATTTTCAACAGTAACTCCCCCCCCAATATATTTTGATGAAACGTGAAGGGATTGTACCTCCAATGGAAGGCATTATGTGTACCAAATTTCAAAAATATTGGATAAAGGAACACAAATTTAAAAACAGTTGAATTATGTTCTTTTGCAAAAATCTGAATATACATTCCTGGCTGTAAATTCTTTGTCTCCCATCTAACTTGAATGAAACTTGGGAATTTTATACCCGTCCTCAAGTTTACTACCAATGACAACTTTCAGAGGGATTGGATAAAGGGTCCTGGTGGTATAAGCAATTGACTTATAAATGTATGTCAAACTGTAACATCTTTTTAGTCCAATCAATGTATATGAAATTTAGCAGGGCTGTATCTCACACCTTCAGAATTAGCTCTGCCACATATAGGAAAGATGTGATAAAGGGTCCCAGTTTTATATGCCTGCACAGCATATGCAGAGAATGAGCCTATGCTAAGGATTCTCTTACGTGTCACTGTGGTATAAGATCGGTTTGTGATGCCAATTGGCCAGCAGAAATGTCAACCAAATATCCTCATTCTGTGCTTTGACCACCACAAAGTCTTTCCCCCACTTGTTACTGGGAAGTTTGAAACATCTGTTTAGGAAAGAGTCAATAGAGATTATCTTATGTCCTCTGTCACAGTGTTGTAGGATGTGATTGTGATGATAATTTACCAGCCTGGATGTGTAAACCATGTCTCCTGATTTCTGGGATGCTATCTTCAAAGTCCCAGTTATGACCCTTCTATGCCTGCCTCATGAGTCATGGCCACCCCCTATGCCCTCCTTGAAGCCACCACCAATTGGTCCGGTAAAGCTAGAAGCATGCAGTAATTCGCCAGTGAATGTGTCTGTCAGTCTGTTGGGTTGCTCCCCATACTCTGGGACGCTATCTTCTGGGACGCTGTGACAGTAGGTGAAGAGCGCGGTGCTCTTCACCTACTGTCAGCAGCAGTAGGTGCTGATGATACTCAGCTGTACCTCTCTTTTTCTACTGACCCAGACCCTGCTATCTCGTTGCTTTCCCAATGTTTGGAGGCCGTGGCGAGTGGATGCAGCTGAGCAGACTGAAGCTTAACCCCGACAAGATGGAGGTGATGTTGGTGGGGAGGGCAAAGGGGGTGGTGGCCCCCCTGGTTGTGGGGTGGGGCCCTCCTGTAGCCCTGCAGTTTCGGAGTCTGGGGGTGATATTGGACGCAGAGCTGCGACTGGAGCGGCAGGTGGAGGCAGTCGCTAAGGCTGCCTTCTGCCAGCTATATCTAGTACGTAGGCTCCGTCCGTTTGTCTCCGGCCCGGACCTGGCCTCCCTCATCCATGCCTTCGTCACCTCGAGGCTCGACTACTGTAACGCGCTCTATGTGGGGCTTCCCTTGTTCCTGGTTCGGAGGCTGCAGCTGGTGCAGAATGCGGCGGCTCGTCTTCTTACGGGGACGGGCCGCCGGGAGCATATTACACCGGTGCTCTGAGCTCTGCACTGGCTGCTGATAGCGTGCCGAGCCAGGTTCAAGGTGTTGGTGATGATCTACAAAGCCCTACACGGTCTCGGCCCCTCTTACCTTAGGGACCGCCTCACCCTTTGCGCCCAGAGCGGCTCCTGCGGTCCGCCGGGGGTGCCTTCCTGGAGGTCCCCCGTGTTAAGCGGGGGGCCACGATGGAGAGGGCATTCTCAGTGGTAGGGC
>QEPC01014420.1:761814-799770 GCA_003113815.1 Sphenodon punctatus | reverse complement strand
TCAAGGGGACAGGTGAAGGGGTTGGATGAAATGAGCAGGGCGGAGATTTCCTCGAGAGAGGCAGGAGGGAAGGATGTGAGGGGGGAGGGGGTGATACGGAAGCAGGAGGAGGAGGTGGGTGGGAGGCAATGTCCTGACGGATCTTGTCAAACTTTGAGGTGAAGAACGATGCAAGATCCTGAGCAGGAAGGGAAGAGGGCGGAGGAGGGCAGGGGGGTTTAAGAAGGGAGTCAAAAGTAGAGAAGAGGCGGCGAGGGTCACGAGAGAAAGATTCAATCCTGGAGGCATAATAGTGTTGTCTAGCTAGGGAGATAGCTGAGGAGGGAGAATTTGTAGTGGAGGAAGTTGGGGAGGGAGCGGGATTTGCGCCAGAGGCATTTAGCAGCCCGGGTGTAGGAACGGAGGTAGCGGATGTTAGGGGTGAGCCAGGGGTGGGGGTTTCAGGGCCGAACGGGGTGGGAAGAGAGGGGGGCGAGAGAGTCAAGGGTTGAGAAGAGAGAGGTGTTGAGAGTGGAGATGGCAGAGTCAGGGGAGGAGGAGGAGAAAACGGAGGGGAGGAGGGGGGATAGAGAGGAGGCAAACTCCATGGGGGTAAAGGCTTGCATATTGCGGAAGGGGTGCAGGGAGGGGGAGGGGTGATGGTGGGAGAGGCTGAAGGAGGCGAGTAAGTGATCAGAATTAGGTCAGGGATCAAAGGAGAGGTCAGCAAGAGAACAATTTAGTGAGAAGATGAAGTCAAGGGAGTGGCTGTCGGTATGGGTGGGGTAGTCGGTCCAGAGTCGGAGATCGAAGGAGGAGGTCAGGGAGAGGGAGAGGGAGTGGGAGATAGAGGGCGAGGAAGGCATGTCGACGTGAACGTTGAAGTCACCAAGAATGAGAGTGGGGGTGTCATCAGAGAGGAAGAAGGTGAGCCAGGATTCAAAGTCTGGGAGGAAAGAGGAGAGGGAACCGGGGGGGGGGTGGTGGTGGTAGAAGACAGCAACACGAAGGTGTAGGGGGAGTATAATCGCAAAGAGTGGGCCTCAAAGGAAGGGAAGGAGAGGGGGAAGTGTTTTGAATTGACAGGACTTGGCAAGGAGGAAACCCACGCCACCCCCTTGGCCCTTAGGGCGGGGTCGGTGGGAGAATGAAAGGCCCCCGGAGTACAGAGTGGCTGGGGCAACTGAGTTCGAGGGTGAGATCCAGGTTTCTGTAAGAGCAAGGAGTTGAAAGGGACGAGAGAGGAAGAGATCATGGATGAAGGGGACTTTAGCCACGGAAAAGCGGCAGTTCCAGAGGGAGCCGGAGAAAGGTAATTAGTGTCAGGGAAGGCATGGGATGTGGATTAGATTGGGGGATGTGGAGTGGGCAGGTTTGCAGGGTTTGGGACTCGCACCGGCCTCACACCGGCCACGATGGGTTGTGGCGTGTCTGGGTGTGCAAGGTTTGGGTGAGGGGAGGTGGGGTGGTGGTGTGGGTTTACAGGGAATGGGCAAGGGGGGATAAGGGTGAGGAGGGGGAGAGGGCATGGATGAGAATAAGGGGTAGGTTGGTTGGAGAAAGGCCACTGGAGGAGGGAGAGGGAAAAGGAGGGGAGCCATCAGCTTAGATTCTGTATGTATAAATTTATAAATAAAATTAGATATTGTGTGCATACTAATACTGATACAAAAAACAAAACATTTGTTTGAAATTTGTAGCAATACGATAATTACAATGATAAAGAAAAATGACATTTTGTTATTAACAAAAACAAAAACAGCACATTTTCATAATGAAAACGATAATAACAAAAAATGACATGGGGCCCTGGTGCACACCCCTATTATCTGCACTTAATCAATGGCTCCAGTGACTCTTTTGTGGGGGGGGGGGCACTGTGGGCAGCGTCTCAAGGTTTTCATCATAGACAGAAAGCATCAGGTTGGAAGAGATAATGACAGTAAAGACCACAAAGCACTCCCTGCTGCTTATACCAAGCTATGGCTCCTGGCAAGTGGACTAATGCACCCCACAAAGGAGTGATGGACTTGGACACCCAGCAGCATTAGGGTTTCTCTTGTCTCTCTGCCAAGAGGTAGCCAAAACTGGAATCTTGAGGGGTGGTTTACTTTTGGATGAGAAATCTGTGATCTAGGGTCAGGTTATACACGTTCTGTTTCCCTGAGCAGAAGGGGTGCAGCTGGAAGAGTGGAACGACTGGCTAAACCTTCTCCCACTCCCTGAGATTTTGGGTGTCTTTAGATACTACGGAGATTGGGTGTTTGGACTCTGCTTGTCCTGGGATGCCCGGGACTTTTTATGGAGTCCTTTTCTGTATGGGGCTCGAACCTTTGCCCTGGTCTAAGCATCTATCGAATTAGACCCAAGACTCATGACTGTGTGTTGTCTAAGCACCTCTACTATTTTTGACCACTGGTCTGCCCCCCATTAGCCTCCCATTAACTCCTTGTTGGCTGCATAGGTATTTCAGGGATGGAAGTTAAGTGTTTTCCCTTGTCACGCACCTAACATGGTTGTGTAACAGCCATTTCTGGTTTGTCTGCCCCAGTTCCTCCCTGTCTGTCCTGAATCCTTAACTCTGATGCTTCCAAACAGTCTGTTCCTTGCTGCACACTGATTATTCTTTCCTTGCTGCACGCGGTCTTTGTGCTCTCCCAAAGCACCAGTGGGGAGGGTCGGGGTGAGTAGTGAAGAATTAGCTGTTCAGCTGCAGCACAGAGAAGATCTGGGGCAGACCCAACTAGGGTGGCCATATGTCCGGAATTATCCTGGACTGCCCTCTTTTTGAGACAGCTTGGACTGTCCAGGATGGGAGGGGAACCAGACCATACTGTTGTCCAGAATGTCCCCTTTCCCTTCCCCTCCCCGTGCGGCCATACTGCTGCCCTGCCTGCCTCTGTGTGCCTGTGTGTACTGGCATGCAGACGCACTCAAGTCAGCTGCAACACCATCGGCAGTTGCAGCGGGAGAAAGTTCTTGGTGCCTGCAAGTATGAGGCATACTGCGCAGCACCACGCCTATGCCTTCTCTCCCTTGCCGCTTCTGACTCTAGGGATGGGCGAACGCGGTTCGGATGTTTGGAGTTTGGACCGAACTCGGTCTGTTCAGATGTCCGAACCGAATGTCCGAACTGAGCTCTCAAATGACTGAACAGTTCAGTTGTGTTCGGATGAGTTCGGGGGCAAGAAAAACGTCTTTTCAGGGGAAAAAAGTAAGCTTCTGTTTCGGTTCCAGCTAAGTTTTGGTTTCGTTTCAGTTTTGGTTTCTGTTTCTGTTTCGATAGTGCTATTTTTGACTGTTTGGCCAAGTTCGGCCAACCCGAACTCGGCTGAACCGCACCATCGAACCCGAACTTGGGTTTCGGACTGAACATCCGAACCACATTCTGTTTGCCCATCCCTATCTGACTCTGCCTAGACTGGCTCTGAGCAGCTCCAGCCTCTAGGATCACCTGCTGCTGCTGCGAGCCTGCGACTCACCTTGGATCACTCACCTCTCGAGACCTGAGGTGAGAGGCGAGGGGCCTGAGATCTGAGAGGTGGGAGGTGCATGGTTCTACTGAACCACCTAGCCTCCTTGGCTTGGCCCGAGAGGAGAGTGAGAGGAGAGGGGGAGCCGGGCAACCTTCAGGGCTCAATCTCAGCCCAGCCCCTCAGCTGACTCTCGGAGCTCACTGCTCAGCTCACCCTTGCAGAGCGGAGCCTACCTCTGTGCTTTGGGGATGGGGAACCCACCCAGGAGTCACCCAGAACATAACCCTTGGAAGCACTACTCCTGCAGCCTCAGTGCAAAAAGCAAATGCCCCTGGAATTGGAGAAAGACAGAGTTTGGAGTAAGAATGGGGTCTCCTCCCCCTACCACACGGTCTCTCTTACTGAGCTGCAGCAAGCTCCTGCATAGCTCAGACCTAATCCCTCCCTTTGAGGTTGAAGAGGTTTGAAAGCTGGAGTCTGGTGGCCAAAGGATTTTACTGGTCCTCATGGACATGTGGAATGGATCTGTTCTCCTTTTGTGCATCCTCTCTTCTCTGTTCCCTTGCCCTGAGCTCAGTCTTTCAACGCTTGCAGGTAATAACTGGATTCAGGGGCCCAATCCAGGAATTTGATCTGGAAATGGGCCACATAAAAGTTTGTCACAATTTTATATTGATGCAATATACTGTATGCAATTTGAAATGTTTAAGGAAGGCTTTTCTTAGCAATTATGTCAATATACACACCCAAAGTACAGCCCAGAGGTGTGTTGTGCCAAGGTAACATAAAATATATAACTCAGAGCGCATTCACACACATTAAAATGCTGCTTTTCCTAAATGCAGTCAATTTCAAAATGCGCTTAAATAAACCCATGCACTATTCACATATGTGTGTATTTGTCTGCATTTAGGAAGCAGCATTTTAATCATGTCACTACACAGCACCCTGCTTCCCCAGCTCTCAGCTCCCAGAGAGGGGAGAGGAGTGGAGCCGAGAGCTGGGAAGTGAGGCGCTGTGTAACTGACATGACACTGACATTCCGACAAGAGGATTTATGTGGGTCATGTCAAATGCACGCTTGTAAAGGTAACTTTTGGCCAGGGCCCCGATTCTTCCACCGAATTTTTTTTAAAATTCCGCGGGAGTCAGGGGCCAATTCTGCGCCTTGGCGCGATTTACCATGCGGGGGGGGGGGGGGTTGGTTTGCCTCCTCCTCCCCCCGCATGGGTAAACCCTCAGGGCCTCCCCTCCCCAGCTGCCGGGGCTTGCCCTCCCCAGCTGCTGGGGCGTGCTTGACTCCCACCCCCCAAAAAAAACCCCAAAGGATTTGTCTTACCAGGGATGGCAGCAGCAGCTGCTCCGTCCAGCGCGCTCTTTTCCTGCTCGTACTTCCTGGCCCCTCCCGACGGGGCTCTCAGGGCGACGCAGCCAGATGACGTCATCCGGCTGCGTCGCCCTGAGAGCCCCGTCGGGAGGGGCCAGGAAGTACGAGCAGGAAAAGAGCACGCTGGACGGAGCAGCTGCTGCTGCCATCCCTGGTAAGCAAATTAAAGGGCCCTGGCAAGTGGGGAGGCTGGGGAGGGGAAGCCCCGAGGGTTTGTTCATTCCCCTTCCCCCGTAGAATCTCCTGCCCCGCGTCCCCGCAGCGCAGGCTGGAAATTCTGCGCTGGGGTAAGCGGGGCAGGAGATTCCGCGGGGGGAGGGGAATTCCGCGGGAAATCTGCGAATCGCAGACCCGCGTTTCCCTCGGGGCCCTGCTTTTGGCTGCCCCTCAATGTGCTAGAAAAACAAATGGGAGAAGTGCTAAATAAGTGCATAGAGTCTTTCCTGCATTGTTCTAATATGCAGGGGAAAGAAAAAAAGCGCTGATTTAATGTATGTGTGAATGTGCTCTCAGATGAATAAACAGAATAATATAAAGTGACAGAGTTAGGGTGATGTGTGAGTTTCTTGGGTCATGCTTGTCCATAAATCTTGATTGTAGAATTCCAGCAGGGTCCTGTTGTGAAAAAAGGTGGAAGCATGAACTTCTCTTGCTTATTGCTTTGTCTGTTTTGGTGTTTTTGAGAGAATCTTGATCTTAATATATGCAAACCCTAAACATGCATAAATTAGTATACATTAGCATATGTAATTTTACACAAATGTTTGTCCTCTATTCTGGTGATGCATCAGTGGCCACCCAAGACCCAACCACTCTCCTGCATGGGCTACAGCTCCCATAATTCCCTGGGACTGTTTCTGCAAGGAGAGTTTCCGGTGTGAGGTGCAGGCAGGACCCCGATTAGTCCCTGGACATGGAAAGGTAGCTGTCACGTCTACGTACTACAATGTATTAAATATGGGGAAACACACGTGGTTATTCAATGGTGTCAACAGACATTCAGCCACCCTTTTTTGTTGCGTCTAAAGGTGCCCATAGACCTCCAGCCTGACCTCCAGCAGTGTAAACTCGTACTCCCTCTTCTTCTTCCTTATTTCTCCCTGCTGCTGAATATTGCTTTCTAGGGATGGGACACTGGGGAGAATACCGGATACCAGATTTACCAGTATCGGATCTCCCTGGTATTGGATTTACCAGTATCGCATGCCGGAGTTTTAACATTGGCTGCTTTACCGTTTTTTTTACATTGCGGCTATTCACTTCAATAGCCGCGATGTAACAAAAATGGTAAAGCGGCCAATGTTAAAAATCCAGTATGCTGATACCAGTGATTATCGGATTAATCCGATATACCTGATTATCGGGTGTATCGGATTTATCCGATACCGATATTCCCACCCTATGCTGGACATGATACTCTGATGGTAAGTGTAAACGGGTGCTCCTGGCTGACCTCAGGGGCTGTGAGGGAGCATTGGGAAGGAGGTGAATGATCATTCAGATATGTGGGGCCCAGGTCTGGCCTTTAGGCTGTTAGGATGTGCATTTTCAATGTGATCTTTTATTGCGCACAACCCCCTATTCCATCTCTTATAATTTTGAGAGGTGGGTGCAAGGCAAATGGAATAAGAGGATCATTATCCTAGTCAGAGCCATTTGTAAAATAACCACTTGGCAAGGGTTTGCCGTTTGCACAGCACTGTGAATATTGGTATGGATTTCTCTTTACTCCTCCAGGTGCTGGTTTCCACAGACAAATATAACCTCCAATTCCCAGCACAGTGATCTGTCTAAACACAATTTGACATGCGTTACTATTAGCTTAGCACCTTATCAAATAATGTGCCCTGATAGAGATAAAAGGTTTTACAACCTTGCCGCCTTTGTTTCTGTTTGTGTTCACCCACAGAGACAGCTCTGCAGCAGCTAATAATTAGCACAAAAGACAAAGACAAATCTATATGGCTCAGTGTTGGAGGCTCCAACATGCATGTTAAGCAGCTGGGGAAGCAAAATCTACATCATGGGGTTCTAAAATGAGATCTTCAAATGTGTCTTTCAAATGAATTGAAGTTACTCTTTGTTGAGCTTGGTTTTTACATGATAGAGCAGATGTCAAGCTTGCTGTCTGGAAAACAGGGCAATACTAGGTGTCGTGGCATATACTCGAATCTTCAGAGGCTCTTCAGCTCCTTTGCTGAGAGCAGTGCTATGTTGCTTTGCATGCCAAGTGGAAAGCAAAGGAGTCTGGAAAATGGAATTAAATGGGCAGAAAGAAACCACACAAAAAGTTGGGAGAAAAGGTGGCAATGAAGTTGCTGTAACAGGGTGGTTTCTGAAGTCCTGGACCCATGAACCCACTGTCCATTGTTCACTTTTCTTATTGGATCTTTATGTTCAATGTATGCTCATTGTAGGCTGCCTACCACTGCATAAGGCAGGCAGCTTCAGTTCCTGCTAGCCCCAGAGCCCTCTCTTAGGGAATCCTAGAGTAGGAAGGGATCTCAAGGGTCATCTAGTTCAAACCCCTGCTTTAATACTGGATGTCTACAGCTACATAAACCCCAGACAGAACAGACTTGTAGGGATCTTGTGATTCTAGCTGCAGGGCAGTGGTTCTCCAACTTTTGAGACCACACCCACCTTCCTTGTCTCCATGGTACTTACCCCACCCCATGTACCTTCACCTTACTCCCTCTCTCCTTTGGCCTCTGTCTCTCCCCCTCGCCCCCCGCTACCCTACCATCTTGGAAATCCCCCCTCCCCCCAATTCCTTAGCAGACAGTGGAGCTAAGGTTTTGGCAGCTGTGCTCCTCCCCGCCCCCTCCAGAAAATTTCTGTCCTCACCTCATGGACCCTCTTCCCACTCTGAGTCACACTGCTAAAAGGAGTAAGGGGCAAGAGATGACCATAATGCCTGTGTGCTGAAAATTCTGGCAGGCACAAAGCAATTCCCCAGCCTGTTGTGTAAGCTGCTCCCGTCATGGTGAAGGAGCATTCCTCCTGAGCTTTGTGTCATCCTCGTGTGGATCCTACAGCTTGGGAAATGCTGCTATAAACTGTAAGGGGGTAAAGAAAATGTATTGAAAGATATTTGAAAGAGGGACTGTGGTGTATGAAGCGTGTAGGCAGGAGGCTAGAGCGACGCTGGCGTCGGACTCGATCTGACTCTGACCGTCTTCTCCATAGGGCCCATTTGCGGTCCTATGCTGAGGCTGTGAGGACGGCGAAGAAGGAGTTCCTTGCTGTCCTCATAGCGTCTGTGAAGGCACGCCCAGAGGAGCTGTTTCGAGTGGTGTGGGGACTGGTTAGTCCGGCCTCCCTCCGCCTGGATGGGGATTTGTCCCAGGCCCGCTGTGAGGAGTTTGTCAACTACTTCGCAGACAAGATTGCTCGGATTCAGACCGACTTTGACGCTGGGTTGATGGCAGTAGGGGAAGAGCGCGGGGGGGCGGAGGGCCCGTCTGGTCCATCTTTGTGGGGAGAGTTTCGGGAAGTGACGCCGGCCGATGTGGTGGATGTCCTGGGGTCTGTGAGGGCCACGTGTTGTGAACTGGATCCGTGCCCGTCCTGGTTAATAAAAGCTTCCAGGGAGACGTTGGGGACGGTGCTGGCGAGGGTAGTGAATGCGTCCTTTCGGCAGGGGAGGTTGCCGCCCTGCCTTAAAGAGGCTGTGGTGCGCCCCCTGCTGAAGAAACCATCGTTGGACGTAGATGCGCTCGCCAGCTACCGACCTGTCTCTAACCTTCCCTTTTTAGGGAAGGTTATTGAGCGGGCAGTGGCGCTCCAGCTCCAGGTTCATCTGGATAACATCGGGCTCCTTGACCCTTTTCAATCTGGGTTCCGCCCCGGCTATGGCACCGAGACGGCGTTGGTGGCCTTGGTAGACGACCTCCGCCGGGAGATGGATGCAGGATGTTCAACATTTCTCATCCTGCTAGATCTCTCGGCCGCTTTTGATACCGTGGACCATGGGCTGCTGCTGAGGCGACTGCGTGACCTGGGGGGTCTGGACGGGACCGTTCTTGAATGGTTCCGCTCATTCCTCTCGGGGAGGAGCCAACGGGTAGTGTTGGGGGAGGAGACATCGTGCCCCCGCGCTTTACCGTGTGGCGTTCCGCAGGGTTCGATCTTGTCTCCGCTGTTGTTTAACATCTATATGCAGCCCTTGGGGGAGGTTGTGAGAGGGTTCGGGGTGCGTTGTCACCAGTATGCTGATGATACTCAGCTGTACCTCTCTTTTTCTAATGACCCAGGCCCTGCTATCTCGTTGCTTTCCCAATTTATGGAGGCCATGGCGGAGTGGATGCGGCTGAGCAGACTGAAGCTCAACCCCGATAAGACGGAGGTGATGTTGGTGGGGAGAGCGAAGGGGGTGGTGGCCCCCCTAGTTGTGGGGGTTCACCCTCCTATAGCTCAGCAGGTTCGGAGTCTGGGGGTGATATTGGATGCAGACCTCCATCTGGAGTGGCAGTTGGAGGCAGTCGCTAAGGCTGCTTTCCGCCAGCTATATCTAGTGCGTAGGCTGCGTCCGTATGTCTCCGGCCCGGACCTGGCCTCCCTCATCCATGCCTTCGTCACCTCGAGGCTCAACTACTGTAACGTGCTCTACATGGGGCTTCCCTTGTTCTTGGTTCAGAGGCTGCAGCTAGTGCAGAATGCGGCGGCTCACCTTCTTATGGGGATGGGCCATTACACCTGTGCTCCGAGCTCTGCACTGGCTGCCGATAGCGTACCGAGCCAAGTTCAAGGTGTTGGTGATGATCTATAAAGCCCTACATGGTCTGGGCCCCTCATACCTCAGGGACCGCCTCGCCCTCCTGCGGTCTGCCGGGGGTGCCTTCCTGAAAAAACTGGATATGTGAGTACCCGTTTTTGGTTGCTGATAGTGTTCAAATACTTGAAGGGCTACCTGAAAATGTGAATAAATACTACTCACAAATAACAAACTCCCGGCCTGTTTCAGCTCTAGTCTTGCATTTGAGTTCTGTATGATGGTTTTATAAAATGTGAAATGGACAATAAATGAAGCCCTCACTGGGAATGGGTTGACGAACCAATCCAGCATGTGGTATAGACTGAGGTAGGTGTGAAAACAATGGGCGTGTCCTAATCTCAGTGGGGATTTCATGTGAGTTTGACTGCACCTTGAATGCAGCTCACCTGTTGTGTGCCTTGATTCTGCCAGCTTCCTTAGTGGGTTGCTTTCAGAACCACTACATCTCATCAAACAGCAAAATGAGACCTTTATGTAACCCACCAGAGATTAACAAAGTTCAAAGTTCAGTGTCAACATCCCAAAATTGTGGTTGTTGCTAGGACTGAAGTGGCAACTCCTTTTTTCACATCAATATTTAATTCTGCCATTTTCTAATTGCCTGCGACTTTTCACAGCTTTTCCGCCAGCATTTCACTAATTCCGCACCCTTGGCTTTGTGACATTGGAATTATCAGAATAATCTCGGAAAGTGTCAGAATAATCTTGGAAAAGTCTCTGAATAATCTCAGGAAGTGTCGGAAGAAACATTGTTCTGCTACTTTTGCACTATGATCACATGTCAGAAAGTGCGGGAGGAAATTGCGGAAGATCACAGACAAAAGTAGCAGAATGAATGTCTATGGCACTGTGCTGCTTATTGCGGAAGAGCTCTTTTTGTCAGAAACAGCTACTGTGGCAGTTTGCCATTTCAGCCCTAGTTGTTTCCAGCCTGTTGCAGAAAGGCTAACAGACTGGCATCCATTTTTAATCATTGCATTAATATTAATTAAAAAGAACTTTATGCATCTGAAGCCCATTTTTAAATGAATTTGACTTATTTGTCTTTTAATATTTTCTTTCCTATTAGCTGATGACAAACTGAGATTTACCATTTGTACCATGACCGATCCAAGAACCTCCTCATCTTTCCTCCTGATTTACAGCTTGTAGGAAGAGGGCAGATTAGTCACTGTGTCATGATTTATTCCCTGACTGACCCTGCTTTGGCAACTTAGCTTTTGTTTTGTTTTCAAGGCTTTTTATTTTGTGTCTGTGTGCGTGTCTTTGGGGAATGTTTCTAAGAAGCCACATAATCAGAATCCTTTGCTTGAGATGGAGACTGGGAGTTCTCAGGGTTTTGAAGTGCAGGTGAAGTCCTGACTTTTCCCAGGTTAACCAGATGTGCTTGGACAAACTGGGGGATTTTTCTTCATGTGGGGGTAAGGGGCAGGTCCCAGACCCTGTTTTCTCTTAAGGGGGGTACGAGCCTGGCCATGTTGGAAAGGGGCAGGAGAGTTCCACTGCCCCACTTCCTTTCTGACATGGCTCTGCAACCTTTGGAACAATGCTTGAGGGAAGGCTGAAACTCCCCTAAGCAATTTTCAAAAATCTTGGTGAGAACTGAATGAGAATGGGTTGAGAATTAGCTGATGCTCGACCCATCCTTTTGAGATTCTTGCATGGTTAAAAATCAACTCTGTGCATGCAGAAAATGGCTGCCATCATCATTCTGCTCATGCATATTGGCCATTTTGCATATGCACAGTGTTTTTAGGGTTTTGACAATTTTGCAAGATTCTTGAGAAACCTCAGAAAAAGCTACGCACATGCGCAAAATGGCTCTGGGGCCTGCACTCTGGGCTCCGCAGTGGCCATTTTGCGAATTCGCAGACCTTTTTTCAGGTTTCTCAAGAATCTCACATGATTCTCAAGATCCCTTGTGAGAATGCGATGAGGTTGCAAGGATCTTGCAGTCTCGCGAGAATGGAAATCCATTCTTATTTCACCCTTAGTTACAACCCTACTAGTGTAGGGAAAGGAAGGTTGCCATGTTGGTCCCAGATATAGGCAACAGAGACAAAATACTACTTTATCTCTCTAACCCTACTAGTGATATTTCTAAATTGTCAGACCCACCAAACACACACTACCAAACAGGGTCAAGACTGCAACCATCCCTGCCCTTGGCCAGAGGATGAATACTGAGTGACAATGCTGAAACTGAAACTCAAGGTTGGCTTTGTTGAGTTTTCAAGGCTAATACATGGAGAAAATAAGCAGGTCATTCCTTTTGATTAAATTATGAAAGGCACGATCTCTCTACAAATTGCATGATTCCTTGTGTTTCAGGTCATAATAATTCATTCCTACAAATAGCTCTTCTCTTCAGTGTCTTGGAGTTTCACAGGCATAGTTTTGTGGCCATTTACATAATTATCTAAATGGGCCACCCTTTGTCATTCATCCATCCTATTTTTCCCCTCAGGAACTCCTGATTTTCTCTGCAATCTTTTGAAGTCCAGACCCTGATTTCTGGGGTGTAGGTACTGGCTTGATTTACTTCAAAGAAACATATGACTGACTGTCACATCAGCCTGCCAGTTGGCCTGCAGCAGATGCTGGAACTGTGAATGAAATTGAATGCTTGTTCCACAGGTACCTTTTTTCTTACTTCCTCTTTTTTCCCCTGACACACTGGTAAAATAATTAAAGATGAAGGTTAAACAATGTCATTTTGGAATGTGTTGCATTGCTAACCTACAGCAACTGTCATGAACTCTTAGTTTTAAATGGAGGGACAGTGGATATCCATCCTTACATTACTTTCTGTTTAATGATCATGTTAGAGATGGGACAAAATTACAACCATTGATCCCTATACCCGTACCACAACGTCAGGGGCTTGGAGAGATCTGAACAATCCCTCAGTTTGGTTAAAAATTAAAATTAAAAAATCCAGTCCTAAAATAAGGTTTCTTAAAACTCATTCTATCAACTATGGCCATTTTTACATGGACGGAGGTGGGTGGAGGGATGGGGTTTTGGCCACGGTGTGTGGAGGTGTGTGTGTGTGGCCTTTTACACAGACACCCACCCACCTCCACCCACGGGGTCTCCTCTGGCTTTCCAGAGTGGGTGGAGATGGGTGGGTGATGGGTGTAGGTAGATGTGCGTTGGGAGCGCGCACGCACAAACACCTTCACGGGTGCACACGTGGCGCACACCCATCCTCCCACCCACTGCTGGCCATTTACAAGGATGCCCCCCCCGGTCCAACCACACTCCCAGCACGCTGCCCCACACTTTCATGTACAGAAAAGGCAAACTGTGGGGAAAGAAGCTCCAGCAGTCGCTGCCACCTGACTTCACAGTACACTTGGATGGTGGGGGGAGAGGTCAGAGAAGCAAGGCCTGGTAACTATGCCGGCACATGAAGGTGCCAGCCTACCACAGGGGGAACTAGTAGCCACCCACCAAAAGCCAGCTGCAGGAAGCAAAACACACAGTCCATGGAAAATACAATAAAGGCTGAAAAGGTGAAAGCAGCAGAAGGGAGACCTATGAAAGCAGCTGCACATGGCCCAAAATAACCAGTCCTCCTGGCAGGCTGCTGCAGTCCAGTCCCTTCTAGATGCCATCAACACCACAGGTCACAGATCACTAAGACTGGCAGTCCATAGGGCACAGTTTCAAGGAGGTCATGGCAGATGGGGTGTGGGAGTGGGGAACTCTCCTCCTCCCCACTGATATCACTCACAGATAGGAAGTCCGCAGCGGCGGCCCTTGCCTGAGGGTGCCTGGGACAGTGCCCTGCCCCCGATCTCCCCCCATCCTCCCTTGTGCCGCACTGACAGAGCGCTCACTGACTGAGCGCTCTGTCTTTGTTGGCAGCTGAAATTGACATAGGAGCGCCGCGCTGCTCTGACTGCAGCAGTCAGAGTAGCGTGGTGCTCTGATGTCAATTTCAGCTGTCAGCAGAGACAGAGCGCTGTCAGTGAGCGCTAGCCTCTGGGCAAATCAGACTGAGGTTGCCAGGCAGCCTCATTCTGACTCACTCCCTTCTGGGACTCCAGAGTCTGGAGTCCCAGAAGGGACAAACTTGAACTGAACGTGAACCAGGCGGCTCAGCATTCAGTCCAAGTGCTGCCGCTGGGAAATGAAATTTCCCGCGCAGCAGCTTTGCACTGAGCCCTATGGGCTCAATGTAAAGCCTCACCTGGGAGTTCGATGGAGGCACTCGGTGGCGAGATGGACTGCAGCGCGCATGCTTGAACTGTTGAGCATGCGCGCTGCAGCCCATCTCCCCACCGAGCGCCTCCACTGAACCCTGAAGCCTGAAGCCTCACCTGCCTGCCTGGTGCCTGCCTGCCGCTGCCTTCAGTCCATGAAACAGTGAGTAAAGGACTCAGGGAGCAGAGTCTGGGTACCTGGGATGGAAGGGGGGGGGAGGGTGTGCGAGACTGGGGAATGGGGGGGAGGGTGGGTGTGCACCCACTATCCACTCTTGCACACCCTCCCCCCCACCCCTTCCATTCCAGGCCCCCAGTCTGGGGAGATGAGACACTGGGGAAGGGGGGGGGGTGAGTAAACATGGTGGGGGGGGAAACTTATTTTAAGTTTGATGTGCATGTAGACTGTGTTTTCTTCCATCCGATGTTAACCCTGGGAACTCCTTGCTGCTGGATTATGCCATGCCACTGGCCTACTATCCCCCTAGCTCACCTACCGTCCCCCTGGCTCCACCTACCATCCCCCTGTCTCTGCCCCTAGGCCCGCCGGCCTTACTGCCCCAGTGCCCCTCCAACATCAAAACCCACCAGCCGCCCCTGGAAGTCCGTAGTACAAAGTTCCAGGGGAGACATGGAAGCTGGAGGTTAAATTACGGAAAGCCCTCTTCCCTCACATAGGGAGTCATTGGGCATCTTTAGGCATAACAAAGATGGGGTGTCAAAATGCCTAAGCATGTGTTTGGCCATTGGGTGTAAGCACCATAATAATCCCAACACCAATTTGGCCACCCATTGAACACGCAATGTGAACACCATTGCATCACAATGTGTTCTGACTAAACACGTGGCCAACGTTGTGTCTAATGATATCGCGTGGCGTATTAGCAAGTACAACACAGGGAACGAGGTGGCAGCACTTGCGTGCTGAGATCAGGGGTGAGCAAAACACTGATTTGTCCCAAGATGCGCTGTGTGTCTAAGCAGTGTCACATGGTGAAACCAGGGGCCAAACCAGTGCTCATATCAAGGTCAAAACACACATTCAGTCATCTGTTGACATTATGTCTAAAGACACCCATTATGGCACAGTTCCAAGGGGGTTGTGGCAGCTGGGGGGTGGGGTGTACAATCCCGCTCCCCACAGATATCACTCACATGTAGTCAAGGCCCCAATTCCTCCACATATTTTAAAAAAAAAATCCATAGGTGTCTGCATTGTTCCTGGCTCTATTCTGTGGGTCCCTTTCCCCCACCCTCATTGGACCAGGCTGTGCTGGGTGGGTGGAAATTCTGGAGGCTGCCTCCCCGCCCCCAGTCCACTTGGGCCTCTCCTTCCCCCTGGAACCCCAGCTCACCCAGTCTGTAACTGGAACAGATGCCAGCGTTGCTTCTATCCTCCCCCCTCCGCAGTCCAGCACACTCAGAGTTCCTGAGCAGGTCAGGTTGGGGAGAGGGATGCCAGCCTAGCTGACATAACAACAGAAAAGCCTCTGATTGGCTTGCATGTGGTGATGTCACTAATCAATCACTGTGTGCAAGTCAATCGGAGGATTATGTATTCTGATGTTACAGGACAGGAAAAATTCTGAATTCTGTGCAAAAACCACGATTTGTGGAAGCACATTTTACTAGGGGCCCTGCATGTATAGTCAGGACTGGATTCAGGGAAAGGCCCTTAAGGCCCAGGCCTCAGGTGACATTTTCTGGAGGGGGGAGGGGGTGGCAACACACCACCCCACCCCCATCCAGCCGTGCTGCTTTCCCCCCCGACTGCTTCTCCCCAATAAGTTCTTCTGCCTGCGCTCCTTGGTTCCAGTCCCATCCCTCACCTGCCTCTGCCTGCTAGTAGTGCTGTTGCAGCAGCAGCAGGGACACCGATCAGACTAGGAGATAAAGCTGTTTCTTTACAAACAACTCCTCCCCATGTGAGTGATCAGAAGGTTGTTGCCTTGTAAAGAAGGTTCTTCGAGATGGCTCCCAACATTCTCACAAATGGGTTGTGCATGCTCACCATATTCAACCAATAGACCACGTGATGGCCTCGAGCTCCTCTAGTATAAAAAAAACTCTCCCCCTCAGAATGACAGTTCCTTCCAACCCTTTCTAGGAATATAAGAAAATTCCATGTGGGGCTGGAAGGGTGGGTGTTGTGAGAATGATAGGACCCATCTTGAAGAACCTTGTTTACAAGGCAGCAACCTTCTGTTCTTCTTTGAGTGACTCCTCACAGGCCATTTTTACATGGTTCTGCTGGGTGGGTGGGGTCTGTGGTCATGCCAGTGCATGGACGGGGCATGCACATGGCTGCCCATGCATTCCCACTCACCTCCCACTCAACCGCACCCATGGAGCAACCACCGTTTCCCCTGGTTGCTCCGTACGTGTGGACAAGTGGGGGAGATTTGTTTGTGGCATTTGTTTGTGTCCTCAAATGGTGGAATTTGGGGGGAGGAATCAGAGTGCTCTTGGGGGCCAGGAGTGGAAAGCAAGGGAACCTGGGGGAAGAGGTAGAAAAGGCAGTTTGCAAAGGGGTGGGGGTGGGAGTAGGGTTAATGAACTTTTATGAAAAATACATGTTGCAGGACCTGCATTTGCACCTTAGTCACCAATGCAGGCCCTGCAGCATGTATTATTCATAAGTATTCCTTAAACATTTGCGTAGGTAACAACCCTAGTTGCCATCTTTTGCAAATAAATAAATCTGATCCTGATACTCCCATTTGGCCTATGTAAGCCTTGGGGTCAAATGGCAAAAGGTGGCAACCCTAGTGTGGAGTATGAGGGCTAGTTTCACAGTGATCTTCTTCCAGACCAGGGTATTTGAGAGGAGGGGCATGATCAGGTGAAGACGGTCACAGGTGTTTGCACTGCTAGAGCAGAAACCCCAAGCTCCTAAACCTGGTGGAGACAGGCTTCTTAAGAGAAATTTGGGGCTCTGGTACATCTTTGTAGCTGCCACCCTCTCTCTGATCCTGTCATCATAAGTTTTGAAATCATTTTCGGAAGGTCATACTGAAAGTTCTAGAATGTCCTCTTTCACCAAATGTTTTCCCCTTCAGGGAGTGATAAAACTGGCAAAGATGCTTGATTTGCTTCTGCTCTATAGACACTACAGCTGAGTGGATCTGTCTGGCAGCTGTCCTGGGGGAGTGGATTCCAGACAGATGCTCAGCTCGTTCCCTGCCACTTCAGTGTGGCTAGCTAGCTACTGTTTCAGTAGGGCTTGTGAAGGTTTGAACTGCAGAGAGGGAAATCCCAGGCTGAATCAACTCACAGAGGGTGTTTTCAGACGTTACGAGATCACAGTCAACCACAGTCAATTCCCTGTGGTGGCTGTGATCATGGAACATCTGTTGGAGGGAACGGATATTCCCCCCCAGATGTTACTACAGGGGGGGAATCACTTTCACCACGTGAGCAGCTGAAGTGGCAGGACCGGTGGCCGCTGCATGGCGAAGGTGATTCCCCGCCGTGAAGAACCCCGCCGTCACTTCTGGATGGTGGCCACGGCCCGGAATCCCCGCAGGGATTCTGGCCCGTGGCCAAAGTGGGCATGCGCTGCGGTTGCATTGGCTGCGGCAGCCGCCTGTCTCCCCAGAGGGTGGGCAGCAGGGAGCGTGGAGGGGGCGGGGCCGTGTGGCCACACGTTGTGCTGCACTTCCCCGCCCCCTCCCCAATTCCCCGCCGGGATCCATCGGCATTTCTGTTAGGGCGTGATGGGGTCATCCCAGAGGGGGATGAATGTATTGTTTTCGTGACGGGGCCAATTGGCCCCGTCACGTCTGAAAACATCCAGAGTATTATTGGACAAGTGCCTCCCCACCCATCATGCATGTTGCTCAGCTGCATAGAGTACACTTAGGTATTGGGGCCCAGAAGGAATGGTCTTGTACCCCTAGTGGGGATGGGGAATATCCTGGTTGCACTACTGATGATGTAGACTGGCTGTAAGGGGAGGCTGGAGGCCAGGCCTGCAACACATCAGGCCTCTGCCTGGTGCGTTGCCTTATACTGTGTCTGTGTTCAACTCTGTATATCTTGCATATTTTGTACACCTGCTCATCTGTTTTGCATGGAGGAGGGGTTTGGGGGGGCTGCTGGGGGGGGCAGGGCTTTGCTTGGGGGGGGGGCAGCAGCCTGAGAAGGGCCTTGGGGTGAAAAATTCCTAAATCCAGTCCTGTGTATAGGAGGTCCATAGCACAAATTTCCAATGAGATTGCTGCAGTTAAACAACTCACATAGGAATTACAAAGCACAAAGTTCCATGGGGGTCTTTCATAGTACCTGAGAGAGAATTATGCCCATCCCCCTAGAGATCACTCACACAGGAAGTTGATAGCACAAAGTTCCAAGGTGGGGGGGAGGGTCACAGCAACTGGGCAGCAGAAGGGCTCACCCTCTCCCTCCTATGGTCACTCTCACTGGAAGTCCATAGCACAAAGTTTG
Organism: Sphenodon punctatus; assembly: GCA_003113815.1. Lineage (NCBI taxonomy): Eukaryota > Metazoa > Chordata > Lepidosauria > Sphenodontia > Sphenodontidae > Sphenodon > Sphenodon punctatus. The sequence goes on along the minus strand of QEPC01014420.1, from coordinate 781,494 downwards.
AATGGGGTTGCGGTAGCTGGGCGGTGGGGAAGAGAGTACGCCCCCCTCCCTCGAGAGATCACTCACACTGGAAGTCCATATGGCACAGTTCCAAGAGGGTCATGGCAAACGGGGGCCAGGGGTGGGGAACCCTGCTCCCTTCACATACACTCCTCTGGTAATCCCTTGATAGCATATGCTGAGCCACCATATAGTGGGAGTCACAAAAGGATCACCACTTGCCAGAACGAACTGGACCTCTGGCTGTGTCCAGACTGTGTACGGGCATGGAGCTCGGCTGCAGTCAGTTCCCCATTCAGGCAGGGACCCATTGCTGGCCCTGCAAGGAGGTCCAGCTCCAGCATCCTATTAAAGCACTTGTTCTGGCCCCACACGAGTCCCCTTGTTTGCAGCAGGGCACTGGCAAAGAAAAGCGAACCCCCCCACAAGACACAGGCAAAACTCTGGAAACTCAGAAATCTCCTGCACAATTGTGCTCTCGTTAGCATCCGATGGTCTCATTCCCCACCCCACCCCAACTGGGGGTGGGGTCCAGTAGTCCCCAACACCCAGTGGCCCAGCTCGACTGCTGTCTCCTCGCACTCTGGGTCAGCCACACGGTGAACCAGGAGCTGCATATAATGACTCACAAGCCCATAACACATCACCCCTCAGCCAAACAACAGACAGGGTCAAGATGTCAGACAACCCCCAACTCTTCTGTGCCCTATACACTGGGACTCAGCACAAGGAATGGCCCTGGGCACTGCCATGGTGGGCCAGTCCATGGTCAACTACAAAGAAAGATTTCGGGATGGCAGAATGGGAGACAAGTGGTGCTTAAAACAAAAGTGATTGTTACATTCACTAGATAAGGAAATATCTGAGTCAATGTCAACGAAGGGGGAGTACAGATCCCACAAAGCAATCCACAGAGACCTTGAGTACTTTGTGGGATCCACACATCTGGCCACTTCATTGTAGGGGGGCATCTGCAAATCCCCTTTTCCAGGCCCCCACACTGAGAGAGACATTGTTGCCCACAAGCTGCAGAGGAGAAAGAAGCACAGGGCTGGGAGGAACTAGCAGGCACCCCCCGTTTGAGAACAGAAACAGATTCAGCTGTGGTGGGCCAATCCCATATGACTCTCTCCACACACCTTGCCCCACGAGGGATGCTTTGATTCCAAGTTTGCCACAAGTTGCACATGAGCAAGACACACAGGGCCAGCACAGGGTGGTACTTCCCTACCCCCAGGCGGGGTCACAATCAGACTCTCAGCTGTGCATGGACCATTCCTAGGTAGGTAGGCAGTCAGCCAGATGATGGTGGATTGGTGCCTTCATGTGGCATGCCAACACTTCAAAGGCTCTGGTGCGGGGTGTAAAAGCACCTCAACCATATGAAAGAGAGCCATGGAGCATTTGTCGACGCACCCCCTCCCAAGGAAGACGCGGACACTTGTATGGGTTTGAATGGCCGCACTCTTTATTGTTAGTCGATAAAAAAGGGGGAAGAGGTGACCCTCCCACTTCCCCCTTTAAACTGGGGTCCTATCAATCTCTTCCTAACTGTTAACCATCGCCGCAGGAGGTTCCCCTACTGTAGCAGGCGCTGTCCTTGTGCCCTGTTGCCCATCTTTGCCGTCTTCAGGTTAAGCCCGAGGGGAATCCCCCTGTGCCCTACCTTAACAAACTTCTTAAACTTACACCCTGCCCCCATCCCGGTTTCACCGGGCCAGAGCGGGTTGTTCGCTCCTATCCCCTCTCGCCTACCAAGGCGGGGGTTTAAACAACAAGGATGAGGACACCGTAACCTCCTGTTTGGTACATGGTCCGCCCAGCAGGCTCGGCCGCTCGTCTCTCACCCTTGGGCTGACCATACAGTGGGCCGCACTGAGCGGCTATGGATGGCCTATACCCATCTCTTAAGGAGATGTTGCTACCCTATGCTATGTTAACCTTTTAAACTTTTAACCCTTGGCCTGAAATCAGGCTACCGCCACCAGAACCGCCAGCTTTGCTTGGCTGGTTCGCCGCCAAAATACCACTTCACAGGATTTTTGTTAGGCTGTTTTTCAGGGCTCCAAGATATATGTCACATCCAGCGTCCGATAGATGGACCCCATCGCTCCGGTATAGCTCGTCCCTATCGTGCCTAATTGCTGTATGCTTAATTGCTATTCCCCCCATTCGTTGAAGCCAATTGCTAATTTCCATGTTAGCCCTTTTCCTAGCCCGGTCCACTCTGCCTGGGTGATGGGCGTTAGCCCATACCCTCCGTTGTAACATTTCCGACCAAACCAAGGTGCACTCTTGGAATCGATCCTGCACCTGTTGCAGGTCGGCCTTGGCCCTCTTTGTTAGCCACAGCCCCGTAACTTTGGGCAGGTTGTTTTCTCCTAAATGTATTATAATTATTGCTGGGGGTGGAAATTTAATTGCTGCCGCGGTCAGCGTTGGGAGCAGCTGCTCCCAAAGCATTCCTCGACGTCCGAGCCAAATTATGTTTGCCTTATCTCCTATGCCCAGCTGGGTGCCCCATCCAGTGCGCGCGGCCATCTTCCCTGCCCAGTGAACGATGCTGTGGCCGACGATCCACACCACCTGCCGTCCCCTTGGAGGTCCCGGGTCTGGAAAAGAAATCATGTTTATGCAATTGCTGTCGTTTACTCTGATTCACTATCCTTCTCGGTTCGGTGTCCCTGATGTACGAGCGATAAGCTGTCGACCGCCATCTCCCTATATGCTGGATACGTTCAGAAGGCAGACCCATGTCTGCTGCTACCGATGCCGCCCCTATGCGAAAGGAGTGTGCAGTATAACAAGTAGGGTCCAGGCCAGCTACCCTAACGCACATGCTGAGGACTGACCCGAACTGATATCGAGTTAACGGGGTACCATCTCTGTGGAGAAATAACGGGCCCACAACAGTTGGGCGTGATGTTAAATATTGTTTCATTGCTGCAACCGGGCATACACTGGTATCATCCGAAGGGCACAGTCTCACGACTCTGCCCTTTCCTTTCTGGTCTGCCTTAGATTTCCTTAGATGCAACAACAGGGTGTCCCCCTGCCAACCCAGGTCTTGGATCTGCAGGGCCGCCCCCGACCTATCTCGCCGTGACTGGGCGACTATCTCGCTGATCCTAAATGCTCCAAATAGTGCCACCCGGAATGCCGTATCAAAGAGAATCACTTCGCTTTCCGAGTGACACACGGTGTGTAACTCCTGGTTAATAGCCGTGAGGACCTGTGGGGTGATAGGAGCCCTCAAGTCCTGAGTCTGGGGGGCACTACGGGTCCAACTCTCCTTCAGGCGGCTCATAAAAAAGCTGTTATCAGGAGAGGAGTGTCCCGCCAAGCGGCTCATAAAGGAGATGGCCGATACTTTTCCTCCAATGGTGCCTGGTGCTAAACCTCGCTCCCTGAGTTGGAGCGCAAACTGAAGCATCTGCCCCTCAGGAATGGGGAATCCTAGTCCCCAACCTTTCCCTGACCTGTAATCCTGGAACTCTTTAAAGGCCATTTCATACGCCCGTCTGGTTCTAGGCGCGAGGGATCCCTGCACTGCCTGGTTTAGGTCTAGAATCCAAGGCTCCACATGTCCCTCGGGAACGGCTCGGGGTCCTTCACAGCGTCTGGTGCGAGCTGGCGAAAACGGTCTGTCTGAAATCGAGAAAGGGCATCGGCTATGCCGTTATCGATCCCGGGCACGTGCTTAGCCACGAACAAAATGTTTGCCCTCAAGCATTTGAGTACAAAATGCCGGACCAGCCGCATGACCCTTTCTGACTTTGACGACAGTTTGTTAATGACATGAACCACAGCCAAGTTATCGCACCAGAAAAGGACCCTTTTGTTGGAAAATTCCCTTTCCCACAACTCGACTGCCACCACTATGGGAAAGAACTCCAGGAAAGTTAAATCCCGGGTCAGCCCTATTGCTTCCCAGTCATCCGGCCACGGGGCAGCACACCATTTTCCTCGGAAGTAAACACCGAAGCCGCATCCGCCTGCTGCGTCAGATTGTATTTGGAGCTCCGCTTCCAGCAGGAGTCGTTGCCGCCAGAAACTCACCCCATTATAACCCTGGAGGAAGGCCTCCCAGGTAGCCAAATCCTCCCGCATTACCCTCGTCACTCGAACGTGATGATGCGGGGGACGGTCGCTCCCGATGTGGGCATACAATCGTGACATAAAGGCTCTTCCTGGTGCAATGACTCGGCAGGCAAAATTAAGGCTGCCTGTGAGGGATTGCAACTGCTTAATCGTTACCTTGGTGGCTGCCCTTGTCGCCGTTATCATTTCCTTAAGTGCTTGTAGTTTATCAGCTGGTAAGCGAGACAGCGATTGTGTTGTGTCAAGTTCTATACCTAGGTAGGTTAAACGGGTCGTTGGGCCTTCGGTTTTTTCCAGTGCTAATGGTACCCCCAACTCCTCGGTTACACTCTGAAATGCCCTCATTCCTATTGCACACTCCCTGGTTGCCGCCCTTCCCGCGAAAAGGAAATCGTCTAAATAGTGCGTGATCAAGCTCCGCCCTGCGCGCTGTCGCGTGATCCATTCCAAAATTGTACTGAACTTTTCGAAAGCCGCGCATGAGATGGAACATCCCATGGGCATTGCTTTATCGAAATAGAATTTGCCCTGAAACTGCATCCCGAGGAGCTCAAAGTCCTCAGGATGCACTGGCAGGAGGCGGAAAGCTGACTTGATGTCGCATTTCGCGAGAAGGGCGCCTTTTCCGCAGGAACGCACCATTTCGACTGCAGAGTCGAAAGATGCATACCTTACAGAGCAAAGTTCGGGAGGGATCGCATCATTCACTGACTCCCCTTTGGGGTGGGACAAGTGGTGAATCATGCGATACTCCCCCGGGGTCTTCTTTGGTACTATGCCCAGAGGGGATATCCGCAACGTGGGGATCGGCAGTTCATTGAATGGGCCCTGTATCCTACCTTCCTTCACTTCCTTCTCGATCTTCTGCTGGACTAGACGCTCATTGCCCTGTACAGATTTCAAATTCTTTGCCCCCAAATGATAACGCGGGCCCTGGGTGGGAATCCTGAAACCGAGCCTAAATCCCTCGATAACGTAATTGGCGGTCAGACGGTCAGGATAATCTCGGGCCGCTTCCAGTAAGGCCTCATGCCGAACCGGAGTTGGCGCCCTTACCCACTGGCTGGTTGGCGTTCCCCGTGCCAGGGGGGGGCTGTCTATTACCTGCTCGCCCCTTGTTTTTGGTTCCGTATTGTCGAAACCTGCTACATGTGGAGGCGGCGTGGTCGCCCGCACACTGGGTGCACACATGCTTGAATCTACACTGGGCACGAAAACACCTGCCCCCGTCATTAAAATCCCAGCATGTAGGCGCTGCTGAAGATAGTCGTGTTCTGCCCCTTTGTCCCCCTTCCACTTGCTGTGTGCCCCCCATGCGCGAGAGGACATGACCGCTGTCTGATCGCGGGGCATACCTTGCACAGCTAATGCACTCCAGCCATATGTCATGGGCATGGAGGTCCCAGCGCAAGCGGGGGTTATTGGCAGCTCTACGCCGAAAAGATTCGTCGTAGCGCAGCCAAGCTCCCGGTCCACCTGTATCATAAGCCCGGCGCACGATGTCCGAGTACTTAATCATCTCCAGCCCGCGCTCGGGAAATCTGGCCATTGTCACCCCCATATATATTGTATACGCAGCTGTCCAGTTGGACCAGGTGCGTTCAGCCTTTGGCTTTTTGAACTTCTCCTTCTCCTTCCTCTCTTCCTTCTCGTTAGGATCTGGTATGGGGTCACTAAAAAGGAGGGCAAATATATCAATATATTCGCCGCTCCATATTTTTTCCTTAGTAGCCTGGAGAAGGTGCTCACCTAACGGTGCTGATACATCGGCATGACCCCCAGACAGGGGCCGTGGCTCTTCCCTGTGGCCGCAGCACAGTGTATTACGCCCCCTGCAACACTGGTCCGCCCCCCATACTTGTGCAGCAGCTTTGTACCTGGGGGCTGGGTAGTGCTGGCACCCGGTATGGTGGTGTTGAGGGAAACGACCCCCGGTATGCCCTCCCCACTCCCAACTGGGGGAGGCCTGGCTCCGTCCCCTTTCCATGTGGGTACTTGCAAGTGGGATACACTCCTCCTCGTGGTTTCTGTCAAGGCCTGTACACCCAAATTCGCCATTCCCTTCACACCAGCTGCTGTCCACCTGCTCACCTTCGTAAGCTTCCGGGTCGTACCGTGATCTTGCGCCCCCGATGGTGCGTCTCAGCCCTTGTTGCCCGTGGTGGGCTGCTTCCAAGCTCTCCGTCAATGCTTGCATTCCTTCTTTGAGTGCCTCGATCTGAGCCTGGAAGTCGGGTGTGTCTTCATCCCTCTGTCTGCTGGGTCCTGGCTCCTCCTCTCTTCGTCTGCTGGGTCCTGGCTCATCGTCCCTGTAACGAAAAGGGAGCGCCCGACGCCGCCCACTTCCCTGGCGGCGCTGGCCCTCCTCGTAGTCTGGGGTGCTATCTCCCATTCCCCGGTCTCCCGTGACCGCTTGGGTGGGCTCATCCTCTCCCCCCGCCCTGCCATCTCTCCCCTCCACACGTGCTCTCTCAAGCTCTTCTACGCGTGCTTGATATCCTGCCAGTTGTGCCTGCATGGAGCGAAGGACAGCCTCCTGTGATGCCCCATCCTGTTGTTTTCCTTTGGCTCCCGGCTTTTTGGGAGGGGCCTTAGCAGATTTCTTTGCTTTGGCACTTCCCTGCCCTTTTCGTGTACGGGGGGCCATGCCTACCCCCACGCCTGGAATACCCCTTTTACAAAACTCTTGGGGTGGTGGCAACCGAAGGGAAGGGGGCTTGTCAGGCCCTTTTTCCTTTTTGCTAATGCGGGGGGGGCAGTGAGGCCCCTCTGAATCCACACAGTGGGGGGGGGTGGACACCAAACAGAGGGCAAAGGCAGTGCCCCCACCGAAGGCCAGCTGGGCCCTGGACTATTGTGTGGCCCCCAGCCCCGTGGGCCCTCCCCAGTGGGAATGCCCTGTTGGGCTCTGCTGTTGGGGGGGGGTAAAGGGTGTCCTTTCCACCCCCGGCACGGTTCTGTGCCCTCGCTACCTCGAGGTGCGGTAGGCTTTGGGAGGGAGGAGGGGAGGCCGCTCGTAGCTAGCCAGGCCCCCGGAAGGAAACCGCGTTTATTCCCCAAGTGGGAGTTTATTAAGGCAGGCGGGGGTAGAGAACTCGTGGCTCCCCGCCGGGCTGCCTCTCACCGCCACGTGCCCCGAAATCTGCCCTCGGGCCGAGATCCTTCCTCGCTCGGCCACCGGGGGGGGGGAAGGCTCTCCCCGCGGCATCCCTGCAGGTTGCAACGACCCTTCCCGCCCGCTGCTGAGATCACTCCCCCTGTGACAAGGCCTGGCTTAGCTCTAGCTCTAGCCACGTGTCCCACTCCCCGCCCGGCCGAATGAAGCAGCTGAGCGGGGAGTCTAAGATGGCGCCCGGGAAATCCCGCTCTTGCGAGAGTCCCGGGCGCCTTTCAATTTGGTTGCATAGCAACCACGGCCTCTCCCTGCGCAGTTTGCGCGGCCGCTCCTTTCCCTGTCCTCCTTCCCAGGGAAGGTAAGCGGGCGCCGCCAAACCCCCGCCGCAGCTATCGCGGAGGGGACGAGTAGCTAGCTGCCCTCCAACTCCTCCTCCTCAGTACTGAGGAATGCAACTGAGAGATCCAAGCGGTGCAAGCTGTCTGCTCTGCCCCACACGAGGTCATCAACAGCTGCCTTGGGCTCTTATGTGGGCTTCAGGCCATGGTGCTATGGTGCAGCTAAATTTGGGGTGCTCATATGGCTGGGTGCAGGGCACTAGCCCATATCCTGCAGTGGCGTGTCTCTCTGGCAGCAATGCAGGCGATAGAAGGGAAGCTGTAGGGGGCCCCGGGTTACCTGTCTGGGGACATCATCACAGCAGCGATCTTTGCCCTTTGCCAGGCAATACCCATCAGCTGGGACACATAGGTCCTGCCCAGGACAGTGGTGTGGTGGGAAATGGTCCTGCACACCTGAGGAGATGCAGAATGGGAGATCCATTTCTGGAGGTCCTGCTGCTTGGTCTTCAGGGTCACTGACATCCTCTGTCCACTGTGGAAAAAGGAGTGGATGCTCATAAGGATGCCCATCTCTGTGGAGCAGTGTGTGGCCATTGTAATCTGGATGCTCGCCACTCTGGACTCCTGCCACTCCATTGTCCAGCAGTTTGGCATTGGAACATCCACTGTTGGTGGCATCCTGCTTGAGTTCTGCGAAGCCATTGAGGTTCTGCTTCTTGACAGGGTGGTACAGCTCATCGACCTGGAGCAAATGATTAAAGGCTTCTGTGGGGATGCTGGTGTTCCGGCTGATAGCACCTCCATCAATGTCCTCCCTCCCACCCCCCCAGGTGTGACAACTACATCAACCAGCTGGAATACCACTCTGTGGTCCTGCAGGCACTTGTGGATGACCATGGTTAGTTCACAGATGTGTTCACTGACTGCTTGGGCAGGAGCCATGATGCCCGCATCCTTCAGTGGTTGGTTACCCTTCTTTGCCAGGATGTACAGGGGAGACTTCAGGTCAAACACCATCACCACCATCATGGGAGTGCTCATGTAACTCTTCATCCTTGGGGACCTGCATACCCCCTGATGCGGTGGCTCATGAAGGCCTATCCCATGACCCATACGCCGGAAGAGGCCTGATTCAGCACATGGCTGAGTGCCACGAGTACTATGGTGGAATGGTCATTCTGGCTGCTCAAGAAATGTTGAAAATCCATTGCAGGGCAGATTGATTTCAGGATAGAGATGGCCCCTGGTTCTCACAGCCACCTGCGACCTGCACAACGTCATAGAGATGGATGCCTCCTACTTGCAGCATCCCCTCCCCAATTACCTCCCATGAGCCAGTGCTTCTGTACAGGCAGGAGAATGACCACTGCAAGACCCACAGAGCCAGGGTGATTTGGGATGTCTTGTGAAGGCATATTGCCCTTGGGGACAATGCAAATATGTAAATATATATCTCAACATATATTGGGGCCTCACAGGCACAGATTGAGGAGGGAGGAAGGAGTATACAGCTGTAAATATTAACATGTTCATGCACATTAAATGGGTAAATGGTTGCACTATTAATGAGGCTTGTTGTGATGTAGCTACCGTGGATATTTTCTCACTAGATGTAATAACACCGAGAAGGGAGCAACTATTGGAGGTACATACAAACAGGGAGGAGGCTGCCATTAGGACCTAAACTGAAGGGGGAATTTTTGTCCCAAATTTTTCTGGACTTGTATTTGCATGATGTCTGTTAAAATCTCAAACCTTCAATTGCTTATAAAATTGGGTCCCTTTATCCAATCTTTCTGAACCTTGGCAGGGATGATCCCTTGCCTGAGAGGTACACTGAGTCCAAATTTCGTCCATATTGGATTGACAACAAAGTTTATATAGCTGGAAATGTGTGCACAAACCACAAAACATAAATTGTAGGGCTGAAACGAGGGGAAGAAAAATTCTCGTGAATAACCTGAGAACGTGGGTGTTCTCACCCCCATCCTCCTTGAGTTCACATGAATTACTCAATTCATGTGGGGGGGGTACGGAAGCCAGAGCTGACCAGGGGACAAAGACAAGTCCCCCATGGCACCTCTGGCCCCTGCCAGGCCTCCCCACCTGAGGGGGAAGAAAAAGTTGGGGGGAGCAGGGTTTGGGGCCTAGCTGTAGTCAGGCAGAGCATTACTCACTGAGAAGTGTCACGGGGGTTGGGGGAAAAGGTTTGGAAGAAAAGAGAAAGGAAAGTGAGAGGGGAAAGGGGGCAGGGAAAAAGGGGCGGCTTCCTCTTTTCATAAGCAATCTGAGTATAATAATCCCTCAGGGTGTTGGGTGGGCTTTCCCTCCTACTCAGAGGGCAACCCGTCTCATCATTGGGATAGTAGAGAGGAAGCCAATTGCCCCAGGGGAGGAGAAGCACAAAGGAATTTCTCAGTCGTTCAGGGAGATATACAGGAACCTGGACACCGTGAAGATCTGTGGCAGGAAGGTAGGGGGAAATGGTCCTGGGGAAGGGAGCAGACGGGAAGGGATGGCAGGGAGTAAGGAAGGTGAAGGTGGGTAGGACTTGCGCTCAGGGAAAGGGATATGGTAAGGGAAGAGAAGGGAGGACTTGAGGATATGGAACAACAGGAGCTAGGGAACCAAACACCAGAATCTTAAACCACGTATACAGGAGCACAAACTAAGACTTAACAAGACAAACAGATCACCACTCTTACCACCATTCACTCTACACCAGGAAGGGGGAGAACACCAGGAACAGTCACTCAGGTCTCATTCTTGATCAAGGTTTCAGGCAACAAGGAGCAATACAAGATACCAGGGGGCCAGCTTCTCAAAATGATTACCGGCGGCTGCTTCTAGCCCCGCCAGTGTATTATATAGCCCGAAGCCCAAAAGGGATTAGCATGCTCAGGGCGGGGCCTCAATCTGCCTCTGAGCCTCCCCTTACGAGCGGCATGCTTGGAGCCTGGGCGGGGTCTGAGTTCTCCTGCAAGCATGGAGAGGCCCCGCCCCCTAATCTCTCTTCTTCCTAGGATGCCTGCTGATTCCAATCCCCCTATCAGCATGAACCCTGACAGGAAGTCTTGAACCTGGCTCTGGGCTTCATGCTGCACTGCCACTTGGATTTTAAAAAGAAAAAAAAAAAATCTTATGAGAGAGGCTGGTGTAAGGCACGTGACCCCTCCCATGAGTGAATATTGGGGGCTGGTACCCCAATCTCCAATGACCTCTTAAATTTAGGAGGATTTAGTCAAATTAATTCAAGTGTGAGGTCACTCGTGCCAAAAGGATCAGTCTGAGACGTGGCACGCTACTCCTGGTTGGGGAGGGTACCCCTTCCCAAAATACCAGACAGGAAATGAGGTGCTCCAAGAAAAAGGGGTTCTTTATTACAATGATACAATGAGGGAGAAAGGAAACAGACCCACACAATATAATACAAAGACAAGCCTCTGGTTTGGCTGGCTCAGTAATATAAGCGTTGGCTGGGAAAGTGAAAGTAACTAGGCGAGTGGGGGGGAAAGAGAGAGAGACGGGGTCAATGGGTGGCAAAAACCCTGAGGGAAAGCAGTTACCTATCCTGGCTGTTGCAAGGAGACAGCGGCTCCGTAGAGCCTGCAATGTTCGGGTGTGTGTGTGTGAAGATGACAGACCAAGGGGGGATCTGGGAGTAATCCTTAAGATTGTCCCATACAGAGTAATCTGCACGTGTCCACGTTCAAGAGCAACTCAACTTGGACAGGAAAACCTGGGGCAGTTATAGGGACTCTTGCACAAAGAATCAGGGAGGTGCTGGGGGTCTGAGAAAGGATTTTCAGAGATGTCCAGAGTGAAACAAAGGGAAAGCTCCAGATGGATCTTTGAGAAACAGAAGAGCATAAAAACAGGGTCTTTGGTGTTTCTAAAGGAGTGAAAAAGTATCAACATAGGGCTTGGGGATTTTCCAGAGACAGGAAGAGAACCATAGTTAGGTGTGTTTTGGAAACATGGGTCACTTAAGAACCATTTGTGATCACACCTGAAGGGCCATTGCTAACTAGGAGTCTCCCAGATTTACCAGGTGTTCTTATCAAAAAGGAGGCAGCCTTCTGCTCGATTTCCCCATGTCTTACTCAGGGCTCCTCCTAAATCCTTCCCCAAGGCTAGACTGGTTTTGCAAGAGGGGGCTTATTTCACCTCCTGGGCTTTATCCCAGGCTGGCTCTGAACTCTTGACCCCTCATCCTGGCCCCCTCAGTTCTCTGGTTTATCCACCAAACTGTGTTTTACAGGGTGCTGCTTTGCTGGGGTGGGGTGGGTGGCTCTGCTGTTTTGTGGAAAAAGTCACTTTTGGTAACAAGGGATGTGCAAACACGGTTCGGATGTTCGGAGTTCGGATCGACTCGGTCTGTTCGGACGTCCGAACCAAACGTCCGAACTGAACTTGAAAATGGCCAAGTAGTTCGATCATGTTCGGATGAGTTCGGGGGCGGGAAAAACGTGACTTCAGGTGGGAAAGACATGACTGGAAGGGGGATGCAGCCGAGGAGCAGACTTCCTGTTAGGTGGGGGAGGGGAAGAGCGGGGAGGCACCTTCCCAGAGGGAGGACCTGTGGACTAGGGAGGGGTTTTACCCACAAGGCCGTCTCTCCGCTGGCACGCTGGGGTGCCAGTAATCCCCTCAGGTTGTCGGGTGGGCTTTCCTCTAGGTTTAGGAGGCAACCCGTGTCATCATAGGGGAGGAGAGAATGTGCCACAGGGAACAAGGAGATAAAGGAGAGGGACCAGTTGTTCACCACACACACTGCCCTAATTTCCAACGTGAAAGGTAGGGGGAAGGGGTGGACTTGTGAACCCAGGAACATAAGGGGGGGAAGGTGGTGTTGGAGGGGGGGAGGGAATAAGGGGCCGGGAATACAGGGGGAGGAGGAACTCTGGGATCCACGCACGCTGAAGGGAGGAACAAGGGGGGGGGGGAACACAGGCAAGGAACAACAACCAAGGGATATTCAAGGCTTCTGGGGAAGGGGGTGGAGGAGGCACGATCACATTGCACGTTCAAGAGAGGACAAGGTTAGCAAAGCAAGGTACAGTTTTCCAAGACACAAACACCACACTACAACAAGTATCCAAAGACTTAGCTTTCACAAGAAGGTCAGCGGCCAGCTTCTCTCATCGATTACTGGTGGGGCTCTGCTGTCCCGCTGGCCTTTTTATCTGTTTCCTGTTTGCCCCAGGTGGAACCCCTTGTAATCAGTTGGAGGCCCCGCCCCTCCGCCGAGCGCGCTCTGCCGCTAGGCGTGCGCTGCGTCTGGGCGGGGCCGAAGCTGCTAGCTGGAAGGTATCTGTGTGGCTGGGGGGAAGGGCTTGAGGCGCTGCCTGCGACGTGCTCTGTTGTGGTGGGGTCGGGGTCCGGCGGGGATGTGGGTGGGGCCGGCGCTGAGCTGGGGGGGCGACCTTTCCCCCTGTCCCTTCCTAATCTCCTTCTTACCTCCTGAACCCCCCGCCACCAATTTTCCCCACGGCGCTGCGCCGTAACACTTCCTGGCACCAGGGGTGGAAACCAGGGGTTGTTTCAGGGCCAAATGATACCGATACCGAAAAAAATCTTCAAATTCGGTATTGGTATCGATAATGCTATTTTCAAATGTTCAGCTAAGTTCGGCTGAACCGAACTCCGCCAAACTGAACAATCGAACCCGAACTCGGGTTTTGAACTGAACGACTGAACATCCGAACTGCATTCTGTTCGCACATCCCTATTGGTAACACTGGTGTTAGGGCCGTTGAGCCAAGTTAGCCTGAAGGCCTGCTGAAAGCTTGTAGGAGGTAAGCCTCCTACTCCCAAACCCCCTGGAACAGAAAGTCTACACGTTGTGAGCTCCACAGACAACATGGGAGTACAAAGTGAGAAATTTCCTTGCTTAAGTGGCTCATGAAAGAGCTGGGACTTTGATTGTTTGCAAGGCTCAGAAGAGAGCCAAAGACTGTATTCTTTTCTAAAGCCAAGAGGTTCCCAGAGCCCTGGGACCTGATCTAGAGACTTTGAGTTGCCTATGGGCTTATATTGAAATAATATAATTTACCCCAGTAGGAAAGGACTTTATGTTTATTGTATTATATTGGGGGGGGGGGTGCACTTTGGGGAAAGCCCCACAACCTGGTGGAATGGACCCAGCGGTAAGGGGAGCTGAGAAGGCTGGGAGGGCATTAAAGTCCTTGTTTGGGGTGTTAGACCCTGATGTGGATAAACTGACCCTTTTTGAGTTGTTTTGGCTGAAAGCCACATCAAGAGCTCTGATAGCTATTTGGGCAATATTCTTGATACCCCTGTTAGGGGGTGAGCATTGTGCCCTCTACAGGGGCTAGAACGACAGTGACTTTGATGTGAGTGGGACTGAGTTAATTCCTCATGTGGCTCCTGAGCTGGAAAGCTGACCCACCCACAGCATATCTCCCCAGGAAACACCCCTCACTCCAGAGCCAACTCCCCTGGGGTGCATCCCGAAGCACCCTGTTGAAAGCAGAACCCTCGGGACTCAGGCCTGGATGAGAGAGGGAAAGCAGTTGAGACACGAGAGCATGTTCCCATTTCCTTGCAAAGCACCTGACTGTTGGCCTTGGTAGGAACGATTCCCCATGACTCCCGTGCACCTCCAGCATGTTACTGCTGCAGGCCAGGCAGGGTCAGACTGTCATTCTCAGTCTGGATTCTCTCTGCTTCCAAAGGCAGGGAATTGGGGCAGTGGTGGTTCCAGGAGGGCTAGGTTACTGGGGAATCCTTTGTCCTACCCCTCCAAGGCTGTGGGTCCTGTGGGAATGGACCCTGTCGCAGGCAGCATACACCCCAGCGGTTGGCAGAGGTGCTGCTGGCTAACAACAACATAGTGTAGTGTAGTTGTCACAGTGTGAAATTTTCTTTTTTTCTGGAAGGAGCTAGCAATGTGGCAAATATAACTGTGGCCCCATTCTCTCTCATCAGTCATGGCTCACCTATGCCAATGAGGGGATTGATAGTGGATCCCATGGAATAACTGCAGAGCTGTGACAAGCACTTGAAATGGAGAGGGAATGGGTGACAGACATAAAGTCCAATTGCCATTTATCACCTCCTCTGGGCTCCTTCCCCATTCCTGAATCTTCAGGCCCCCCTCACCCAACCACCCCACCCCCTANTACAAATTGTGTACAGTTCATACAATGAAGTAAAGAATGTGAGTGTAGACATTATACAATTCGTTGTACACATTGAAGTTATGTAGAAACAGACTTAAATTACCCCTTTCCTACTCACTACTTAGAAGATCTAGAACAGGTCTATGGTATCAAAAGGGTGCATGAATCTACATTCACATAGCACCATTTTGGAGTGGGCTTTGACTCAAACCCATATTCTGGTTCTAATACTCCTCCCATGCTTTGTTCCTTATAATGATCCCGTGTGCTCTACCACTCCATTCTTGCAGCTTTCTGTTTATGGGATTAATATTCCTACTGGCAAAGACGTTGAGTACATGCTCCCCCTGCCCCCTACAGACTCCCTCTCCCCTCTCCCCCCCGCACTTGTCTTCCAGTACAGACTTGCTATATTTTACATTATGTCCATTCTCCAGTTGATCAGAGTAGTGGCCAAAGAATACAGTAGACGAGTGACCCCTTCTGCACAAAGCTACAAAAATGCCCTTCTTCCAGGACAGTTTGCAAGGATAGCATACTGCCATTTCTCCATGTCCCTTAGTATTATCAGAACTAATATAGAAAGGAAGGGAGGGCCTTGGTGTTGATGAAGGGAGGGAGGGGCAAAGGGGTTGTCATTCCCAACCTTTCAGAGCACTGTGATGTTGCTGTGCTCCATAAGGGGTGTGGTCACATCAGACATGGGTGGGGCAAAGATTCGCACCTCTTTCTGACCTAGGCACACTCTCTTTGGGTATTGTGATGTCACCATACACCTCTTTCCAATGTGCCTTGGCTCCCCCTCCTCCCCTGCTTCTTGACCAAGTTTCTGGCTGTGCTCCTGAGGGAGGGAAGTGGCCAGTACTACACAAGGGAGTCACCAGTCATGAGCTAGCATGGCAATGGGAAAAGAGGATATGGGGTGAATTGCAAATGTATATTTTGTGAACGTACCTAGGGCAAGGGTAGGGAACCTCATGCTTGGGGCCAAATGCAGCCCATGGATAGTTTTACTTTTGTTCCTTTTCTGTTCCTGAATTTGACCCCTGGATCCAATTCCTACCCCCAAACAACTGAAAGACTGAGCTTGGAGTAAGGAAGCAGAGATTTATTTTTACCCTTTTCAGATGGCTTGGGGCATGCACACAAGGATAGGGGACAGATCTATGGCACCAGTCCATGATTTGGATCCTCCTCTTCCTGAATACACCCCTTAATCACCCAGCCCCCATCTTCAGTGAGGCTCTCAGAGCTTGTATTAATTTTCAAAGTGGCTCCTGGAGGGTTCCCCATACTTGCCTAGGGTCAAATAATAGCTACGAAGCTCCAGCGAGAGACAGTGGTAGTAAGATTAAGCAGAAGTGCTCACATCGGTTATAAGTATTTATTTATATAGCACAAGCAATGTGCCTGGCACTGACCAGTCATGAATAATTGGATATGGGTTCCTGCCCTGAGGGGCTTACAGTCCAGAATAGACAAGGGAGAGGGAACATAGAGAGACACGTCAGGGGCGTAGCTAGGTTGGAATGGGCCCAGGGACAAGAAATGGACTTTGGGTCCCCCCTCCCTGCCCATCACCATAGACTCCCCTGCCCCTTTCCCTTCCCTCTTTCCTCACCTCAACGTCCTTATTGCATAAAACTGTCAACAAACGTACTTATTATATTAAAACATGTACTCAGCTACTGCAATGGCCTCTTCCTTGCTTTTAGCTATGGAAACACAGAAATAGTAACANTTTATGTCCAAACTAAAGCCAATATGTTCAGACTATAGTCAATCTGTTAAACGTATCTCACATAGGTCAAAACTGAAGGTAACAGCAGCTGCCTTCCCCGGGGCATACGTGGGCCAACGTCTGGCGGTGAGGGAACAAACGTGCAGGTGAGTTCTGGGCCAACGCAGGCCACTGTCACGCTTTTTTTCATTCTTTGTGGGAAATTAGCAAAGATGAAACTGATGGTGTTGCAGGGGAATATTTCTGAACTGCTTCAGTTACACTGATGACTTGATTTAAGCGTGGTGTTTAGGTAAGGAGTTAAGCTTTTTTTTTGTAAGGGAGATCACTATATTGTTTCATTCAAACTAGAGATGAACTGAAGCAGAATGCTTCAGTTCATTCAGCTTATTCTGCAAACTGATTGCCTTCCTAGC
The DNA here is from genome assembly GCA_003113815.1 of Sphenodon punctatus. Lineage (NCBI taxonomy): Eukaryota > Metazoa > Chordata > Lepidosauria > Sphenodontia > Sphenodontidae > Sphenodon > Sphenodon punctatus. The sequence continues at coordinate 764,635 of QEPC01014420.1, read as the reverse complement.
GATTGGATTGATATGGATAAACTTTCCTCAAGATACTCGTGATCACTGCAGGGGGAACAGACATTTGTTTTTAATGGGACTTATTTATGGACAAGATGGGGTGAGCTGATGAGTAACGTGGGAGATGAGACTTGAATGCTATTGATGGGTACAAGTGAGCAATTTGGGGCAATAAACACTCTTACTAATAGCAGATGCAGTGGGAATTGTCAGGGATAAGATCCCTGGTGACTGTTACAGCGAGGTACACAAGTTGTTTAAGGAATTGTCATCTATCTTACTTTTTGTAAAGTGCTAGGTACATCGCTGGTGCTATATAAATGCTTATAATGATAATAATATTTAATAATTAATTAATCCCTATAATTTTCAATGGGGCTGGAATTCTGCATAGTTACAATAGTTGCACTAATACTAACCTTGATATGTTGGACTTGATTTGTATATTTGCTACGATAGGGGTGTGCATGTCATTTTCGTTATTATAATAATTATAACGAAAATTGTTGTTTTCATTATCTTTATTGCAATAATGAAAATGACAAATAATAATAACAAAAATAGAAATGAAAACATCATTTTGTTTTTGAAATAAAGGGAAAACACTGGAAAACATATTTCTGGCTATAACATTTTTGTTTCTTTTTCAATTCTTATGAATCTTGGCGATATTGTACCTCGAATGGAGGGCACTATGTTTATAAATTTTCAAAACGATTAGATAAAGGGACCAATTTTAGAAGCAATTGAATGTTGTGATTTTAAGAATCTCCATAGACATTCTTGGCTACAACTTCTTTATCTTCCATCCAATTTGCATGAAACCTGTTAATATTATGTCCCTCCACAAGCTTACCAATCCTGCCAATCTCCAGAAAGATTGGATAAAGGGTCCTGATGGTATAAGACATTTTTAACTTGAAAATACATTTCCAGGTGTAACATTTTAATATTCCATCCTTTTTACAGGACATTTGGCAGGAATGTATCACACATCTTCCCTGTCATCTCTGCCAAACTACAGGACAATTTGATAAAGGGACCCAATTTTATAAGCAATTGAATTTGTCCCCTTGAAGACCATAATTCAGATAAATAGCAGCACATGCAGTACCAGTCAGAGGGAGGCACCTGGCATGGCAGGGGCAGAGGGAGGGAGGCTGTAGGAGTGAGGATGTGGAGAAACCCCAAAGACTGACAGACACATTCACTAGCCAATTACTGCATACTTCCAGCTTTACAGGACCAATTGTAGTGGCTTTCAGGTGGGCATAGAGGGAACATAACTGGGACTTTGGGGATAGAATTCCAGCAATCAGGAGACATATTTTACACATCCAGGCTGACCAATTATCATCACAGTCACATCCAGCAGCACTGTGACAGAGAACATGAGAGAATCTCTATTGGCTCTTTCCTAAACAGATGCTTCTGACTTCCCAGTAACAAGTGGGGGAGAGATGTTGGGATGGTCACAGCACAGAATGAGGAAATTTGGTTCACATTTCTGCTGGCCAATTGGCATCACAAACCAATCTTATACCACAGTGATATGTAAGAGAATCGCTGGCATAGGCTCTTTCTCTGCATATGCTGTGCAGGCATATACAATGGGACCCTTTATCACATCTTTCTGATATTTGGCAGAGATAATCATGAAAGTGTGATATACAGCCCTCCAAATTTCATGTACACTGGTTGGACTCCAAAGATGTTACAGTCAGACATACATTTATAAGTTAATTGCTTAACCACCAGGCCCCTTTATCCAGTTTTTCTGAACATTGGCAGAAATAATAAATATGGGAAGGGGTGTAAACATGCCAAGTTTCATCTACATTAAAAATGAGGCAAAGAAGGTACAACACAGAATATATATGAAGATTTTTGCAAAATAATATATTTCAACTGCTTCTAGAATTGGATTCCTTTATCCAATCTTTTTGGACATTTGTAGCTTAATGCCTTCCATTGGAGGTACAATCCCTCCAAGTGTCAGCCAAATATAATGAAAAACACAAAAAAGGTACAGTCGAAAATGTGTTTTCCATTGAAACCAACGGAAAACAAAAACGAAACAAAAACATGATATTTATGAAAATGAAAACGACAGATCTAAATAACAAAAATGAAAAAAAAAAAAATGAGCCCCTGGTGCACACTTCTACGATGCAGATCATATAAATGTTTCCTAGTCCTCCCTTGCTCTGAATTTCCCTTGGCTTCAGTCATATCTGTTTTCAGGCAGCGGTAGCTGCCTGAAACTTAAATGTACAGCCACTGTTCATTATAAACAGAGGACTGCTGAAGCCTCGATTTTGAGGAAACCGCTTGACCTACATTTCTGAAAATTTAACCATGACTGTAAGTTGTGAGGACCATCATATCTACAAAGTTTGACAAAGATCCATTAGGAAAATAAAATGTTATAACTACTTAAACGTTAATTTGTTGTGGTCAAAATGCACACCATCCTTACGTATTTGAATCATCAATATCTCCTCCCCCTGGATGAGTTGAGCCCCCAAACTTCACAGACTTCGAGAATGAGATTAATAACAAGTGCTTCTGAAATATGATACTGATTGATGCAGCCAAAACCAAGTTATTAGTGATAAAAAAAATCAGTTCTGCAGGTTTTTGCATGGCAACTTTAGCTCCTCTCTCCTGTCAGAGAGCCATGGAAGTAGTTGCGTCCCATCCCCCTGTGAGCTCTGTGCACTCCTGCTTCTGCCTGGCACCCTGGCAACCCGAGCTGATCCCTGACCTGCCCCCCCACCCCGCACCTAGCCTGGACCTGCCCCCCCCACACTGATCCCCG
>QEPC01014420.1:730163-757122 GCA_003113815.1 Sphenodon punctatus | reverse complement strand
GAGTCTCAGGATCAGATTGCAAAAGATGGCAACTAGGGTTGTCACTTACGCAAATATTTAAGGAATGCTTATGAAAAATACATGTTGCAGGGCCTGCATTGATGACTAAGGTGCAAATGCAGGTCCTGCAACATGTATTTTTCATAAGTGTTCCTTACACATTTGCATAGGTGACAACCCTACTCCCACCCCCTTGCAAATTGCCTATTCCATCCCTCTCCCAGGTTCCCTTGTTTTCCACTCCCCACCCCCAAGAGCAGTATGATTCCTCCCCCCAAATCCCAGCATTTGAAGACATGCATGAATAGAATGCCACAAACAAATCTCCAACCCCAAGGATGCCTCAATGTTCAAAAATCATGAACTGGGCCCTAAAAATCATGAAACTTAAATTAAATGTATCCAAATGTTTCTAGGCTTGGTACTCTCCCATTTGTGAGAATGGGAGGAGTCACTAGAAGAAGAACAGAAGGTTGCTGCCTTGTAAACAAGGTTCTCCGAGATGGCTCTAAACATTCTCACAAATGCCCACCTTTGGAAGGAACTGTTGGGTATCTGTGAGTGGGAAGGAGGTGCTTTATATACTGGGGGGGGGGCTTGAGACTGTCACGGGGTGATTTTTCAAACTAGTGAGCTTGATATATGCTGGTAGAGAAGGACGCACAAGCACAAACCCATTTGTGAGAATGTTTGAAGCCATCTCGCTGAACCTTCTTTGCAAGGCAGCAACCTTCTGCTATGAGTCACAGCCGGCCTGGTGGTTTGTTTTTTTAAAAAAAACAACAACTTGGGAGCAGCCTGCAAGGAGTCAGGGAGGAGCGCGCAGCAGAAGAACGGCTTCGGCTTCACACAGTAAGTGTAGGGGGGGCTTCCCAGGATGTGGGGAGAATGTCAGCCAGGAGGGGAGGGCCCAGTCCAGCCACAACTTTGAGGTTTTTGGTTTTTTTAAATGGGACAGGTGGCCATGCAGCACCACAGCAGGCTTAGCTGCCATAGGGATGGGCCCCCAACCAAGGTGGGCCCCGGGACAAATGTCCTGCCTTTCCCTATGGTAGCTACACCCTTGTGACGTATATCTAGTCACAAAGTAGAGAAACTGCAAGTGCTTGATTTAGCTAAAGGAAGAGAAGGACAGTACAATGAAAGGGACCCTGAAGGAAAGTACAATGATCATCAGCTCGCCATCTGTAGGGGTCAGGAGGAAGAGAGAGCCTAATGGAAGAGAGGTTTTTAGGAGGGATTTGAAGGTTAGGAGGGAGAAGAGCATATGTATTTGGGGAGGGAGTTCCAGACAGATGGATACCACTCAATGCAAAGATTTGGCTTGCTAGAGTCTATCAAGTAATGCATGTGCAGACTCTAGGCAGAATACAGGGCTAATTTTAAAACAGCCGGATTATCAGTGATTTGTGTGTGTATATATATAACAATTTGGACAGATACTTGTTTGATCTTACAGAAATTCCTGCCCACAATCTGAGCAGACTGAATAGGAGGGTTTCTGAGGAATCATTCTGCACTATCAGATCAATGACCCATGAACTGAAATAAATAAATAAATAAATAAATAACCATAAATGGTTTTTGACACAGTAGGCTGTAACAAAATGAAACAGCCATAACAGTCAATCCGGTAAATAATGCACTTCATGAAAAGATTGCAATTAGGGACTAGTGAGTAAATAATATATTCTTTATAAGGCCTGTAATTATGTATTTATCTGATCTGTAATTAAGGAGTGTTAAAAATGCATCCTAACAAAAGGGATTTTTAAAAATAAAGTAACACTAAGTACCTTTCTTTTTTTCTTCTTTAGAAAAAAATAATGCACAGCACAAAGGAAATTCGGCCACAAAACTTCCTCTGTGTAGAAAGCTAGGGCTCATTGACACAACATTCTGCTCATGCAGGTCGTGACACAAACCCACATCCTTACTGCTCCCTGTGCCATTTGAGGAAAGAGTGCTGCTATGACCTGACTCTTTGAAATGGTGGTTCGATATGACTAGCCTGGAGAAAGTTTTAATCCCCTAGACATCATTTCCGGTTTGTCATTCTATCTCTGAGTGACCATAGAGATTTGGCTAGAGTGACTCCCTTCTCCATTCCATTCTCCAATCTCCACACTAGGTTTGTAATATTGCATACAGGACTATTGGCAGGGCATTCCTCCATGCCCTTTGCACTGTGGGAAATACCAAAGAATATAATGCTTTGTTTTCTTTGTTTTAAATCTGCTGCCACAGAAGAAGGATGGGGAAGGGCCATGGAAGTGCAGGGAAACCGGCAGATTGCTACTGGACAATACAAATGCATTAGGTCATATATGGGGATCATGGTTTGGGAAGACACACATCCTACCCACTCTGCCTGACACACAACAGATTGTTTTACTTGATCAGCCTGACTAGTTAGGGAAAAGGTGTCTACTATTGCAAGGGGGCCTGTGTACATGTTTCTGCTTACCCACAGCTGGATCAGTTTCCTGCACTGGGCTGTACAGCAGAAGCTTTGTGGTCCAGATACATAGTGTGTTGCTGCTGGCTGTGCCTCTCATGGGGCAAAACAGACTGCCCCCTCGCCCGCATTGTCTGACCAGTATATGAACCCATGCAGATTAAGGAACAATCTGCAAGAGGGTAGGGTGAATGAGTCCTTAGGATTATGAATCTGGGTTGAGAACCTTATTTACACAACTCTCCATTAAGTGGCATTGCACCATTGCATTGCATTGACTTCCTTCACTTCAAATTCTGTCTCTCCACCCTTACTTCTGCTATCTCCCTTGCTAGACAACACTACTATGCCTCCCGCATTGAGTCCTGTTCCGGGACCCTCGCCGCCTGTTCTCTACCTTTGACTCCCTCCTCAAGCCTCCCTGTCCTCCCCCTCCTTCTTCCCTTTCTGCTCAGGATCTTGCCTCCTTCTTCACCTCCAAGATAGACAAGATCCGCCTCGACATCGCTTCCCACTCCTCTCTTCCCACTCCCACCCCTCTCCCTCCTCCCCCTCCTTCTCTCATGTCCTCCTTCTCCCCTGCCTCCCTTAAGGAAATCTCCTCTCTGCTCTCCTCCTCCAACCCTTCCACTTGCCCCCTTGATCCCATTCCTTCCCGCCTCCTCACCTCCATTACTCCCACTGTCGCCCCTTCCTTCCTGCACATCATCAACCTCTCCCTCTCTACTGGCTCTTTCCCTTCTGCCTTCAAACATGCCACAGTCTCTCCTATTCTCAAAAAGTCCACTCTTGACCCCTCTGACCCTTCTAGCTATCGTCCTGTCTCACTCCTTCCTTTTGCTTCCAAGCTGCTTGAACGTGTTGTCTACTCCCGCTGCCTTGACTTCCTATCCTCCAACTCCTCCCTTGACCCCCTCCAATCTGGCTTCCGCCCCCTTCATTCTACTGAAACTGCTCTCGCTAAGATCACCAACGATCTTCTGGTGGCTAAATCTAAACGTCTCTATTCCATTCTTGTCCTCCTTGATCTCTCTGCTGCCTTCGATACTGTTGACCACTCACTCTTGCTGGATTCCCTTCACTCCCTTGGCTTTTGTGGCTCTGTCCATAACTGGTTCTCCTCCTACCTCTCTGACCGCTCCTTTAATGTGTCTCTCTCCAACTCCACCTCCTCCTCCTTCCCCCTCTCAGTTGGTGTTCCTCAAGGCTCTGTTCTTGGCCCTCTCCTCTTCTCGATCTATACCTCATCCTTAGGCAAACTCATTGCCTCCCATGGCTTCCAATACCACCTCTATGCTGATGACACTCAACTCTATCTCTCTACTCCCTCTCTCTCTCCCTCTGTTCAAGCTCGTCTCATCAACTGTCTCTCTGACATCTCTACCTGGATGTCTCAACGTCAACTCAAACTCAACATGGCTAAAACTGAACTCCTTATCTTCCCCCCTCATCCTTCCTCTCCTTCCTCACTGTCAATAACTATTGATGGAGTCACCATCCTGCCTGTCCCCCAAGCCCGTAGCCTAGGCTTCATCTTTGACTCAGCCCTTTCTTTTAAACCCTACATTGACTCTGTTGCTAAATCCTGTCGCTTCTCCCTCCATAACATTGCTAAGATTCGCCCTTTTCTCTCTGTCTCGTCTGCCAAAACTCTTGTTCATGCTCTGGTCATCTCTCGCCTCAATTACTGTAACCTCCTTCTCACTGGCCTTCCCCGGTCTCACCTTTCTCCCCTCATCTCTGTCCAAAACTCTGCTGCCAGGGTCATCTACCTCGCCAGTCGCTTCGACCATGTGCAGCCCCTCCTCTCTTCGCTTCACTGGCTTCCCCTTCCTGAACGAATCCTGCACAAGCTCCTAGTCTTCACCTATAAAGCTCTTCACAACCTTGCTCCCCCCTACCTCTCTGCACTTATCGCCCTCCATACTCCAGCCCGTGCACTTCGCTCCTCCTCTGTCCCTTCTCTCACCCTTCCACGCCTTCCCTGCTCCCCTAAGCGCCTTCGTCCCTTCTCACTTGCTGCCCCCCATGCCTGGAACTCCCTCCCTGTCCACATCCGCCTTGCCCCCTCCCTTCATACCTTCAAATCTCTCCTTAAAACTCACCTCTTTCGCTCTGCTCTGTCTGACTCTTTATCCTGCTGAGCCACTATTCCTATACCTACGATCGGTTTACCCTTATCCTTGCAACATGGACCTGCCTGCTGTCATTCTCATCGTAACCAAGCCAAGTACGTGCACTTGAGACCTCGCATCTTCATGAATGTTAGACCCCTTGTCTCTCCCTCTGTTCCCCTTCCTAAGTCTCTCCCCCAGCTCCTGTCTCTCAGATTGTAAGCCCTAGGGGCAGGGACCATGTCTATTTTATTACTTTGTAAAGTGCCAGGTACACTGCTGGTGCTATATAAATGTTTGTTAATAATAATAATAATAATTGCACCAAGTGTGAGGCAAGAATTCAGAGATGCAGCCCACAAAGGTACAAGGGCTGGATATAGACCGTTACCTTGGAAATACCTAGTTTTGAGTCTTATTAGACTGATAATGAGGGATTCCTTTAGTTTTAGGTTGTATGGGAATAGGAAATGCGTTTAGTAGGTTTTGCACATGTTTTGTAGGCTTAGCATGAAATTAGAGCTGAAACAAATATTGGAAGTGAATAATTTCGTCACTTCAGTCTGATTTATCAAAGCACTGCAGGTATGGAACACAATCCACTTCATTTTCAGATTCAGGTATTTGGCTTGGATATTTTGTTTTTGGTATTTGAGTAACACTGGTTCTTGGTTTACTTAGGGGTGTGCCTGTAATTTTCGTTATTACAAGAACAATAATGAAAATTGTTATTTTCATTATCGTTACTGCAATAACGAAAAAGAAAAATAATAATAACAAAAATAGAAATGAAAATTACACTTTGATTTTGAAATAAAGGGAAAAAATAAAACACATATTTCCAGCTATAACATGTTTGTTTCTTATTCAATTTTGATGAAACTTGGAAAGATTGTATAGCCAATGGATGGCACTAAGTGTACCAGTGTTCAAAATTATTAGATAAAATGAACTTATTTTAGAAGCAATTGAATGTTGTGATTTTAATAAAAGCTCCATACACATTCATAGCTACAACTTCTTGATCTTCCATCCAATTTACATGAAACTTGTTAATGTTTTGTCCCTCCACAAACTGGCTCCTGACAATTTTCAGAAAGATTGTATAAAGGGTCCTGATTGTATAAGACATTAACTTGAAAATACATTTCCAGGTGCAGCATTTTTATTTTCCATCCTGTTTACAAGTAATTTGGCAGCAATGTATCACATACCTTCTCTATCATTTCTGCCAAACTACAGGACAATTTGATAAAGGGACCCAATTTTATAAGCAATTGAAGTTGTCCCCTTGAAGACCATTATTCAGATAAATAGCAGCACATGCCATACCAGTCAGAGGCAGGCACCTGGCATGGCAGAAGGAGGGAGACTGTAGGAGGGAGGATGTGCAGCAACCCAAAAGACTTGAAAGACACATTCACTGGCCAGCAACTACTGCATGCTTCCAGCTTTACAGAACCAATTGGTAGTGGCTTCGAGGCAGACATAGGGGGCGACCCTCAGGCAGGCATAGAAGGGACATAACTGGGACTTTGGGGATAGCATCCCAGAAATCAGGAGACATAGTTTACACATCCAGGTTGGCCAATTATCATCACAATCACATCCTGCAGCACTGTGACAGTGGACATAAGAGAATCTCTATTGGCTCTTTCCTGAACAGATGCTTCTGACTTCCCAGTAAGAAGTGGGGGAGAGATATTGGGATGGTCACAGCACATAATGAGGATATTTGGTTCACATTTTTGCTGTCCAATGGCATCTCAAACTGATCTTACACCACAGGTCACACATAAGAGAATCCTTGGCATAGGCTCCTTCTCTGCATATGCTGTGCAGGCATATTAAATTGGGACATATCACATTTTCCTGATATTTGGCAGAGATGATAGTGAAAGTATGATATAGAGTCCTGAAAAATATCATGTACACTGGTTGGACTACAAAGTTATTACAGTCAGACATACATTTATAAGTTAATTGCTTATACCACCAGGACCCTTTATCCAAGTCTTCTGAAAATTGACAGAGATAGTAAATATGGGAAGAGATATAAATTTGCCAGGTTTATTCTACATGAACTGTGAAGCAAAGAAGTTACAGCTAAAAATGTATATGATGATTTTTGAAAAATAATATAATTCAACTGCTTATATAATTAGATTATATAATTAGATTCCTTTATCCAATCTTTTTGGAACTTGGTAAACTTAATGCCTTCCATTGGTGATACAAATGTCAGTCAAATATAATGAAAAAAACCTCATTACAGCCAAAAATACGTTTTCCATTGAAACCAATGGAAAACAAAAACAAAAGCAAAAACAAAAATGAAAATTTGATATTTATGAAAATGAAAATGACAGATTGGGTGGTTTAAATGCATCTCTCTGCCAGGGCTGGTCCTGGGTAGAGCTGAAATGTGTACTGAATGTGTAGTACCTGCGTTTTTTGACACCACACTGAGAACCCAACGGGTTACCGAGGTACTGATTGGATATCTGGAAATCTGAAAAGTTGGTAACTTCTGATACTGTCTTTTTTATTTTCTGATTACCTGTTGGTATTTTGGGACAGATAAATAAATCAGGACTGTAAGTTGACTTTCTGGGACATCAGGTTTCCAAACTGGGTTGCAATTTTGTTGGGTTGATTCGGGTACCAGAAATTTGTTGAGTATACATATTTTTGTGGGTACCTGTTTCAGCTATAGTGCTGCATCATTCTGTGATGCTTTTATGGTTCTGTGTCCTTCATTGCCCCTGAGTCTCAGCAGCTGAATCGCAGCTGATCCTTAGAATTAGGGATGGGCGAATACAGTTCGGATGTTCGGAGTTTGGACTGAACTCGGTCTGTTCGGACGTCCGAACCGAATGTCCGAACCGAACTCTTGAATGACTGAACAGTTCGGTCGCGGTTTGGATGAGTTCAGAGGCAGGAAAAATGTCTTTCCAGGGCTGAAAACTAGGTTTTGGTTTTGGTTTGGTTTTGGTTTGGGTATTTTTGAATGTTCGGCCAATTTCGGGCAAACCGAACTCGGCTGAACCGAACCATCGTACCCGAACTCGGGTTTCGAACTGAACGACCGAACATCCGAACATCCGAACCGCGTTCTGTTTGCCCAACCCTACTTAGAATTTCTGAACCTCGGACTGTTCAGCACCAATTATGAAGCAGGATATGAGGGTTTGGGGGTAGGCGTGCATGTGCGTCTTATCAGTCTTGGACAAATGAAGGAGTTGTAACATGGAGTTGGGAACTTTAGGCTGCGTTCCCACCTGCAGCGGCAGTGGCGGCAGCGGGAGGGGCAAGGGAAGACAAAGCAGTACGGAGGAGCTGGCCGATGGGAAAAGAGCTGGTGCAAACGGGGATCTGCTGCAGCTTCTCTCATGCATGTCAGGGTGCAAAATCCTGCCCTTACATGTATGAGAGAAGCTGCGGCAGATCCCCGTTCACACTGGCTCTTTTCCTGTCGGCTGGCTTCTCTGCATTGCCGTGCCTTCCCTCGCCCCTCCCGCTGCCACCACTGCCACCACTGCCGCAGGTGAGAACGCAGCCCAAGTCATCTCTGGGATGGTGTATTATGCAACAACAATATAGTGCACAATAGTGCTAAATAGTAATGCTGAAATGACTGGTATTGAAAAGAAAAGCAACCAAAATGAAGTCAGTATAAAGTGAATAAACAAAGGTTTCCCAAACAAAATATTGGATCACTAAGATTTATTCATATAGTCGTTGGTCTAACCAAATATGCAAATGACCTTTTCGAATATAAATTTGTGTTTTTTCTGCTCTACATGAATGGAGGTTATTTTACTTACGCCTCACTGTATTCTTTATAATTGGTCTAAATTGAAACAGTAAAATATAAAAATGACTCATGCGTTCAGTTGTCAGGGGTTGGTGGCTGGAAAGTGTTCATTTGCTATTTGGTGGGAACTACCAATGTATCATGAACAGCCTCCACCTCTGAAGTTTTCCTAGGCTGTAAGTAACATCTCCTGCCTCAGCCCAGAAGAGAATAGCTGTGAGTTGACAGCCCCCAGCTCCTGAGTGCCCATGCTTGATTAAAGAAGTAATAACTTTTCCTCCCCACCCCCCACCTTATAATCAGATTCAAGGGAAATACCTGTGTTTGAGTAATTTTAAATACAAATACTTTAATTGAGTAGCATTTCAAAAATGAAACACAAATATACGGTTTCCACATTGAATACAACGAAGTAAAAAGCACTCACTTTACAACATACAGAATCAGGGTTCTCAAATCCCCAGGGTTATTTCCTATCAGGAAAAAACAGGATTTTTAAAATGTCTTTTTATTCCCTGGAGAAGGTTCCACCATTGTCTGCCCAAAACATCCCCATCCTCATTCCTTGACCTTTGAGGTTCATTTAGGGAACCTGAACCTGCCCCTTCTTTACTCTTTCACATTCCTTTTGTGTCTCCTGTTCATGTTTATTTTTTCTTCTCCAGAGGTATAACTAGGTTGGACTGAGACCCTGTGCAGATGTTTAGGCACATATAGCATGCCATGGGCATGCCACATGGGCATGTCCCCAAGGCTCTTGGGCCACAGTGCAGTTGCACTTCCTATATCTACTATATACATCTATGTCCTTGTTCTTTTGCCATTCTCAGGCTTGGGTATCTGCCCTTTTAAAAATATATAGATAGCCCCACCCAGAAGGGGGGAGAACATGCCGAATGTCATTGACGGGCACCGATGCAGCATCAGGCTGTCACCTGGGAGATTTAAAGGGCCAGATTGACATTGACAGCTTCCCAATGATGGAAGAAGTGGAGCGAGAGGAGGCACAAGCACATCCGATAGGCCCAGTTCACCGGCAGCAACCCATGGTCACTCAGGTGATGCACTGTGGGATGGCCGTATTGGGGGGGGGCGGGTATGGCTTAACCGATGTCGAGGTGGTTAATGCAAACCTATGCCTTCATCCCCAATAGGGAAATAGAGCTGTAGCTGGCCAGGATGCCCCACCAGCCCCAACCTGGGATGCAGTCGACCACCCCCATACATGAGAAGACACCTGAGGCTGCCAAGAGACACTGGTCATCATCAGATTGTGGGGGGATGAGCAGACCCAGCAAGATCTGGTCATAATGCCCTGGTGTTAGAGTCCATAGCATGCAGGATGTCACAGGCGGGGTTCCACAGAACAGTGAAACAATGCCAGAGCAAGGCAAAAGAGCTCAAGCAGGACTACAAGGCCATCGCTGATAACAACAATAAGTCTGGGCAGAGGGCGCGCACAACCCCCTATCATGACCTCCTAGATAGGTTCCTGTGCATGAGGGGGGGGGGGTCAATCGTAGCACCGTGCATTTTGGGCTCCACCACATCCAAGGGTCATGCCAGGGTTGACCTGACCTGCCCCTATGCCTCCAGAGCTGGCACTGTCATGCCCAGGTGCCCAGAATCCTTTGGATGACGATCAGGGATAGGGACCGCTCGACTACAGTGTGCTGCCTCTCCACTTTCAGATAGCAACTCAGAGGCCTCAGAAACTGTCATGCCCTAGACGTTGACAGGCAGTACAACTGCAGCCGGGAGGGAGCCAATAGGGATGTGCAAACTGAGTTCGAGAGTTTGGGGTTTGCCCTGAACTCAGGGGGTTCGGCCCGTTCATGAACACCCCAAATCCAAACTGCTGCCCAAACCGGCCGAACAAAGTTTGGGTTCTGAACCCATTTGGGCAGTGGACAGGGGGGAACCCAGTTTTCCCTCCCCCCTCCAGGATGCATGGGTGGAAAGGGCACTGGGGCTCACCTCCCCACCCACCCAGCCTGGTAAAAAAAATTTAAACCCCCCCACTGCAGGGATCGACCTACCTCGTAGTGCCGGGGCTCAAGCCCCAGGTCCAGCGGCAGTGGTGGCAGTGAGTCACCAGCGGCAGCACTCCAGAGCAAGGTAGGTCAGACTCTGGATCTGGTGGCAGCAGTGGCAGCAGCGGGTCCAGCTCCAGCGGTGCTCTGGAGTGCCACCAGAGCCTGACCTGCTGCCATTGCCACCTCCAGACCCAGGGCCGGAGACCCAGCACCACCAGCTGGTTTGATCTCTGGGGTGGGGGTGGGTTTAAAATATTTTACCAGGCTGGGCAGGGGGTGGGGGAGGTGTTCCCTGGTGCCCCGGCGCCCCTTACTCCCATGCAGCCTGGAGGGTGGAGGGAAAACTGGGTCCCCCCGAACCCATTTGGGCTAAACAGCCTGAACCTGAATGGTTTTGGGGGGGTCAAATCCCAAACGGGCCAAACCCCGAACCCCCCAGTGTTCGCAAATCCCTAGGAGCCAATGTTAACCACAGATACCTGCTCTGGACCTGAGGGTAAAAACACAGAGGCGGTTAATGGAGTGACTGGGGGGGGGCAGGAGATAGAGTGGGGGCTTATGTGGAGTGCAATGAGTAAATCAGGCACATGCCTTGAGGGGGGATGTGATGGGGGAATTGGGGGGGGGAAGAGGGAAGCACATGGAATCATACACCCAATCGAACCTTTGCATGCCTTCAGGTGCCAGGGAGTATGCAGAGACCACTGATGTGGATGAAGCAAGTGCTGCTGGACCGCCTGTGGATGACATGACATGTCCTGACCAATGGTAGGCAAAGGACAATCATAGGGAATCGAGGGGGGGGCAGTCATTGAAGATTGCTGGAGGGTTGAGTGGTGATGTGTTTGCATAAACATGCCTATGATGGAGGGCCATGCCCATACCCATGACACAAACCATCCTAATACTATTTACCATCGTATGCAGGGAGATGGGAACCCTGGATAGGTGAACAAGATGGAAGGGACACGCCACCAGCAGCTGAAGGTAGATATGGTTACACAGAGGGCCATCGAATTATGGGCGACAGTTCCTGGGGGGGGGAACAATTGGAGGGGTGATGGCTGGACCAGTATAAATATACCCCACCTTCTACCTACACACCCCAACTACAAGAGCCATTTACAAGAGCCCACTACAAGAGTCATTTACACCAGTCCCCCAACACAGTAAACTGGTGACCACCACCACCACCCCATCCAAACCACCCAACCGCTATTGACAATGAACAGGTATAATAGCTTCCAGCTATGGGAGCATTAAATACTCACCCATCCACTATCCCTCCCCCACAGAGCATCCAACCCATGTTGAAGACGTCCTGATGGGGTCTGTACCTGGAGCCGAGAGGATGAGGCAGCACCGTACAAGGGCTCACCAGTGCAACGAAGACCTTGCGGAGGATCCCCTTCAGTTGGGGACCAGGCAGTGGGAAGAGATTAGGGATGCCATCCAGCATATGGAGGTGGGGCAGGATAGGTCACCAAAGGAACCTCCTTTCTGAAATGAGGAAGGAACAGCAGTTGGACGGAGGGAGGGGGGAGTCGACTGGAACAAACACCTCCAGAGGATTGATACCCTCCAGTAGTCACTTGAGAGAATGCATCAGCAACACTTACAGTGGATAGATGATTGGAAGGTCCCTCCTCATCCATGCTGGGACTGCTGGCACATCTATCACTGCAGCTGGGTTAGAGTTGCCTGGACCTGCACCACCTCATGCCCCACCTCCATGTGCCCCATCTGATTCTCCCCCAGAGGGCCTGTCTCTAAAACCTGGTCCCTGTTTGCATCCAGAGACAGTCATACCCTCCACCAGCCAGCAGAAAAACAGCTGGTGGGCCCCACCCTTAACAGTGGCTGGTGATGGAAGGCAATTGGATGCACCTGCCATGTCACAAGATTCAGAGCCTAATCAATTGACAACCTCTCCTCCACCACCAAATCACAAGAGAGGGTGTCCAAAGAAATCTGAGGTCGGCAGAGGAAAGGGCAAGTGATACTAAAATATAAATTGCAATAAAGATTTCACCTACATCATTTTGCTTGTTATGGTGATATTTGATGAGGGCTTTTAGCTAGATTGTAACTCTTTGATCTGCATCCACCAGTTCTGGGCCCATGGAAAACAAGGTGACTACTGGAAGTCAACCGTCAGACTTTTCGTCCGACCCTTCTCCTACAATGCCCCTGACCATGGTCCTGACCCTTTGACCATGATGGATGCTCTGCATCGTTCATCTAGTTCATGGGTGATATAACAATTTGTTCGGGCTGTGGAGGCAGAGTGCATAAGGTGACTGGATAATGGCATGTGATTAATGTAATGAGTCCTAGTCTGTGGCCTGAACTGTTTTTACACCAATTGGAGTGCAAGGATAGGAATGGAATGGTGACGGTCTGGGTGCAATAACAGAGCCAATAGGTGTAATAATAGGACAGCTGGAGCAGGAGAAGAATTAGGAACTATCATGGTGTGATGCTCCTAATGTATGCCAGGCCGTGGTCCAGGCATGACACATGATGGCTCAGAGCTGCCCCTATCCTCTTCGCCTAGCGGTACTCGCTTGGGTTGTCCTCCTGTCTGTAGAGGAACACCAGTCCTGGGGCATGACGAGGAACCGGGTTGTCAAGAGCTGCCCCACGGGTCTCGCATATATTATGCAGCACGTAGCTGGCCCCAATCATGAGAGCAACAGTCTCCACTCTGAAGTTGAGGCATGTGGTCACTCATCTCCAGTGTTGTTTGATGGCCCTGAAAGCCCTCGCCACAACCATGCGGGCAGCGCATAAACAGTTATTATAATGCACCTGCTCGGGGGTTCATGGCACAGGAAAGACCTTCATGAATCATCTGAGGAGTGGGTAGGAAGGGTCCCCAGTGATGACTGGGGGCATTGCCACCCCCTCAATTCAGGTCATGGTGGCATCCCCAAACTTCCCCATGTACATGTAGGAAAACAGAGGGGAGATGGCAAGGATCTGTGCATCATGGCTACATCCGGAGTGCCTGGTGAAGATGTCTGTGAAGCAACCACTGTCATCTACAACCGCCTAGAGCTGTAAGGAGTGATACCCATGGCGATTGATGAACTTTGCTGCTTCATCATTTGGGGACTTCAGGATCTCTGTGTGGCATCGATCGCACCAATGCAGTTTGGGAAGTCTTCTGTTTGGAACCCGGCCATGGCCTGGCACTGGTCCATGAGCTGGATCGCCTGGTCTAGGAGAACCGCCTCCACGGCCTCACAGAAGTCGAGGATGATGGTAGAGCCAGTGCTGATCCCCACCGCAAAGTGCTGTGCAACTGACCTAGATGAGTCCGGTGTGGCCAGGGACCATATGGCGATGGTGCAACGCTGTACCACGGGGATGGGCACCTGAATGTTGGTGCAGCATTGCTCAAGCCATGGGGTGAGGCAGAGCATGATCCTCATGAAGAGAGCATGTTCCATTTGGAAGTTCGCATGCCATGGTTCATCATCCCACTCATTGTCCACCCTCGACCACCATTGGGCAGCTCGGGGAGCGATCCAATGGCGGTGATCGATGGGCGTGGCCATGTAGATCCGGGTGGTGGATGCAGCAATGCGCCACTGCAGGCTCCAGGTGATTCTCCACAGCTGGCCATTGTTCTGGTGCCACACTGAGATGATCCACCTCATGGAACGTAGCTGTGACAGTGCCAGGAGGCTGGCCATGTGCTGCCTGCTCCTGAATGAGCTCCTGAACAATGTGTCCTGTTGCTTGAGCAGGGCCAGGAGGATCGTGCATGATCTCTCATGTAGCTTGACACCAGCTATAGTGAGGAGCTCGTGCTGCTGGAACCATTCCACGATGCAGTGCAGTTGGTGTTTCTGGGAGGCTACCTGCCCTGCATCCATGGTGCAGTTCTCAACAAGAGGGAGCAGTAAGGCTAACTCGAACATGAGGGCATTGTATATCGTACTGCTCTGAGGCAAACTAAGGCTGAGGAGCCTGTGCCGGATCCCATTCTATATAGGTGCTCATTATTGGTGACCTCACAGTTGGAGCCATGCCCTTAGCCTGTGCCCTAACCATCATGTTCTCTTCAATCAGCATCTGGGGTTGTGGGCCTGCAGCAACTCTCCCAGTAGCAATGTGAATCAATATCTTACCATGGCCCATATGCACCTCCATCTCTTTCATAACTTCTGCATTCGTTGAACAGCTCCCACTCCTTCTATTCCCCAGTCATTCCATGCAACTGCCCTTGGTGTCTGCATGCCACCCTTATCTTCTGATCTTGTGGCAGTGCTGGAAATCTCTGTCTGGGTCCAGTTCCCACCAATGCCCCCGGTCTCATTCTTTTTTTCTTTCTTGGAGCGAATTGGTGTAGTGACTCTGTCCCTGCAAGTCCACTTTTGTTTTACATATTAAGATGGCCTCTGTATTTGGGCACATCTTAATGAGGCATACATCTTTTATTCTAACTTTTGCAATTTCTCCATATTTATTAGCAAAGCCCTGCTAGTTTTTAATATATCAAATAGTATTCTGCCAGGCTTCCTTCTTTTGACAGGGGAGCTACCTCTTCTGACTTCTTAATACCTGTAACAGTTCCTCATAATAGTGTTGCAGTAGATTTATGCCTATGACTAGGGCTGATGCGGCACTAGCTGTTACCGCGCCACGATTCCATTCCGCCATTTTGGAATTGTCCACGCCACACCGCGGCTTTTCTGCGAACATTCCGCTAATTCCGCCGGCATTCTGCAAATTGCAGAATTGTGGAAAAATTGCAGAAACTATAGGAAAACCGTTGTTCCGCTATTTTGTGGCGCTGGCGGAATGGTGGAAGTAGCAAAAATGTCATGTTTCCACTATTTTGTGAAGCCTGTGGAAGTAGCGGAATGAAATTAGCGGAACTGCGGAAGTAGCGGAATGAAACTAGAGGAATGAAAGCCTCTGACAAGCCGTACCACTAATTGCAGAAATGCTGTTTCCGGCAGAAATAGCTACCGCTGCGACATTCCGCTACAGCCCTACCTATGACTACTGGTGGTAAACAGCCATTATCAACATTGGTAACAAAAATCCCTTGATCAGGATATTTGGTATTTCCAATCTGAATTTTGGTTTCCATGTAAATAACATGTGGAATAACCAAACCATCACCTGCAATCAATTTCAGCTTGTTTTTAGGAATCCTTAAGCAATCCAGAGTCCAATACTTCATAAAATACTGATCATTTGGATGGGGTGGTGGTGGTGGTCACCAGTTTACTGCAATGTGGTAACTTGAGATCCGGTATCCAACAGAGCCTGCATTTCCATTCCATTCACTTTAATCAAAACAGTTGGGCAATGTCCAACAGCTCTAGTCTCTTCTCTAACATCGGTTGGACCTATTTGTGATCCCTCTGAGGTCCGACCCCTGACCCCAGAGACGACCTGTTTAAAGCCCCAGCAATTCCCGACCTGCATTTCCTTTCTATATGTCCTGATTTTTCACATCTTCTACAAATAGGATCATAATCAAACTTGTCAGCTGGCCTGCCGCCCACCCCAGTTTCCTGCAAGGCTCGTCTGTATTCCCTAAAGCCTTGCAATTCCTACTTCGAATCCATCTTCACATTTTGCATTTCTCTCAGTACCACCTCCTTGAGGTCATTATTCAGCTCTTCCATCTCAGATTTCATTTCCACATGCATAGAATCTTTCTCCTTGAAGTTGCTAGCTTCCAACTTCCTCCCAGCCTGCACTCCACTATAGTCAACTCCTTTTCGGTGTGAGGTGAAAGCATAGCTGCATTCGTGCTGTGGGCATAGAGTAACTGTCTTCTCTGGTTTGCGAACCCTCAGCAGTTTGATAGCCTCCTCCTTGAAGTCTAGGAAGAAGGGTTCAGCATTCTGCCACAGTAGAAATTTCAGTTTTGTATACAAAATGTCATCATTTATTCCTTCCACAAATGTTTCTTTTAGCATGCTGTCAGCATCATGGATTGCATAGGGCTTCACCCTTTCCATTTCTTTTAACGCCTCATAGCCCCAGTGCATAATCCCTTAAACTCTCTGTAGGTCCCTGCACTCTAGAAAAAAAATTGCTGCTTCAGTTGTGATGGTGTGCGAGTACCAAACACACCCCTTATCTCCTGAAGATCTGTTCTGCTGTCCCCTTCTCCCTCTCTGACCAAGTGTGCCCCTCCCTTTTAGCTAGTCCTTCTAGTTGACCAATCAAAATCTCCATTTTCTGTCTCTGGCAATTCATGTAACCTGAACATAGAATGAAGCATTGTTTAAATTCCCCAAATGAAACAGTTTTATCACCACTCTCCCCAGAGAACTTAGGCAACCAGGGTGCCCCGAAGAAATATGGCATAGTTAGTGGAGTTGTCATAACAGGCTGCGAAGCCCTGACTCCAGCAGACCCACTCTCTGTATTATTTTTATTTATTTATTTATTTTATAAATTTATACCCCGCCCCTCCTGCAAAAGCAGCCCAGGGCGGCTTCCAACAATAAAAATATAATACAATAAAATACAATTAAAAATCATCCATAACAATATAAATTATTAAAACAGGGCTTAAAACATTATAAATAATATATCAGGTGGGGGAGCTAAAAAAAACCCTCACCCTCCCCTCCCACCCTCCCCAAAGGCCTGGGCAAACAGCCAGGTTTTACACCACCGGAATGTCAACAGGCTTGGGGCCAGGCGAGCTTCCTCCTGAAGGGAGTTCCAAAGGTGCGGCCCGGCCACCGAGAATGCCCTCTCCATTGTGGCCCCCCGCTTAACACGGGGGACCTCCAAGAAGGCACCCCCGGCGGACCGAAGGAGCCGATCTGGGGTGCGGAGGGCGAGGCGGTCCCTGAGGTATGAGGGACCCAGACCGTGAAGGGCTTTATAGATCAACACCAAAACCTTGAACCTGGCTCGGTACGCTATCAGCAACCAGTGCACAGCTCGGAGCACAGGTTTAATGTGCTCCCGACGGCCCGTCCCTGTAAGGAGATGAGCCGCCGCATTCTGCACTAGCTGCAGCCTCCGGACCAGGAACAAGGGAAGCCCCACGTAGAGCGCATTACAGTAATCCAGCCTCGAGGTGACGAAAGCATGGATGAGGGAGGCCAGGTCCGGGCTGGAGATGAACGGACGCAGCCTACGCACCAGATACAACTGGCGGAAGGCAGCCTTAGCGACTGCCTCCACCTGCCGCTCCAGGCGGAGGTCCGTGTCCGGTATCATCCCCAGACTCCGGACCTGCTGAGCTATAGGAGGGCGAACCCCCCCAAACAGGGGGGCCACTACCTCCCTCGCTCTCCACACCAACATCACCTCCATCTTATTACAGTTGAGCTTCAGTCTGCTCTGCCGCATCCATTCCGCCACGGCCTCCAAACACTGGGATAGCAATGAGACAGCAGGGTCTGGGTCAATTGAAAACAAGAGTTACAGCTGAGTATCATCAGCATACTGGTGACACTGCACCCCGAACCCTCTCACGACCTCCCCCAAAGGCTGCATATATACATTAAATAATAACGGAGACAGAATAGAACCCTGCGGAACGCCGCATAATAAGGCACGGAGGCACGATGTCTCATCCCCCAACACCACCCACTGGCTTCTTCCCGAGAGGAATGAACGGAACCATTCAAGAACAGTCCCGTCCAGACCCTCCAGGTCACACAGCCATGTCAATAGCAGCCCATGGTCCATGGTATCAAAAGCGGCCAAGAGATCTAGCAGGATGAGAAATGTTGAACATCCTGCGTCCATCTTCCGGCGGAGGTTGTCCACCACGGCCACCAACGCCATCTCAGTGCCATAGCTGGGACGGAACCCCGATTGAAAAGGGTCTAGGAAACCGATGCTATCCAGATGCAGCTGGACTGCCACCACCCGCTCAATAACCTTCCCTAAAAAGGGAAGGTTAGAGACAGGTCGGTAACTGGTGAGCGCATCCACGTCCAGAGATGGTTTCTTCAGCAGGGGGTGCACCACGGCCTCCTTGAGGCGACAGCCTCCCCTGCTGCAAGGACGCGCTAACAACCCTCACCAGCACCACCCCCAATGTCTCCCTGGAGGCTTTCACCAACCAGGACGGGCATGGGTCAAGTTCGCAACAGGTGGCCCTCATAGACCCCTGCATCTGCCTGCGTCACTTCCTGAAACTCCCCCCACAAAGCTGGACCAGACGGGACTTCCGTCCCCTCATGCTTTTCCCCCACTGCCCCTAATCCAACGTCAAAGTTGGTCTGAATCTGAGAAATCTTGTCTGTGAAGTAGTTGACAAAGTAGTAGACAAAAGTAGTTGACATCCAGGCGGAGGGAGGCCGGACTAACCAGCCCCCGCGCCACCTGGAACAGCTCCGTCGGGTGTGACTTCACAGACCCTATGAGAACAGCAAGGAACTCCTTCCTTGCCGTCCTCATAGCCTCAACATAGGACCGCAAATGGGCCCTATGGAGAAGACGGTCGGAGTCAGATCGAGTCCAACGCCAGCATCGCTCTAGCCTCCTGCCTACGCGCTTCATACACTGCAGCCCCTCAGTAAACCAAGGGGCCCTGCCATGACGAGACTGAGGCAGAGGGCGTCTCAGAGCCACCCTGTCAATGGCCTCCTCCAGCAAGCTGTTCCAATGCTGGACTATTATCCCCAGATTGACTCATGTTGTTTCTGAGAGGGTCCCCTTCTGCTTTAAACTCCTTGAATCTTGTTCATGATGCCAAATTTGTAGGGACCGCATTGCAAAGGGTACAACTTTTCTCACCATGAGGAGAGGCTGAGGCAACCCAGACTCAGGGATAACTTAATTAAGGGTACTTTATACACATAGTAAAATGGTCAGCTTAACAATATAATAATAAATTGTTTATTGTGAAGCCAATTGGTTGTTACAATGTAGATGAATAAATAAACGAATAAATAAATAAATAAAGAAATAAAGGAATAAGGAATAAAACTTTGCTACCTTACGACATTAGTGCCAGAGTTGGCCAACTGCCCGTACAGTCTTGGTGATGCTTAACAGGGAAAAACCATAACAAAAATTGACCGACCAAAATACCCTATCCATTTAGCATCCAACCATTTACTTGAACCATTCACAATTTGGGTGCTACGAGGCCTGTACATAACTGGATACCCCTGGTGCCTGATTGAAAAGATTACCTATTCCCTAAGATAGATTTCCTTGCTAACATAGTAGCTCGGGCAAAACTGGCCACTGCCCACATGAGAGGAGAGTCACATGGGCTCAGCAGCCTCCTTAAAGTCCAGGTGTCTGGGACCTCACACCTCGGCCTCCCTGCTGATATGCCTCACCAGGTGTCCCGGATGCGCTTGGCATAATGGTACTTCCTCGGGTTCTCAGCGTTCATGTACAGGGGCACTGGGCCGGGGGGGCTGGTTGGGCTCGGGGTATTCCAGGGCTGCCCCCTCAGTCTTGCACACGTTGTGGAGCACACGGCAGGCACCGATCACCAGGGCCGAGGTCTCCACAGTGTAGTCTAGCCGCCCAGCGAGGCTCCTCCAGTGCTGCATGAGGGCCCGAAGGCTCTCTCCACAATGTACCTGCTGGAGCACAGGCGGGTATTGTATAGCGCCTCCACAGGGTTCTGTGCGACTGGGTAGACCTTCATTAGCCACCGGGTGAGGGGATAGGCAGGGTCAACCAAGATACAGGGGGACATCAGAACACCCTCGATCCAGGTCATCCCCATGTCAGCAAAGTCCTCCCGGAACATCCGGGCATAGAAGGGGGAGATGGTCATGATCCGGGCATCGTGACTGCGGCCGGAGTTGCCCATGAAGATGTCTATGAACCGGCCCCGGTGATCCACAACCACCTTCAGCTGCAGTGAGTGATACCCGTGCCTGTTTACATACTCTGCAGCCTCCCCTGTGGCACCCATGCAGTTGGGGAAGCCTCTGGCCATGAATCCTGCCATCACGGCCCCCTGCTCCACCAGCTGGATCATTCTGTCCAGGAGCATGCCCTCCACAGCCTCGCACACATCCCGGAGGATACAGGCAACGGTGCTCAGGCCTACTCTGAAGTGCTGGGAGATGGACCGGCAGGAGTTGGGCGTAGCTAGGGCTCAGACCCCTATAGTCACCCGCTGGACCATGGGGATGGGGGTCCACATGGGGGTGTGCTGTCACTTAAACCAGAGTGTAAGGAGCTCGGCAAGCCAGAGCAGGGTGAGCTTGTCATCCTAAAGTGGGCCCTCCAGGCTGGCTCGTCCCACTGGGCCAGCGCCCTGACGCACCAACCCTGTGCCCGCTCGGCAACCCATATCTGCCTGTCGATGGACATAGCGAGCAGGGCTGCCAGGTGCATGGTCTCCCTCCCCCATTGGAGGTGCCTGGCCACCTCACGGCATGCTGCAGGCTGAGTTTGGCCCCGGCTTACAGCCTGCTGGTTTGCCCCGGAGAGCCTCTGCGCCCTGAGCCGGGCAAGGGCTCTCCTGCGCCCATGGTGGGCCCTGCAGCTCCTTGCAGCTCTCCAGGCCAGGGAAACCCGCAAGCGGGCACCCAGGTGCTGCTCTGTGGTAAGGAGGCACAGCTGCTCAGTGTAGTCACGGTACCACTCGGCTGCAAGCGCGAGGTGCATCCAGTAGGCGGCTGCCATGTCCCACTCCATGGTGGTGGGGGCCCCGGGGGTTGGGGGATGGTTATGCTGTTTGGTGATGGCCTGGGTGGCCCGGGGCCCCGCCCCCAGCTGTCCGGGCCTCTCAATGTGATGCAGGTGTCCGTGGGCGTGCGGTTGGGTGCACCTGCTGTCCTCGCATGGGGCCTCGTGCACGCACGGGCGCACAAGGCTGTGCGTTCTTTGTGCAGCTGCATGCCTTCAGCCATCAACCCCCCCCACCTGTTTGCAACACTGTGTCCTTGCCGTCCTGATTAGCCATCCTGTTTGGGCCCTTGTTGTCTGCAGCTGTGCCGGGTCTGCACCCCCACGCTTTGCTCTGTTGCTATACAATGTTGCGACCTGAGGCCACCAGTCCTGTCCTTGGGACCCCTCGTCCCCCCAGCCCAGGTGGGTATGTGTGCCCCCCTGTCCATGGTGTTATTCTCCCTGTCTAGCTGGACCATGGCTGTTGTGCATCAACCGGGCTACCGCTTCCCGGCTGCCATGGGGCCCTGCATAGCTGGACCTTCCGCGAGACCATGTCCCTGTGTGACCTGTGGCATACCCCGGCCATGAAGCTGCTCCTGGGCTGCCCAGACAGCCAGTCTGGTGCTTATGCAAGCCTGAGCTGTAGTCTTCGCTACTTCGGCTATGAGGTGAGCGCTCGTGATTGCTGACTGCATGCGGAGACTCTGGGGCTGATTCCCTTCCCCGATGGGCGCATTCCGGAGATGAGGTGCTCTCATGTGGCCTGGTCCGCGGCTGAGACCGTGTCTGCGCTGTCTGTGTGCAGCCTGGCTGCCTACATGATCTTCCTTGCGGAGGGGGGCCCTGTCTTGGCTGTGTCCTACTTTGGCTGTGTTAACGGGGCCAATGGGTACCAGTGCTCTCGTGGGGCGGTGTATCACCGGCTTTTAGAGCTGGGACAGCTTCCGTGGCCCCCTGCTGCTGACTGCTGCGTGTCTGAGCCTACCATGGTGGAGTTGTCGGTGCTGTCGGGCATGTGGTCCCGCTCGGATGTGCAGTTGGGGCTGTCCATGCAGGATCCCTTTGAGGCCTACTACTAGATCGCCCATGTCCTTGTTGGGGTACCACTGGGGTGTGATCCATTGGCCCCACCTGGTTCATCGGGCAGGGCACCTGGCCCCTGGGAACGTTGTGGCCCCCAGCAGCTAGCTGTAAGTCCCGGTGTGCCTCCCAGCCCCCCGGTTTACTGCCCCCGTGTGGGCTCCTGCCCCTGCCCGGGGGCCGGTTTCCGCTGGTTGCTCCCTCCTTGATGTCTCTGCCATGCTGCTGTGCTGCCTGCTTCCCAGGGTGCTACTGCCCCTGCCTGTGGCTCCGGGCCCCCTCCGGCCCCCACCCCCATCTGCCTTTGCATCCGGTGTTCCCCTCCGTGGTTGCCTTCCCTGGTGCCTGGGTCCGGCGGCCTTCATGGCCTCACTGACCTGCCTGTGTCCAGTGGACTGTCCCCACCCACCAGTGCTGCCACCTGTGGCCCTGGCCCCCCCTTGGGTGCCTGTGTGACCTCGGGGTTCTTTGGCCCCAGGACTGCCCCTCCCACATTCCCCTGGGGGTGTGTGTGCATCCTTGGACCTGCTGCGCTTCACCGACTCTCCTGCCTGCCCTTCATCGGCCCCTCTCTGGGGTGTGCAGTCTGCGTGTGCCTCCTGGACTGTTCCCGGACTGCTCGCTGTGCCGTGTGGGCTCCCGCTGTGCCTTGGTCCCAAGCTCCTGAGGCCCCCCATTCCTGGACTGCCTGTGTTGCTGTGGGGGTGCCCGTGTGGACAGTTCTGCTGTGGGGGTTGTGGTTGCCATTGTCTGTGTCCTGCCCTGCCCCTGTGCCCTTCCCCCCCTTCCCTGTTCCACGCCCCCCCCCCTCCCGAGCCCGGTGTGCCTTGTGTGTTGTCTGGGCGCCCGTGTCCCCCCTTCCCTTCCTTTCCCTTCTGTGCGTGTGTGTGTGCCTGAGTGTGTGCTTGTGCTGTGTGTTCCACTGTGCCCCCGCTGTCTGTGTGCCTGTTGTGTGTGGTACCTGTCCGGCTCTTCTCCCTCTCCCCCCTCCCTTCCTGTTTCCCTTGTGTGAGTATTCCCTTTTGTGCCTTTTGGCTTTGTTTGCCCTCAGGCGGCCATGTCTGTGTCCGACCCCTGCCCAGTGGATTCTGGGTGTTTCGACCACAGCCGGGAATCGGCGTCACGTCTGTTGCGCTGCCCTGGCCCGTGATCTGCCGGCCCAATTCCTTGCCGTGGTTCCGGTCCCATCATGTCTGTTCGGGGCTTTTATTCACCCCGGGGGGTGGTTGTTTGGTTCACCCCCACGGGGAATCCACTGTGGTGAACCGGGCACCCATAACGTCTGAAATCACCCAGAATGTAACATTGAGTAAAGTTAACATCTACCTATTATTATTATTATTATTTATTATTATTTATTATTATTAGCACGCATTTATATAGCACAAGCAATGTACCTGACGCTTTACAAAGTAATGGAATAGACACAGTCCCTTCCCTTAGGGCTTACAATCTGAGAGACGGGGGGAGGAGGGAGATGAAAGAAGGGGAACAGAGGGAACTAACTTAGTTTCTACAGATTAACAGTAACTGCAACATAAATGAACTTCAGATTATATCTGTTTTCTCCCAAATCCCCTAGACTAGTTTACCAGTCTGTCAGTGCTCTTGTACAACTGTTCAGAGTCGGACAGTTCTTTAAGGTTAGACGCTCCAGGTCAGCTGCAAGGGAAAATCATCTCTCTCCTTCTTTCTCTCTGTGTCCTTTTTCCATCCGTCCACGATGTTTGTATTCCAGCAACAGGCCTCGCTACGCTTTTCCTGCTCTTCTGTATCTCTCTGGATTTCTGTAATGGTTATTGGTGCCACCAATTCCTTTTCCCCCTCACGTATTGGTCCCTGGTTATTCCCACAACGTTACCACAGGTTCTGTTTTCCCTTCACGCTTTATTTCTCCCTCTGTCTCCACCTTTCAGCTCACTTAGTCTCCTTCTTTTCTCTCCTGACAACCTCTCTCAACTGTCACCATCCCCAACTGACTCTCTCCTCCGCATTCTTAAAAAACCCTCCCCTCAGGTTTTTTTCATTGGCATTCCCAGGTTCCAAATTCTTGCAGGGACAGAGTGACTGCATGGCTGCTAATACCTCAGGCTCCTGCCCTCATTTCCAGGGCCATCCTGGCACCTGTGCTTGGAGTGTGTGGGCTACCATGTCCCTGGTGGACTTGTGGCACAGAGGTGACATACAGCAGCTGCTGGGCTCTCCAGATAGTTCAAGGAATGGGTATGAACTCTTGAACTCTGAGCTCCTGTCACTCGGTCATCCTGTAAGTGGGCTGGAGTGCTGAGTCCAGACCTGGGAGCTAGCTCTGACCCTTCATCGATACTGTTCCACCCCCCACCCATGGTGCTGGTACTCTCTGAGGCCCGACTGAGACCCTTGCATTGTAGGAGATCTGTGGGCTGCCCGTCTTTTGCTGTTGGCTTGTGATGGAGGGGCCTTTCCTTTGCCTCTTGCTTGCCCAGGCCATCATTGGGGCCCATGGATATGGGCAATCTCACAGCACCTGCCTCAATTTTCTTCTGAAGTTGGGTCTACTTGATGCCCACCCCCCCCCCCCCGAATGAGCCATATCAGCCTTCAGGTGCTGAGCTCAGAGATTTCTGACATTTGGACTCGCTCTGACGTGCAGGTGAGCCTGGCCTTTGGGGATCCTTTTGAACCATATTACCTGGTCGCGTACCATATGGGGGAGCTGGGCTACTGGAGGGGTATGTTCCAGTTAACCTCTTATATGAAGTGTGTTGGACTGCCAACAACCCCCACCCCATGCAAAAACTCCATGGAACTGACAGCTGGTGGCCCTTGGTGGCGGTGCTCTCAATAGTGATGGGTTGGATGGAACCTGATCAGATCTCCTAATTCAGTGCCTCATTACACTCATTCCCCCTCTATCACTGTGGACTGGTTGAGATGTGTATCCGTGGCCAAGCCCCTGATTTGACTGATGGACATTTGGAAGGGTTTGCTTCCCTATCCCCCTGTGCCTTTTAGTAAAGTTTCTACTCACCATATCTCAGGTTTGTTGTGAGCATTGATGTGCCTAATGATTCTTCCTGCTGGGACATAGGCTATCTGCTTTGCCAGCTGCACTGTATACTGGGCTTTCAAATAAACCACCCCTTACACTCAGAGGCTTCAGTGTTTGTGCTTTATAGTGTAGCAATCTACAGATTGTAAGCTTGGACAGTCTCTGATTTCGGCTGTTTGCTACCGGCTATACCAGCTGCCCTATGCCTGACCATGGGCGGGGCCATGACCTGGCCGGGCTTCAGTTGCCCTCGAGTCACCATGACTGTTTGCAGGCATGGGGGGCATGACTTGGGGATGAGTTCATCACTGCATGGGGACATTGTCACATTTGTTATGCTGCCATAGACTGGGGGGGGAGGAATCCTTCATTTCCTGTGCCAGCGTTTGGGCCCGGTCATGTTTGTTTGGCCTCATGCCCAGCCCTGTGGGGTTGGCCACATCCTGGAATGCGTGGTGGCCACTCCTCAGTGTCACATCTGAAAACACCCTCTGTTTTCATCTGTCACTTATTCTCCATTACCTCCCAATTAAATCCAGATTAGAGCAGGCATACGCACACAGAAAGCGGGTGCAGGGGCAGCTCAATCCCAATTAATGCCATGAAGAGTACACATCTGTCTGGGGCCTGATTCACCCCAAGTCAGCTGGCTGAGCCTAGCTGCTGTTTCTCTGATATCTGTCCTCTAAGGTCTAGGTTCTCAAAATGGAGCAGTAGGCTCTCTGGACTGGGGAGAGAGGAGCAGCAGAAGGTGGTCGGGGAGGGTGCAGGAAGGACCCCCACCTGGCAAACTGCTAGCTGCACACTCAATGTGCTAGGGGGGAGCTCCAAAATAATGGCAAAGAGAGAGTGAAAGAGCAAGAGGAGGAGAGGGGAGGGAAGCACTAGAAAGCTGTGAAGAGGGAGAGGAAAAGACACAGCAAGTGGTAGTGCGTGTGTGTGGTGTGGGAGTCAACTACAACAGACAAGTGGAAGGGAGGACATGGTTCAAGAGAGCTTGAGAAGCACTACCAAGTCAGTAAGGGCTGGGCCTATAGCACCACCAGTGGTGGTGAAGAGTCACTATAGGATGGATGCATGCACACTACCAGGCTGCTGCTGCTCTCACCCCTGTTCTCCAAGGCCGTAAGGGCTGGAGCTGTGGCAGGATCCCCAATGGTGATGAAAAGTCATCGAGGCAGCCAGCACAGTGCACATTCCTCTGCCTTGCTGGAAGAGGGGCTTGTTTTCTTCATCCAGAATGTTTTTCCAAATTTTCCCATGAAATACAAGAAATACCAAATACGGCAGAAAATAAAGTATTTCAGATACACAATAGTTAAACTTTTTCAAGCATATCTCAAATATGAAATACAGTTTAAATTGTACTTGGAATGTTTTTCAAATGCATGTATTTTCAGTACTGCCCAGTGCTTCACACAATCCCTCTGCTGCTTATTATATTATTATATTATTATAATTTTATTATTTTATTATAGTACAACCATGTTCTACCGGACATTACTATAACTGAATTCACTTTACAACAAGGATGCTTTGTACATGTAAAAGCTATCCTTCTCCCCTGCCTCTCTCTCGGAAATCTCCGCTCTGCTCTCTTCATCCAATCCCTCCACTTGACCCCTCGACCCCATCCCCTACCACCTCCTGCCCTCTGTTGCTCCCACTGTCACCCCCCCCACATCTACATGTCATCAATCTCTCCCTTTCCACAGGCTCCTTCCCCTCTGCCTTCAAGCATGCCACTGTCTCCCCCATCCTCAAAAAGCCCACCCTGGACCCATCTGACCCCTCTAGTTACCGGCCAGTCTCCCTCCTTCCCTTTGCCTC
>QEPC01014420.1:677187-699764 GCA_003113815.1 Sphenodon punctatus | reverse complement strand
GCCCCCGCTACTTCCGGGTGGGGGGGGAGGGGACAGGACAGCCCACGTGGCTGCCCTCTGCATTCCCCCCCTACCCCCAACTCACAGGTCTTCTTCTTGTTCTTGTTCCCCGCAGGTATCCTGCGGGGATGAAGAGCAGCGGCGGCGGCGGGCCCCAGCGGCGAGCAACGGCGGCAGCAGCGGCGGCGGCGGCGATGACAGCGGCGGCGAAGCAGGCAAGCCCCCCCCGCACCGGCAGCAAGCAGGTGAGTCCAGGTGGTGATTTCTCCCTGCAGGCCAGGCTTCTGCGGCTCAGCCGCTGTCCCCGGGCTTTTAGCCCCCGCTACTTCCGGGTGGGGGGGGAGGGGACAGGACAGCCCACGTGGCTGCCCTCTGCATTCCCCCCCTACCCCCAACTCACAGGTCTTCTTCTTGTTCTTGTTCCCCGCAGGTATCCTGCGGGGATGAAGAGCAGCGGCGGCGGCGGGCCCCAGCGGCGAGCAACGGCGGCAGCAGCGGCGGCGGCGGCGATGACAGCGGCGGCGAAGCAGGCAAGCCCCCCCCGCACCGGCAGCAAGCAGGTGAGTCCAGGTGGTGATTTCTCCCTGCAGGCCAGGCTTCTCTGGCCAGAGTTCAACCCTATAAGACTCCGAGATGTCTGCTCCCTCCTCCCCTCTCCACATTTTCCCTCCAAAACCCAACTGCCACAGCACTAATAATGACAACGATAATGGTATCATCATTTTCATTATCGTTGTTGTTATCTATTGTTGTTGTCGTTATTGCAATAACAAAAATGACAGTTGTCATTGTCGTTATTGTAATAATGAAAACGACATGCACACCCCAGTGACTTCCTGGTTCCTGACTGGAGCTGAAATGGGTACCTGGTAAAACAGGTATAACTATCAGATTTGTGGTGCTCAAAACTCCTCCTGCACATACATCTGGCCTTGGGCCTACAGATCCAATTCTGCCGTAGGGGAGTCTGACCCCCAGACTGCCACTGCCTCACCCTCTTCTCCCTCCTAGTAAGAAGGGGAAGGTGGCTCTTTTTATTTTTATTTTTTAAAAAGCTACCTTGATGTGCCTAACCAAGAATGTGGGTACTCTGCACCTACTTGAAAGGGTGCCTGCATTCCTGGGCAAGTACCCCCAGGTAGTAAATTAACTACTTATTTCAGCTCTCATCCTGACCTGGTGCACATTCCAGACTTGGACTTTGTTCTGATCGTCTGACTCAGTTCTGACTGCCTGACTAGCGTTCCTGAACTTGGTATTGACTGTGATCCATTTTCCCTCAACCCAGTCCTAGAATACTGACTTGGGCTATGCTTGTGGCATGTCCCTGACACCAACCCTCCTGTACCCAGAGATGACTGGTGCCAGAAGTAGACCAAAGCCTACTTTGATGAAGCCATGCCTAAACCTATGGTTCGGCAGTGAGCAGTTTACCATGACCTCAAAGGGTGCCAGTTGGCCACAGATTCAAGCTTAGATATCATTGAAATACAGTACTATGATTAGCTAGGCCTGAGTCTCCCAATAGGAGACTCGGTCTTAAGTGCTTTGTTGTTTCCTGGAGCATCTCAGCAGCCAAGTGATTCCACTGACTAGAACGCCTCTTTCCTTTTGACTTCCCAGCCAGGAGAGCAGAGCTTGATCTCCAGGAGGTTTCCCCCCTCGCCCTAATCAGCATAAGCCTCCAGCCCAGCAGGCAGGTGCCACAATAGTAGTTCGTTTACAAGGTAAGTATGTATGCGATGTGACAAGCCCCGAATTAGTAATGCAAGTCTTCTGTCATTTTTATCATTGGACCCTGCAGGGAGGATCTGATTAAATGGATATTCAACTCTTTGCATTAATGTGCACCCAATTTTAATTTGCATTTCATTAACGGCACAAAAAGGATAATTTTATTATTTGCTATTGGAAAGCAGATCTCTGCTAACAAGCAGCAACGCACAGTTGCTAAAATATGAGATGAGTGACTTTATCTGGTATCTTTCTCCTCTTTTCTCTGTTTTTTCCTTTCCCCAGCATATTAACTTGAGCTTCCATTTGGCTTTATATAAAATTTAACATCCCAGTCACCCTCCCAAGCTAATTTACTTCACATATTGTCTTAGCTTGTAAGTAGATCCTTCATGCGAGAATAACAGACTCTTGGCCCAAATAGTCTTCAACTTTCTCATGTTGTTTCAGTTAGGAATGAGATGACTCGTGCTGCTAGCTGTGGGGTTCAATGTGGATCTAGCTCTTTTTCTCTCTCTGAAGCAGGACTTGGCAGACAAACCATTGAACAACATGGATTTGGATAACCTGGCTTGTACTCCCCGCCCTACCATTTACCTGCATTGTGACTACAGGCAAGCTGTTGGTCAAATTTCCCCTTCCATCCTTTCTCTATTTTAGACTCCCATGGCTTACTTTGAAAATTAGTAGCAGCTCTGTGAGCGCATCTGAGTGGGGGGAAGTGAGGCGGGAGGAGATTAAGAGGTTGAAAGGAACCAGCGGCTGAACTGTCAGCCTTGGGGCCCTGAGCGTGATGGTTTCATCGGCACCACTGATACACTCTGGTCAAGGCCCAGCAGTTCTGCTGAAGGCCCTTCCCGTTCTAGCAAGCTACACTCCTCCTCAGCACTGCTACACACCCCCAGCTTCCTGGTTGGCTGCCTACTAACATATAGGGCAGGCTTGCAACCAGAGGAAGTTGGGCAGATCCTCTGTTTCTTCCTTCCTGTTTTCCTGGGACCTGCTCTGTTGTTGCTGGCTGCTAGACCTGCATGTTCCTCCTGGCTTTGTTCTGACGGTTCTTGACCAGCTCTGCCCTGCTCCTTGTTTTGGGCCTGTTAGTGTTCTAGATTCTGTTTGGTTTGCTTGCCCATCTCCCCTGGCATGTTGGTTTTTTTTTTTTTTTTGCATTTCCTGGTTTGTGAGCTGTTTTTTGCATTGATGTTTCTTATTCCTGGACCCAATCCTACACCAGCTCCAGGAGCCGAATCCTGTACCACTGCTGGCCCTGATTCTTAGAGCCCCTGGCACTCGGAATGGGAGAACGGAGGGGTGGGTCTGGATCATGGTCATGGTCCCACGGATCCATCCCCTAACCTTGAGCACCTCCTCTTCCTTCCCCTGAACTCACTCATTCAGTGCTGCAGGATAGGAGTTGGATCCATGGGCTAGATCTAGGAAGAGAATCATGGAATTGTAGGGTTGGAAGGGACCTCAAAGGTCATCTAAGTCCAACCTCCTGCTTCAGGGCAGGAAACTGGAATTGGAAGGGAGCAAAATAAAAAATGTTTTTTTGCCCTACAGGATGTGGGTTGCCCACTCCAGTTCAGGCTGTAAATTCTTTAGTGCAATGGATTCCAAACTGACTTGAGAACCACTGGTCTTCCACAAGGCTATGGCATGTCATCTAAAGCTGGTCTGTGGAACCAGCTACAGCAAATGGGCATTGATTCGTATGGGCCATCTCTGGAGTGGCCATAATGACCACCCCTTCTGCCCCTGGAGAGAGCATCTGATGTAACATGGCCCTCGTTAGTGAGTGTACGATGGTCCACAAGAAATTTTTACCATGATCCACAAACCACTTTCTCCAGAGAAGTCCCATTGAAGACCATACATTTTATTCCAATATCCAAATAAATACCCATACCTGAAATGAAATTTGCATATTCATTCTTTCGCTATTTTTGTCATGACTGAAATGAATATCTGAAAAAAGTAAAACCCAAGTGGATAGTACTCCTATTCACTTCATCCACAAGGACCCAAAGTGAGTCAATTCTGTGAGGGTTTATCGGGGAAGTGGGGAAGGGAGGCCCACAGACCTGGTACCGCACTCGCTCTAACCCCCTCACGGGACTCCTGCATGGAAGGAGGTTCACACTTTGCTGCAAAAGGAGTCCCCTCAGGTTGGCAGTTGGCCCTATTGGTTCCCAAGGGAACGAGGCCGTCTCATCATTGGGGTGGAATCAGTACAAGTGTGAACAGCCTTCTGCCCTATTGCAGGGGGACAAGGTCCCTGCCCGTAAACACGCACCCCACCCACACCGTGCAAGAATGGGGTACACCACGTGAGGATTCTGTGTGGGACTAGGGGAAGCACAGTTGCAAGGGGACCAAGGGGTTTAGGTTGTTGCAAGACGAGGAAGGGAAGAAGGGAAGGGTTCCGAGGGAAGACAGACAGGGAGGTGCACTACACCCACAACACCTCACTCCCCACCCTACACACACTCACAGCACACACTCCACGCACTCTCCTCTCACTCTCCTTCCACACACCGTTCGCTAGATCCACACTCCGACACACTGGTCTGCACTCCGCTCTCCACACCACTCTCCAGGGGCAAGCTTCACAGAGGACTGATCGCTGGCAGGGAAGCATAGCCCTCCTAAGCCTTAAGAGGGCTTAGCTCCGCCCCTTCCTTGCATCCGTAGGCGTGCAGAGCGTCGCAGAGTCAGCGACGGCCCCGACCCCTCCTTCCCCGGTGGCTTAGCCTCTCTTTGGGGATCGCTCTCGGGCTCTGTTGGCAGCCCTATCTGCTCCCAGGACTCTTGCTGCGTTCCCTCCTCGTTACTCTTGTCTGTGTCCCGAGTCCGGGCTGCAGACTCTGCCGGTTGGGATTTCTCCGGCTCGGAGAGCTTTGGTTGCGCCGCTCTAGGTACCCTGTGAGGGGGTGTCCCACGTGGCGGGCGGCCCCATATCCTAACAGCACCCCCCCCAGGGTCCTTGTTTGCGATAGTGACGTTGCGGGGGTTTGGGTTTGGAGGGGTGTCGGAAGTGAAACATACGAACCAACCGAGGGGCATGGATGGAGGAAGCCAGTTCCCATGAATGGTCTGTGACTCCATATCCTTTCCAGTCTCCAAGATAAAAGAGCTTGCCCCTTACAATTTTGGAGTCCACAAGAGTGCGAACTTCGTATTCCGGTTCCCCCTGGATCTCGCACACTGGTCCCGGCGGGCGATGCTGCAGGGAACAGTGAGGGGTGGTACGGTTTAAGTAGTGATACATGGAACACGGGGTGGATTCGCAATGAAGGAGGGAGTGTGATGCGGTATACTACAGCATTAATTTGTTGCTCTATAGCGAAGGGGCCCATGTAACGGTTGTCCAATTTCGCAGAAGGACGAAGGGATGGGTAGTGGCGTCGGTCTACCCACACTTTATCACCCACTTGATAATGTGGGGCCAGCCCTCAATGCCGGTCGGCTGTCGTTTTATATCGTTGGCGGGCTACTTGCAACATCTTTCGTGCATGGGCCTGACAGCGCTGTAGTTTTTGGATCATAGCCCCCACTGCAGGTACCTTTGTCGCTGGTTCTTCAGGTAACGTAAGCCGGGGGTGGAATCCATAGGACACGTGAAACGGGGATGTCCCTAGGGCTGCATGTGGGGCGTTATTAAAGGCAAATTCGGCGAGGGCGAGGTAGGACACCCAATCTTCCTACAAATAGTCAACATAACAGCGGAGGTACTGTTCGAGAGACTGGTTTGCCCGTTCCACCTGTCCATTAGCTTGTGGTCGATAGGCCGTGGTAGAAGCAAGATGGGTTCCCACCACGGTGAACAGAGCGCGCCAGAAGCGCGCAATAAACTGGGGACCCCGATCAGATACAATGGTGCAGGGAAGGCCGTGATGTTTGACCACATGCTGCAGAAAAAGTCAGGCTGTTTGGCACGCCGAGGGCAGCCCTTTGCAGGGGATGAAGTGCCCCATCTTTGTGAATTGGTCTACGATTACAAGGATAGCAGTATGGCCTTGCGATGGAGGTAGTTCTACGATAAAGTCTATGTTAATCCTCTGCCATGGCCCTTGTGGGATAGGGGCCAGTTGTAATAATCCGACCGGTTTCCTTCAAGGCACCTTAGTGTGACAACAAGTGGAACAGCCACGCACATAGTTTTTGACGTCTTGCTTCATAGTGGGCCACCAAAAGTGCCTTTGTAGCAACTGGAGGGTGCGCTTTTGCCCAGGATGTCCGGCCAGGGGGGCATCATGGTGGGCCCACAGGGCCTTTTGACGCGCACGGCGGGGCATGGCAATCACCCCTTGGTGTATAGGTAACCCCGTGGGGTGTGCTTCGGCTAGCTCCCGTGTCGTTGGGTCCTGTGCAGCCCACACCTTTAATTGTTGCATCGTAAGGCCCCCGGCCAGGAAGGCTCTCTGATTGAGGATAACTTCCGCTCGTGAATCAAGTTCCGTAGGAGTCTCGTGACAGCATGACAGAGCATCTGCAACTGTGTTCAACTTTCCGGGTCGGTAAATGACTCGAAAGTCGAAATGTGCGAAGAAAAGTGCCCACCTTGCATGCCGGGCGTTCTGTTTCCGGGCTGTTTGGAGGAAAACCAAATTTTTATGGTCTGTAATCACTTGGACCGGGTGTCGGGCTCCTTCGAGGAAGTGCCGCCATGTTTCAAAGGCGGCGCGTATAGCCAACAACTCCCGATCTAATATGGTATAGTTCCTCTCAGCCGCTGTTAGCTGGCGGGAATAGAACGCACAGGGCAATGGCGTTTGCTCCGAATCCCCAGGTTGGGAGAGCACGGCTCCTAATGCCACACTCGACGCATCTGTCTCTACAATGAAGGGCTTTGCGAGGTCCGAATGTTGAAGAATGGGGGCAACGGTGAAGGTGGCCTTTAACTGCTCGAAGGCTTCCTGTTGTAGTGAGCCCCACACATAGGGGTGCCCCTTTTTTAAAAGGCTAGTTAAAGGCACGGTTAGGTCTGCATACCGGGGAATGTACTGTCTGTAATAGTTCGCGCTCCCCAAAAAGCGTTGAAGGGGTTTAAAAGCTTGCGGCGCGGGCCACGCTTGAATCGCTTCTACCTTTGCAGGGTCCATATTAATGCCTTGTGCAGAAATTACAAACCCCCAAAAGGGAACTTCCGTCTGGTGGAAGATACATTTCTCCTGCTTACAGTACAAATGATACTGGCGTAAACGTTGCAAGACCGTTCTCACATGTCGAATGTGCTGTTGGGGGTCCTGGGAGAACACAAGAATGTCGTCCAGATAGGCGATGACGAACTGATCCAGAATGTCCCGAAAGATGTCATTAATTAGGTGTTGAAAGGCCGCCGGTGCATTGGCAAGGCCATAGGGCATGACGTGGTATTCAAAATGTCCATACCTCGTACGAAAGGCAGTTTTCCATTCGTCCCCTTCCTTTACGCAGAGTAAATTGTACGCTCCACGCAAATCAAGTTTTGTGAAAATGGTGGCTCCTTGGAGCCTGTTGAGGAGTTCTGGGATCAGGGGAAGAGGATATCTGTTTTTTATGGTGATGGCGTTGAGGTCCCTATAGTCAATGCACGGTCTTAACCCCCCGTCTTTTTTAGGCACAAAAAATAGGGGGGCGCCTCCTGGCGATGTGGAAGGGCGGATGAAGCCTTTCGTGAGATTGTCGTCAATATACTCCTTCAATGTTTGCAGCTCCGGTTCCGACAAGGCATAGATCCGTCCATAGGGGGGCACGGAGTTGGGCAGCAGGGGAATGGTGCAATCATAGGGATGATGTGGGGGGAGCTCCAAGGCTTGTTGCTTGCGAAACACGTCTTCTAGGTCACGATATACTAAGGGTAGGCTAGACTGTTCTGTGGAGGCCATAACCGTGCCCCCCACATAACTCTGGGGCGGGGGTGAGGGTTGTTGGCAACAGGATTTGCAAAAGGGGGAAGGAAAGGACAACCTTTTGCTTTTCCAATTGATCGCAGGGTTATGTTTCTTCAACCAAGCGATTCCTAATACCACGGGGAATGCTGGCATGCAGACCACATCCAAGGTCAAGGGTTCTCGGTGGGAGCCAATCCAACTGTCGAGAATGGGGGTGCAGTGTGTAACCGGCCCCGAGATCAACGGAGACCCATCAATAGCAAAGACTGCTTCGGGGTTGGACTTTGGCTGTAACGGAATTCCATACCTTTGTGCGGTATGTATATCAATAAAGCTACCAGAAGCCCCTGAGTCCACAAGGGCCATAAGGACCACCGCCTTAGTCGCCTGAAGTTGTAACATTAATGGGACTCGTAACTGTTCGCTGGGGAGCCGAGTTGCTAGAATCTGGTGTTGCTCTACGGGGGGGCGTTGGTCATTTATCACCGAGGTGCCCCCCGCCCACCCCAGCCCCATTCGTTTCCCGGCCCCCAACGACTGGGGGGCAGTTGGGGGCAGGAACTTGTAAAATGTCCCGCTAGGCCGCAATAGTAACAAAGTTTCTCCACCCGACGGCGTTCT
Source organism: Sphenodon punctatus (assembly GCA_003113815.1). NCBI lineage: Eukaryota > Metazoa > Chordata > Lepidosauria > Sphenodontia > Sphenodontidae > Sphenodon > Sphenodon punctatus. The sequence continues at coordinate 691,533 of QEPC01014420.1, read as the reverse complement.
TTCTCTTGCGAATCCAACGGCCCTCGGGACGCCCCAATTTGCATTGGCTCGGGATCCTCTGTCTTTGAACTTCCTGTTCCCAACGGAGGGCCCCTCGGGTTCCATACTCGGGTCGTTTCCTGTCGTCGTTCCCGCCGCCGTTCCATCAGCCGTTCGTCTATCTGGCAGGCGAGGTTAACAAGCTCGCCCCACTTCTCTGGGGTGCCTGTTAGGGCTAGTTGGTCTTTAACCTCATCGTTGAGCCCTTTCCGGAACAAGACCTTCAATACCTCGTCGGCCCACCCCAGCTCCACGGCTAGTTGTTGGAACTGCGTCACGTATTCCAGAAGCGGTCCCCGACCCTGTTTTAGGGTCATTATGGCTGCCTCCGCGTCTCGCTTACGATGGGGGTAATCGAACAAAAATTGGAACTCACAAAGAAACCCCTCCAAATCCTGAAAAAGGGGGCTGCCTTTGAGGAGAAGGGGCATCACCCAATCCAGGGCGAGCCCTTCTAAGTGACCAATGATGAAGGCGACTTTGGCGGCGTCAGAGGCATATGTCTGAGGCTGGACTTGAAATGCCAATTTACACAGGGCTAGAAACCCTTGAAAGTACTTCCTATCTCCCCCGAATTTCTGAATAGGGGGGTGTCGTGGTTCTCGCCCTTGAAGCTCCACTCCTGCAGCGGCCCGGGGTGGGGGTGGCCTGACTAGGGGTGCCTGTACCACCTCTTGAGCCGCTGCGCCTCCCACAGCTCCCTGTTCCTTCAAATCTTTCAATTCAAGGGCTAAGGCTTGGATGGCTCGCCCCATCTCTTCAACCCGCTGTGCCAGGTCCATGGTTGGTGCCGGCGATACTGTGAGGGTTTATCGGGGAAGTGAGGAAGGGAGGCCCACAGACCTGGTACCGCACTCTCTCTAACCCCCTCACGGGACTCCTGCACGGAAGGAGGTTCACACTCTGCTGCAAAAGGAGTCCCCTCAGGTTGGCGGTTGGCCCTATTGGTTCCCAAGGGAACGAGGCCGTCTCATCATTGGGGTGGAATCAGTACAAGTGTGAACAGCCTTCTGCCCTATTGCAGGGGGACAAGGTCCCTGCCCGTAAACACGCACCCCACCCACACCGTGCAAGAATGGGGTACACCACGTGAGGATTCTGTGTGGGACTAGGGGAAGCACAGTTGCAAGGGGACCAAGGGGTTTAGGTTGTTGCAAGACGAGGAAGGGAAGAAGGGAAGGGTTCCGAGGGAAGACAGACAGGGAGGTGCACTACACCCACAACACCTCACTCCCCACCCTACACACACTCACAGCACACACTCCACGCACTCTCCTCTCACTCTCCTTCCACACACCGTTCGCTAGATCCACACTCCGACACACTGGTCTGCACTCCGCTCTCCACACCACTCTCCAGGGGCAAGCTTCACAGAGGACTGATCGCTGGCAGGGAAGCATAGCCCTCCTAAGCCTTAAGAGGGCTTAGCTCCGCCCCTTCCTTGCATCCGTAGGCGTGCAGAGCGTCGCAGAGTCAGCGACGGCCCCGACCCCTCCTTCCCCGGTGGCTTAGCCTCTCTTTGGGGATCGCTCTCGGGCTCTGTTGGCAGCCCTATCTGCTCCCAGGACTCTTGCTGCGTTCCCTCCTCGTTACTCTTGTCTGTGTCCCGAGTCCGGGCTGCAGACTCTGCCGGTTGGGATTTCTCCGGCTCGGAGAGCTTTGGTTGCGCCGCTCTAGGTACCCCGTGGGGGGGTGTCCCACGTGGCGGGCGGCCCCTGATCCTAACAAATTCATCAGATATATTTGTTTTTGGGTTATTCATTTCAGACCCAGTTACTGTCTGCTACATGGCAGGGGTTCCCTCTCCAACAGCTTTTGGGGCTATTCTGACGGGTAGAAGCCACTGAAAATGAAACCGAATTTCATGGGAATGTTTGTTGCACTCAGTGTTAGTGAATCAAGTTCTGTGTGAACTGATAGGAACCCTTATTCCAATGGAGACTTTGTAAATCCAATAAGAGGATCCACTGAAGCAGCAGGTGCAAATGTGTCATATTAGGAGACGAGTTGAATCTCTCCAAGTCCTTAAGGGACTGGGGGGGCCTGAAACCTATGAGTGTCAAACTTTGCAGTTTGATTCCTTGCTCCTCTTAAGGCTTGAAATGAAAGGTTTCCTTGCAGTACTCACGGAGGAGACCTTAAATTGGAAACCCCATGGCGTGTGCTTGTCTGCTTCCACAAAGAAGCTACTCCAGCATTTCCAAGTCCTTGAATTATTTAAAAAAAAGAAGACAAAAAAGTGGGGGATTAAGAAGATCTGATGTGCTTGCCAGACTGCAATATCAATTATACACACTTAAACTCTTAAAAACCTTGTTTGGGAGATTAGGAATTTACTATCGAGCTAAAACATTAATTACAAGGTTTTTTTCCTTAAGACTCATAGGTCTTTTCAATTTTGTTTATTATTACATGATGCTTTCCTCATGCTACTGGAAGCCTAACTTTGGAAAAGAAACCATTTTCTAAGGATGGTGAGCTTAAAATATTTTGGTGGTACCAGCCTTTTGACTAGCCCCAGAGTGGAAATATAGGAGTCTCATGGGAATGATCTATTTTCAAAAAGGGATTAAATAAAAGGGGAATAGCTGGTTGGGGGAGACCATTGACAGGGTGGCTCCGAGACGCCTCCAGCCTCTGTCTCGTCACCACAGGGCCCCTTGGTTTACTGAGGGGCTGCGGTGTATGAAACAAGTAGGCAGGAGACTAGAGTGATGCTGGTGTCAAACTCGCTTTGACTCCGACCGACTTCTCCATAGAGCCCATTTGCGGTCCTATGTTGAGGCTGTGAGGACAGCAAAGAAGGAATTCTTTGCCTCCCTCATAGAGTCTGCAAAGTCATGCCCGGCTGGTGCGGGGGCTGGTCAGTCCGACCTCCCTCCGCCTGGACGGGGACTTGTCCCAGGCCCACTGGGAGGAGTTTGTCACCGACTTTGCAGACAAGATCGTTCGGATTCAGAGTGACTTTGACACCAGGTTGGGGGCAGTAGGTGGGGAGCGTGAGGTCACGGAGGCCCCGTCTGGTCCAACTTTGTGGGGGGAGTTTCAGGAAGTGATGCCGGCCGATGCGGTGGATGTTCTGGGGTCTGTGAGAGCCACCTTTCCTGTCCTGGCCTCCAGGGAGACATTGGGGTCAGTGCTAGCTAGAGTGATCAATGCATCCCTACAGCAGGGGAGGTTGTCGCCTTGCCTCAAGGAGGCTGTGGTGCGCCCCCTGCTGAAAAAAACAATCATTAGATGTGAATGCACTCGCCAGCTACTGACCTGTCTCTAACCTTCCTTTTTAAGGAAGGTTATTGAGCGGGTGGTGGCGATCCAGCTCCAGGTGCATCTGAATGGCATCGGTTTCCTGGACCCTTTTCAATCTGGGTTCTGTCACAGCTATGGCACTGAGACAGTGTTGGTGGCCATGGTTGACGATTTCCACTGGGGGATAGATGCAGGATGTTCTACATTTCTTATCCTGCTAGATCTCCCGGCTGCTTTTGATACCGTGGACCATGGGCTGCTGTTGAGTTGGCTGCGAGACCTGGGGGGTCTGGATGGGACTGTTCTTGAATGGTTCCACTTATTCCTCTCAGGGAGAAGGCATCGGGTGGTGCTGGGAGCTGAAACATCTTGCCCCCATGCCTTGTCCTTTGGCGTTCCGCAGGATTCCATCCTGTTTCCTTTATTATTTAATGTATATATGCAGCCCTTGGGGGAGGTCGTGAGAGGGTTTGGGGTGCGTTGTCACCAATATGCTGATGATACTCAGCTGTACCTCTCTTTTTCAGCTGACCCAGACCCTGCTGTCTCGTTGCTATCCCAGTGTTTGGAGCCCATGGTGGAGTGGATGCGGCAGAGTAGACTGAAGCTCAACCCCAATAAGATGGAGGTGATGGTGGTGGGGAGGGCGAGGGAGGTGTTGGCCCCCCTGATTGGGGGAGTCTGCCCTCCTATAGCTCAACAGATTCAGAGTCTGGGGGTGGTGTTGGACTCAGATCTCCGCCTGGATTGACAGGTGGAGGTGGTGGTGAAGGCCGCCTTCCGCAAGTTGCATCTAGTGTGGAGGCTGCGTCCATACATCTCCGGGCTGTATCTGGCCTCCCTCATCCATGCCTTCGTTACCTCGAGACTGGACTACTGTAATGCGCTGTACATGGGGCTGCCCTTGTTTTCTGGTCTGGAGGCTGCAGCTAGTGCAGAATGCGGTAGCCCAGCTCCTGACGGGGACGGGTCATTGGGAGCACATAACACCAGTGCTCTGCACTGGTTGCCAATAGCGTGCCGAGCCAGGTTCAAGGTATTGATATTAATCTATAAGACCTTTCACAGGCTGGCCCCTCGTACCTCAGGGACCGTCTTGCCCTCCACACCCCAGAGCAGCTCCTTCGATCTGCCGGGGGTGCCTTCTTAGAGGTCCCCCGTGTTAGGCGGGGAGGCTACAATGGAGAGGGCATTCTCGGTTGCTGGGCTGTGTCTTTGGAATTCCCTCCCGGAGGAAGCTTGCCTGGCCCCAAGCCTTTTGACATTCTGGGGGCTTGTAAAACTTGGCTGTTCACCCAGGCCTTTTGGGAGGGGGGGCGGGTTAGGGTGTTGGCTTTCCCCTACCTTTAGTTTTATAGTTTTATCTTTTTTGTTTCCCAAATCCTGTTTTAAGTCTAACTTTACTGTGTTGTTTTAAAATGTTTTTATGATTGTTTTATGAAACTGTACGTTGCCCCGAGATGCCGTAGGCATGGGAGGCGACTCAGAAATGTTTAAAAATAATTAAAGTAAAATAAATAAAATGTATTCTGTTTTCAAATGATTATCTTAAATAAGGATATTAGTTTAGGGAGAGACAGTAGATAGCCACAAGATGTGGCTTTTTTGTATTACGACTATATTATATTGATTTATTTGCCACTCGTTTCCAAAAAGACCCGAGGTGACTTACAAAGTTTAAAAAATACAGTAGTAACACAAAAACATTGATACCCACCCAGTCCCCAGGTGCGCTCTTCCACCCCCATAACACTCCAGTACTTCATATCACAAATACAAATCATTAATACAATTAACCAGCACCAAAATCTAAGTTCTTCAGGTCATCAACCCTCCAGCCACAAATAATCAGGTAAATGGGTATAACTCAGCCACTCTTCAACCCTCCCCATATTCCTGAGCTCTATCTCCCATAAATATCCCTTTGCATGCACTTGTACCCCCCCCCCCCCAAAACCAGAGGGGGTGTGTGTTATGACAGAAACCTCCCCTCCCCCCCATGCCTCTAACAAGGGGACATGTCCTACATTTTCTCAGTCCATAGTTCTTACTACCTATATGCCTGAAGAAGGGTTCTGTGTGGCCTTAAAGATATTTAGGATTATACAGAAAGCATTTGCAAGCTTTGTCTGTTTGTAAAGGGAAGAGGACAGACTAGAAGCACCTGCGTTTTCCATTTAAAATTGATCTCTGTGTTTGTTCAGACTCTGTCACTTGTGCCACCTTCTCTGATACTCTCCCTTCCATGCTTGTTCCTTGGAGTACATGTTAGTCTGGTACAGTCCTAGCTATGAAGCTTGTCTCTTTAGCTCCAGAGACTAACTTGTTTAGCATTGGAGAGCTCCAGCCTAAATGTGAGGTGGTCAAGATGGCAGCCAGTTATCATATAAGTGGTACATTTTTAAAGGGTGTATTAAGGCACCATTACATCTATGTGGAGCTGGTCTTACATTTTCTCCAAGTTGGAGGAGAAAATATAAGGGCAGCTCTCCACAGATTCCTCAGTCTGAGGGGCCTGGACCAGGAGGGCTCTTGAACTGAACCAAGACCACTGAGACCCCTCCAGTCCTCCCAGGTTCCTTAGTCCATTATATAGGGCTCTAACCCAGCTATCCTGAGAAGGTGTGGTTGCTGTCTTAGTCCCAGATGACAAGAGACAACATAGTTCAGATGATCTTTTATTGGACCAATTTCTTGCTTATTTGGACCACATTTTTACTTTCCAGAGGAAGGGCTGAGTGCCTCAAAGGCTTGTGTACTCTCACCAACAAAAGTGGAACCAATAAAAGAGATCTATGACAGGGGGTAACAACCCTTGTCCTTGCTCTGTTGTCTCCTTCCCTCCCCCACCCCAGCATATATTTCCATGGAGTATTATATGTAGAGAGGATGGGTGAGTGAATGTGATACCAATGGAGGTGTGCAAGTTGGTTGTGGATTATGGAGTGGGGGCACGGGCAGAATAGCTACAGATCCTCTCCCTACCTCCCCACCCCTTAGGATATTTATTTTTAAAATGCTTGCATTGTTAGTCTGCATTGCTTTGCTCAGCTGTTTGTCTATAAAAGTCCCCGTGCTGGTTTGGCCCACAGTGCTGCTCTTGCCTCCTGAGTCGACCTCCTTGCTCTGAGTCTGACTCCCTTCATCCACGCATGCTGCTGTGCCCACTGGCTTATCTGGCTACTTTGGCAGGCTCACTGCTGCGCCTGCGTGTGCCTGCCACACAACGCCTCTCTAGCAGTCTGGATCCTCCTTTTCATGTGGCACTGAGGCTCTCAGCAGCACATGGAAAGGAGGAGCCTGTGGGCTAGAGAGGCGTCTGGTGGTGGGCGCCTGAGACATGCACACCTGAGCCTATTACAATGCTGATTGAATATAGCCAGGGCTAGGCCACTGGGGCCATGCTGCTGGGCCTGCGCCATGACTGCAGCCCACAAAATGAGGGCTCTCCCACACACCGAGCTCAGCTGCACCGCACACTGCATGCTGCACAGCCTGCCTGCGATCTGGGGCTTCTGCCCCTTCAGCCCACCCCTAGCAACGCCCCTGCCTCTAAGAAACATGAAGCATATGTGGGTACAGTCCCTTTTAAGGCTAGCTTATAATAACTGGTTTGGTCCAGTCTGGTTCAGTCCTAATGCTCTTAGAAAGAACTACAGGCTGAGGAGGATTCAGGCTGTAAATGAACCAGCTGTGTTTCAGAAACTGTCTAGGGCTGAACTGAATAGGCTATTCAAGTACTCGGCTTGAGTTTCAAAAGTTCTGAGTACCTAGTCTGGGTACTTGGCTGAACTTTGGAACTCCACACCTTGGAAAATAAATCCCTGGAACTCATTCCTTTAATGATTTTAAAGTGCACCCACTTTAAAATCATTATGTCAAGCAGTGTCAAGAAAAGCAGGCTAGCAAGAGTGAGACAATCACTCAAGAGAAACCCACAAAAGTACAACTGCAAGCAGAAACAAACAAAAAAATGAGTCCAGCAAAAATAATACCCACAAGAAAGAAACCAGACATTTATTTTCTTTCTCTTTCTTTCTCTCGTGCGTGCGCGCGTGCACACACACACACACACACGCGCACACACACACCTCCATTGTGTCTGCTCAGTGCCCACCTATGCAAGGCAAACCCCCTCCCCCACACCATATTATATTAACCAGAAAGAAAGTATATCCACCCCTGTGCCCCACTGGTCAGTCACATCTTGGCAAAGTTAAACCCACAAAGTACAGTCACAGTGCCCACAAACCATAGCAAAGGTGATCCCTCTCTGGCCTCTAGGGTGCTGACAACTTGCCAGCAGACAGTGCAAGCAGTAGCAGCACCCAAACTTTAAGTATATTTAACACTGGTGGCAACCCCTGGCATTGCCCCTAGTATATGGACAGCCCATGCCAAGGGAAGCGTAACTAGGCAGATCCCTCTGGCCACCATGGTGCTAAGCAGTGCAAGCAGCAGTGACACCCACTATAAAAAAAACAACAACACATGGCATTGGTGTGGCATTTGTAACTTGGATGGCCCAGTCCAGGGGAAGTGGAGCAAGGCAGGGATCCCTCCTGCCTCCATGGTGCCAAGCAGCAGGCAGCAACAGTGTGACACCCACTTATTTATGTATTAATTAATTATTATTATTATTATTATTATTAATTTTTAAATCATGGCATGGTGGAAAAAAGTAACCCCTGTTTCACAGCGTTGTCCCTATGGACAGGTCAGGCACCACTCCCTCCACCCCCTCAAGCAAATTATTTCCAAATCAGCAGGGTAGCGCACACAGCCAAATTTAGTAGAGAATGGAAAATGGCTGTACAGCCACTTTTTATTTTGTGTCTGTTAGCCAATCAAAGTTTGCCATCTGGCTTGTCCATCACTCAACTGTCCCCTCCCATACCCCTTCCTATCAAATATGGCACTAAGTTTTGTTTCCTAGCTCAGAGAACCTAGGGGATCAACCCTCACTCCAGTCACACATACAATGGCACCAACACTCGATTGAGGCTTCTGAAGTTTTCCGAGGATTGGCCTTGGTACTTGGAAATTTGGAACCGAGAACTGGAATTCCTGGTGGATTCTGAAGTTTTCCGTGAATCGAGATTCAGCTCTAGTTTACACCCTATGTGAATCTGTAAGGTGGTCTGGCTAATAGTCCATTTAGCCCAGTATCTTGTTTTCAACAATGACCAGCACTGGCTACTTCAGGGGAAGTATGCAAGAACTAAGCATGCATGTAGTGATTTTTTCCCCTGTTCAGTACTCGCTTCCAGCAAAAGTTCAGTATTTCAGCTAACTTGGCTCATAGCCATTGATGGACTGGAACTTCAGCGGAATTTGTTAGGCAGAGCAATGCAGGAAAGCTAGAGATAACAAGGTGAAATAGGGATGTGTGAACAGAACTGAGTTCAGAAATTCAGTTCAGTTTGAAAATTGAGTTTATTTCAAAAGTTCGGTTCGGTTGACCAAACTATTCGAGTTTGGTCAAATTCTGAACTTCCGAACCGAGTTCGTACATTAAAAACCATTTTTTTTGGCCTTCTGAACTGGTTCAGATTCGACCAAACAGTTCAGTTGAATTCCAGTTCGGTTCAAAAGTTCAGTTCGGTTGACCGAACTATTTGACTTCGGTCCGAACTCCGAACTTCCGAACCGCGTTCCCACATCCCTAGAAATTAAGGAAAGAAAAGTTTTGGTTGAATTCTAGGAAAACCCCTCCAGTACATAAGAGAAAAGAATAGAATTTTAGGGTTGGAAGGTATAAATCCAACCGCCTTTACTCTATTCTTGAACTCATTGATCTCTCTGCTGCCTTCAACACTGTTGACCACTCGCTTCTGCTTGAATCGGTTCACTCCCTGGGATTCCGGAACTCTGTCCTCGACTGGATCTCCTCCTACCTCCTACTGCTCCTTCAATGTATCACTTCCTAACTCCTCCCCCTCCTCCTCCCTACACCTCTCGGTCGGGGTTCCCCAAGGCTGTGTCCTTGAACCTCTACCCTTCTCTATCTACACCCATTCCCTAGGCAAACTCATTGCCTCCCATGGTTTCCAATACCACCTATACACTGATGACACTCAATTCTATCTCTCCACTCCTTCCCTCCCCCCTTGTTCAAGCTCATCTCACCAACTGTCTCTCTGATATTTCCACCTGGATGTCTCAACGCCAACTCAAACTGAACATGGCAAAAACTGAACTCATTACCTTCCCTCCCAATTCTTCCTCTTTCTCTTCCCTGTCAATTGCCACTGACGGGGTCTCCATCCTCCCTGTCCCCCAAGCCCATAGCTTGGGTTTCATCTTCGACTTGCACCTTACCTTCAAACCCTACATTGACTCTGTGGCCAAATCCTGCCACTTCTCCCTCCACAACATTGCTAAGATCCGCCCTTTTCTGTCTGTCTCCTCTGCCAAAACTGTCATCCATGTCCTAGTCATCTCACGTCTTGACTATTGTAACCTCCTCCTCGCTGGCCTTCCCTGCTCTCACCTTTCTTCCCTCATCTCTGTTCAAAACTCTGCTGCCAGGATCGTCCACTTATCCTGTCGCTTCGACCCTATGTAGCCTCTCCTCTCCTCTTGTCTGTCCACTGGCTCCTCCTTCCTGAGCGTATTCTGCACAAGCTCCTCGTCTTCACCTACAAAGCCCTTCACAACCTCATTCCCCCCTACCTCTCTTCCCTGATAATCCAAACCCCTGTTCAAGCACTCAGCTCCTCTTCCATCCCCTCCCTTGCCCTCCCACACCTCCCCTGCTCCCCCAACTGAGGAGCAGACTTCCTGGCACCAGGGATGGAGACCAGGGGTGGTTTCAGGGCCAAATGATACTGATACTGACCAAAAAAATTCAATTTCGGTATCGGTAGCACTATTTTCGGATGTTCAGTAGAATTCGGCCGAACCAAACTCTGCCAAACCGAACCTGAACTCGGGTTTCGAACTGAACATCTGAACCCTGTTCTGTTCGCACCGCCCTATTAGACATACAACATGGGCAGAATACCATGGTGACCAAGGGACAAGGGAAGTGTTAACCTTGCAAGTAAATTGCATGAACATTTAGCCTGCTTGTTTGGCTGCTTTTTTTTTGGTGGAAAATATATAGTAAGAATCATGATGAAAAGCAGAAAAGCCCTATTTCCCTGTGAATGATGGCAGCTCATTGTTGTTCTTTAACGTCCCTTTTACTTATGTTCAGGAGGAGGAGGAAAGATTAAGATGTTTGGGCTGAAAACTGTGATTGTAACAAAGGAGAAGCACAATTCTTCAATGTGCAAACATGCTGCATGTGACTTGGGTAATTGCTAGTTCAGTAACATTTCATCTACCTGGAAGCGACTGCACAGCAATCGTAGTTAACATTTGGTATGTTTAAATATTGGGGCTTGAACTGATGCCCTTGGCACCGCAGCACTACTACTGCACTCTGATCAAGCTCTGGGGTTTTCTGGCAGGATTTGCTCATGTCAAGTTAGGTCACACTTCTCTAGCCTTTTGATAGGTCCCTAGAAGACTCCATCTTTGCCCCATGCTCATCTATTTCCTGATTTGCTGCTTGCCAGCATATAAGGCTGTTAGGCAGAGGGTACGGAATTGGGAATTACTGGACCCAACAGAACCCTGGGCTATGCCTACCCGTGCTCTCACACACTAACTCGAGGGATTTAACAGCTCTTTGTGAGGAAAACAACCCCTCAGGATCTTATATGGCCCAATATGCCTCAATTGAGACCAGGCCAGATCATCATCTGCGAGGCCCAGAGCAATGTTCCCCTTTATGTACCAAATCTTCCCAAACACACCAAGACCCCATACCCCACACCACCATATGCGACAGGCGTGCCCAAGGGGAGGGGGAGTGGAAGGTGTGTTACGAGTGGGGGTAGGCGGGAAGTCCATGGGAAGGTTTAGGGGAGGTACGGAAAATACTCACATTGTCACAGGAAGGATTGGGCCCCAAAATGAGAAGGGAAGCAGGGAAGTGTAACCACGCTGCACACCACTCACACACTTCAATCACTCCTGGGCAACCCAACACCAATCCTTACAACACACACACTTCAATCACCAGTCACACATGTCCACACACACTCTCTATATTGCAACAATACCACCGTTCAAGCAACTGTCAGCAAGGTGGGGGCTAGTCTCACAGTGACGCTATCCACCGGAACCACAGCTCTGACTGGGGCTTCTTTATATGCCCTAGCTCAGCCCCTGCTGTGCACAGAGATGCTCTGAGCATCTCAGCATCCTGTGCTGCCCCGCCCCTCCACTGTCAGCTGCCGTCTGCAGCGCCTCTGCTTCCCCCAGTGCTTGTGGAGCAGGCGTGATCCTTCCTAACCCCTCGGTGCCCCCCACAGTCCCCGAAGGGTTTGCGTCTGTGTGCCTCCGGCCCCTGGGGAGGCGGAAGCAGCACTGACAGAGCCTGGCCCTAATAAAGGCTGGCTGACAGCAGCAGGAAACTAAATGGAGCAATTTCCTGTCCCTGCCTGATCAGACTCCAAGCCTGTTCAGACACCACTGCCCTGAAACCTGTACTTCTGTCCTGTCTCCCTGCTCTGACTGGGGGTGGGGGAACAAGCTAAGAAAGACAGTCTCTCACACAGGCACTGGGAGCAACAAACAAGTTTGCTTCTTTGACTGTAACTAGCTTGATCAACAAGGAGATGCAATAGATGCAATATCTTTACTTCAGCAAGGGACTTCACCATGGGACTTTGTGGTCCCACATGCTATGCTATTCTGACAAGAAAAATCCTAAAATTTCAGCTGGATGGGATTATTACCATAGAGTGGGTTATCAACTGACTGAAAAATTGCACTCCATGAGTAATTAATGGAACAGTATCAATTTTAAAGGACGTACCAAGTAGTGTGTCCCATAGGGATTGGTCCTGGGGCCCAGTTCTCTATATCTTCATTAATGAATTGAAGGAGGGAGCATAGAGTATACTTGGATGACACAAAACAGAGAGGGGTTGCAAACACTTTTAAAGACAAGATTAGAATACAAAATTATCTAGATAAATGTAATATTATTTACTTGATTTATACCCTGCCCTTCCCCTAAGGCTCAGGATGGCTTACAATAGCAAAACACATAAAATGCATACAAATCCCTTTCCTCCCCCATTCCTAGCCAAAAAAAAAAAAAAAGAAAAGGCTTACACTGCCTCCAGAATATGCTCAGGCTTGGGCACCAATTGATCGCTGGGGGAAGGGAGTTCCATAACACTAGGGCAGCAACGGAGAACACTTCTATGAAGGCCCTTGCCATGTGAACAACATAGGTTGATAGGTACCCTTAAGTAAGCAGTCCAGGACAACCACAGGAGTTGTGGTGGACCATGGTAGGAAAAACAGGTGTGATGTGCTCAGTGACCTGCACCCGCTGAAGCTTCCAAACAGTCATCAAGGCCAGCCACACGTAGAGCATATTACAGTAATATAGCCTTGGCTGAAAGAAACAAATATTTAACAAAGACCAATGCAAAGTATTGCCCATAGAAACAAAGACCCAGAATGACAAATATACAGTGGGGTATAGTTGGCTAGGCAGTAGCACTGCAGAGAAAGATCTGGGAGTTGTTACAGTGGATCATAAACTAAACATGAGCCAAATGTGACCCACAGCAAGTTTTTGTGGCCCCTTTCCACTTCCCAGATCAGGCCCTGGATCCAGTTCTTACCTCCAATCACTGAAAAATGATGATCAAGGGAAGGGAGCAGAGAGGAGGCCATGCAAACAAGGAAAGGGGACAGTTCCATGGCATAGATCCATGATTTGGGTCCTCCTTTCCTTGAGGGCATTCCTTAAGCACCCCTGCCCCAACTTGTGCAAGCTTTCAAAAGGGCCCTTTGGAGGAAAAAAGTTCCCCACCTCTAAGGATGCCACAAAACGTTGGTGGACATTTGTTCAATATTGTCACAGAAGGCAAAACAAGAGGGAATGGGCGTAAAAGCAGTAATATAGACTTTGGATAAATATTAGGAAAATCTTCCTAACTGTGACAACTGTTGGGCAATGAAACAAGCTGCCAGAAAGGAGTTGAATCCTCTTCCTTGGATGTTTTCAAAAGCCAGATGGACAAGCATCTGTCTGCAGTGCTGTAGGGAGTGTCACGGAGGAACATAGGGTCACACACGTGTAACACGGGCCTACATGTAGACTACAAGTCTGGTAAATATGTAATGCAAAAGGTTCCACATGTATGTAATGTTACAATTGAGAACTGTAAAACCCAAATTAGGGCTGTGACATGTGACCAAGCTACAGGAAATGCAAAGAGATACAAAGAATGTGTATTTGAGAACCCTAGCCAGACAGACCTGCGGAGATGCAAAACAACCTTCATGTTTGCCTGGGTTGCCTACGTGACAGGTCACACATTCCCATTTCCCTGTAGGTGGGAAACCTGAGACAAAGAAGGAGGAAGGGTACTTAAGCCAGCTTTACTATCACTTGCCCAGAGCCACCTCGAGCAGTTACATCTACATATGAAAGCCTGCCAGCAAGTCAGGCTGGAGACCATGAACTAAGAGTAGGGCCGGCCCCAGGGTTTGTGAGGCCATGTGCAAAGTCTTGGTGCGGGACCTAATTTGCATAATTAGGCACCACCTAATTTTGCAAATGTATACATTTACATAAAACTTACTCCCGCTGGACAGGAAGGATTCAAAATGCAGCTAGCTTATTAAGCGCATTATGCCATGAAAAAAGGCATATAACCAGTTCAGTTGTGCCCCCATAATCAGTTCATGCTGCCCCCACCCCATAACCAGTTCATTTCTGCCCCCGCCCCCATATAATCTATTCACGATGCCCCCACCCATAACCATTTAATTTGTGCCCACAGGGCAGCATGAATTGATTATATGGGGGTACAAATGAACTGGTTATGGGGTGCGGGTTTAAAGACAGTATTCCTGTTAGCAATAACTTCATTAAGAAGAGTTAGTGAAATAGCAGCCATAATAATCTCAGAACCATATTTGCAGATTTATTTTCCAAGACAGAATAGATATTGCTTTACATCCTAAATTCCTACCTAA
>QEPC01014420.1:658756-669020 GCA_003113815.1 Sphenodon punctatus | reverse complement strand
CCCCCCCCCCTCGTTTACTCACCAAGGGCAGGGCAGGGCAGGGCAGGCAGACACCAGGCAGTTCAGTGTTCAGTGGAGGCACTTGGCAGCGAGATGTGTTGTGGCGCGCATGCTCAACTGAGTCAGTTCAAGCATGCTTGCTGCAGCACATCTCACCGCCGAGTGCCTCTACTAAATGCCCAGGTGGGGATCAATGCAAAGCTGCCGCAAGCGGGAAATTTCATTTCCCAGCAGGATGCTTGGACTGAACGCTCAGCCACCCTGTGCATGTTCAGTCCAAGTTTGTCCCTTCTGGGACTCCAGACAGATCGCTCACTGACTGAACGCTCTGTCTCTGGCAGCAGCCTGAAATTGACATAGGAGCGCTGCACTGCTCTGACTGCTTGGCAAGTGAAGCTGCAGCAGTCAGAGCAGCACTGCGCTCTGATGTCAATTTCAGGTTGCCAGCAGAGACAGAGCGCTCAGTCAGTGAGCGATCTGTCTGGAGTCCCGGGGGGGACGGGGGAGAGAGGTGGTAGGGCACTGCCTCAGGTGCTCTCAAGCGAGGGCCGCCACTGACCTGAGGCACCTAGCCAGGGGGACACTACAAGGAGGCCACTCTGTGTAGATCAGCAGCCGGATTGTCTGTTCCTACTGGCTTTGCATTTAGAGGGCAAGTTGGAGACTGGGTCAGAGGCTGGAGTGTGAGTCACTCAAGGAGGAAAGGCAGAAGCTTGAGGGAGAGCAGGAGAATCCTTGGGTCTAGAAAAGAGAAGCAGGCGTGAGCCTCAGGATGAGGCGAGGCCCTGACAGAAGCAGCCTTCAGTCCTGAACTTCTAGTCAGAGGCTCATCCTGAGACAGGAAGTACATGCCTGTTATTGGACCACAGTTTCAGGTGTGAGGTCTGGGGACTGAGCATCTGAGCTTTTAGGAGGGGTGCTAGAGTTTAGGGTCAGAGATGTATGTGGGTTATGAGGACTCGGGGGCTGGAGAATCAGACTAAATCAGTATCTATCCAGGGAGCCACCAGTAGTCGGTGTTGGGAGATGAAGCCAGAATTTAGAAGCCAGGGAAATATCACCCACCAATGTGGGGGAGGTGCCTGGAGTGATGAGGGCCACCAGTTCTGAATTACATCCTTGCCTGTCCTGGCTATTGAAAACCAGCTGGGAGATGGGGCTGTTACTGACTGGGGTTGTCAATGCCTCCCTTCGGGAGGGCAAAGTGTCGGACACCCTTAAAACTGTGGTTGCCTGGCCCCTGCTAAAGAAGCCATCTTTGGATGCTGACTCCATCACCCTGTCACTAACCTTCCCTTTTTAGGGAAGGTTATTGAATGGGTGTTTGCTCAACAGCTCCAGGCTCATCTCAATGCTATTGAATTCATGGACCTATTTCAGTTGGGTTTTCATCCTGGCTATGGCAGGAGTCTGCACTTTTGCCCTTGGTTCATGACCTGAGTTTTGAGACTGAAAAGGGGAATTCTATCCTTTTGATCTTGTTAGATCTTTCAGCAGCTTTGATACAGTTGATCATTAGGTGTTGTAGACATGGCTGTGGGACCTGGCGGGGGTGCGTGGGACCACTCTTGAGTGGTTCGCTCCTTCCTGTGAGAGAGGTCCCAGAGAATGGTGATGGGAGATTGCTTTTTGTCTTT
Source organism: Sphenodon punctatus (assembly GCA_003113815.1). Taxonomy (NCBI): domain Eukaryota; kingdom Metazoa; phylum Chordata; class Lepidosauria; order Sphenodontia; family Sphenodontidae; genus Sphenodon; species Sphenodon punctatus. The sequence goes on along the minus strand of QEPC01014420.1, from coordinate 667,383 downwards.
TTGGGATCTCCCCTGCAGGGTCCTGAAGCATTCTATTGTCTCCCCTCTTTTCAACATGTATATGAGGCCATTGGGTGATGTCATTCAGAAGGTTAGGGTAAAATGTCATCAGCATGCTGATGACACCCAGCTCTACTTCTTTTTCAACCAACCCAGGCCCTGCAGTCTTGGTGCTCACCTGCCTGGCTGCTTTAAGAACATAAGTAGTGCCATACTGAGTCAGACCAATGGCCCGTCAAGTCCAGCATCTGTCCTCCGACAGTGGCCAATCTCAATAGCATGGGAGAAGAACCAACAGTCACAATGGGCAATCCATTCCCTGTTGTTCACTCCCAGCTCCGAAGTTCATCCCATAAGCTACTTGGATAATAACCATTAATGGACCTTCTTTCCAAGAACTTATCCAGTCCTTTTTTAAACCCAGCTATACTACTGGCCTTGACAACGTCCCCTGGCAACAAATTCCATATGTGAAAAAGTACTTTCTTTTATTTGTTTTAAATCAGCTAGTTTCATGGAGTGTCCCCTAGTTCTAGTACTATTTGAGAGGGTAAATAACCATTTCCTATCTACTCATTCCACACTACTCAAGATTTTATAAACCTCTTTCATGTCCCCTCTCAGTCTTCTCTTCTCTAAGCTGAAGAGACCCAGCTTGTCAAGCCTCTCTCTGTACGGAAGCCGTTCCATACCCTTTATCATTCTCAGTGCCCTTCTCTAACCTTTTCTAGTTCAGCTATGTCTTTTTTGAGATGGAGTGACCAGAACTGCACACAATATTCCAGGTGCGGTCGCACCATTGATTTGTATAGAGACATTATGACATCCTCAGTTTTATTCTCTCTCCCTTTGTTAATAACTCCTAAAATTCTGATTGCTTTTTTTACTGTTGCTGCACACTGGGCTGAGGATGTCACTGTATTGTCCACAATCACTCCTAGATCCTTTTCTTGAGTGGTAACTCCTACTTTAGTACCCAGAATTGTGTACTCATAGTTTGGGTTATTTTTCCCTTTATGCATCACTTTGCACTTGTCCACATTAAATCTCATCTGCCATTTAGATGCCCAGGCACCCAGTCTCGTAAGATTCTGTTGCAGTTCTTCACAGTCTGCTCGTGTTTTAACTACCTTGAATAACTTAGTGTCATCTGCAAATTTAATCACCTTGCTTTTAACAAGCTTTTAACTCGCCTGGCCCCAAGCCTTTTAACATTTCGGCGGAACTGTAAGACCTGGCTGTTTGCCCAGGCCTTTGGGGGAGGGTAGGGAGGGGTTTTTAATCCCCTACCCATCTGTTTTGTCTAGCCCTGTTTTAATATTTATATCTAATATTTGATTGTTTTTATCTGAATTTTAATGTATTTTATTGTTTTAATTGCTTTGTTGTTGTGAGCCGCCCCGGGCTGCGTTGCAGGAGGGGCGGGATATAAATTTGTATAAATAAATAAATAAAATAAAAACATCCTTTTCTAGATCATTAATGAATACATTAAACAGCATCGGTCCCAATTACAGATTCCTGGCACACACCACTTTTTTTACATCTCTCCATTGTGAAAACTGACCATTCAGTCCTACTCTTTGCTTACTATTCTTTAACCAGTTACCAGTCCATAGTAAGACACTACCTCCTATCCCATGACTTTTTAATTTTCTCAAGAGTCTTTTATGTGGGACCTTATCAAAGGCTTTCTGGAAATCCAGGTACACTATATCTACTGAGTTTCCCTTGTCCACATGCTTATTTACACCCTCAAAGTATTCCAACAGATTAGTGAGGCATGACTTACCTTTGCTAAATCCATGCTGACTTTTCCCCATTAAACCAAGTTTATCAACACGCCCAGCGATTCTGTTCTTAATGATAGTTTCCATTTCCACCATTTTGCCTGGCACAGACATCAAGCTTACTGGTCTGTGGCTTCCAGGATCACCTCTGGATCCCCTTTTAAATATCGGGCTTACATTTGCCACCCTCCAGTCTTCAGGTACAGTGACAAATTTTAGCGATGGCTTACAAATTGCTAACAGTAGGTCTGCAATTTCATATTTGAATTCCTTCAGAACTCTGGGGTGAATAGCATCTAGTCCTGGTGATTTGTTAGTATTTAGTTTGTCAGTTTGCTTTAGGACCTCCTCCAGAGTCATGTTGATTTGTGACTGCTCTTCCAATTCATCCCTTATAAAGTAAGTTTCAGGTGTGAGTATCTCCCCAACATTCTCTGCACTGAAGACCGAAGCAAAGAACCCATTCAGCTTCTCTACAATGTCCCTTTCCTCCCTAAGCACCCCTTTCAACCCCTGGTCATCTAACAGCCCAACTGACTCTCTAGCAGGCTTCCTGCTTCTGATGTACTTGAAAAAGTTTTTATTAGTTTTAGCATGCTCCTCAAATTCCTTTTTGGCCTACCTTGTTAACTTTTTACATCTACTTTGGCAACGTTTATGCTCTTCCCTATTTACCTCATTGGGACTCTTTCCATTTTTTAAAGGATGTCCATTTGGCATCCTTTAAAGCCCTAAACATTCTGGGCTCCACATACCTGAAAGACGATCTGTCCTCCTATGCTTCATTGAGGCCCTGCAATCAGCCGGAAGCGCCTCCCTGTGGGTACCGTCCATTAGCCTTGTTCCTACATTAAGAGCTCACAGGGAAGCATTCTCAGTTGCTGCCCCACTGCTAGAGAACTCCTTTCCCCCCCTCCACCAAGGTTCATTTGAGCTTGAGCCCGGGCATCTTATAGAGGTGGTGTAAGACTTTTCTGTTTGAAAAGGCATTTGGGTGGCAGGGATAGGGGATTGGCATGGCTTTGGGGTAGGAGTGTGGGGTGTTGGGTATGGGAAATGGGGGTGGTGGTACTGGGCAGAGGTTGTTGGAGGGTGGGGTTTTTTAAGGGTTTTTGTGTTTTTATTACTTGTGAGCTGCCCTGAGCCTTTGGGGAAGGCCAGCATATAAATTTAAATAAGTGCAGGAGATCCGGGGTGATGCGGGTCCATGAATAGGTCTGTAGGCCCTTGGGTTTTTCTGACCATAGTGCTAGATGGTTGTCCCACAAAGCTCTAAACTTAGTGATAGCCAATCAGGGGAGGACTTATTCTGGGAGATGGCTCTGGAGTAGCCATTATACTTTAGTAGCCAGCATTCCGCCAGTCGTTGAGTGTGAAGTTGTGTCCAAGTCCCTGCTTCCAAGTTCTAAGAATTAGATTCAAGGCCTGCTGGAGTCTGAATTCTTGAGAGACAGAATCCCTCAGACCCATCAGGATCCTGGGAAAGGCTGGTCATTTCCTGTAGGGATATTGGTATGTTCCTTGACAGCTGCAGCATCACTGCATTTCTCGGACACCAGTGTGGTGGTTACTCCTGTTTGTGATCCTGGAAGACCTCGATGCTAGATCCTGAAAGTGTGATGCAAGAGAGTTTACTTTCTTCCTTAGTATCTGATTAGATGCCACTCCTGGGGCAATCACTCTCTGGAAACAAGGCCTTGCTGTTGGGTGAGTAATCCCATGCAAGCTGTTGGAAACTCTTGGGATTCCAGGGCTGGTGTAAATGAAGACATTTAAGTATACACTAGAGCAGTGCCATAATGTTCTCTTCTGTTGGGAAGCCAGCCTGCAAGGGTGAAGATGTTTGCTGCTGCTTGGCAGAGAGGTGATACCAGAGTGGGACTCTGGCATCGGAAGCAGAAGTGACAATAGCAAATTGAAAGATGGGTTCTTCTGGGTTGGTGGGAGCTGGTAATGTTTGTCCAATGATCTGTAGGTAGTGTAGGACTATCGAAGGTTTTCATATCCTCCAGAGGTGATCGTAACAGATGTTGTTTTTGCAGTTCAACAAAGAAGCTGGCACTATTGATGATTGCTGATAGGCTCCGGAGTCTGCACTGGCTACCTATAGCTTTCCAGGCACAATTCAAGATGTTGTTTTTCATCTTTAAAGCCCTAAACAGTCTGGGCCCCATATATCTGAAAAAGCTGCCTTTCCTTCCATGCTCCATTGTGGCACCTGCAGTCAGCTGGGAGCACCCTCCTGTGGGCTCCACCTGCTACTCTTGTTTATATGACATGGGTTTGTAACGGGACGTTTTTGGTTGCTTCCTCAGTGTTGTGGAACTTCCTCCCCATGGAGGTCTGTCTGAGTCTGGGCCTGAGCATCTTTTCGAGGTGGTGTAAAACCTTTATTTTTAGTAAAGTATTTGGCGGGCAGGAATACGGATGAGGTGGGTGGTGGTTGGGATTGGTAGGGTTCTTTTGGTAAATTTATTTTCATGTTTTTTAAAATTGTATTGTGTTTTTTTTTGTAAGTCACCCTGAGCCTTCAGGGAAGGGCAGGAAAAATTGTAAACAAACAGTCTCAGTTGCATTTGTTGCAAATTATGCATTCCGTCGAGGCCTCAAGGACTTTTAACCAAGAAAGTCATTTTTGCAATCTGTTTGATTCACCTTTTTGAATTACTCAAGTCAACGCATGGGATGCTGTGTATACTAGCATACACTGCCATACCCTGTGGCCCGCAGAAATTGGCCTGTGGGCTATTACGTGCAGTCTGCTGAACTGACACTGGCCCCACAACCTGCAGACCTGCTGCTGACACCACTGCAAGAAAGCTCAGGGCTCTTTTAGATGAGCGGCGCTCCGTTTTGCGTCGGCGGCATGCATATTTTGAAACCTCCACCTGGTCTAATTAGACGAGACGGAAGTGGCTTAATATGCACATATTACGGCGGAGGCGCATTTTTTAAGTGCACGAATTAAATACCTCATAATCGAGGTATTTAATTTGCGCACTTAAAAAATAACGCCACCGCCGTAAAATGTGCATATTAAGCCACTTCCGTCTCGTCTAATTAGACCAGGCGGAGGTTTCAAAATATGCGCGCCGCCGACGCGAAACGGAGTGCCGCTCGTCTAAAAGTGGCCTCAGTCTCCCTCCACGGTGTTTCCACTGGCAATTGGGCAGGCAACTTAAATGCTGGAGGGGAGCAGAGAGGCAGCTTCTCCTCAGGAGCCTTCGGGGCTAACTTTAGCAGCAGCAGGGGATCCCAGGATCCTATTTCTGTTGTGGCAGCAGCTCCCTGGGATCAGATCAGACTGTAAGAGGGGCTTTTGGGGGATGGCTCAGTGGCAGCATTATCTTCCCAAGCCAGCTTCAGTGGTGATGTGGTTGGCTCCTGCAGCAGCGTAGCATTTGAGGGATTGGTTCCACCAGCAGTGGCCAAGGCCACAGCAACAATGGTATTTATGTGAGGGTGGAGAGAGGGAGATTGCTGGATGGGTTTGTAAGAGTAAGTTGGGGCGATTGTGCTATCTGCTGGAGGGTCAGGCTGTTAGCTAAATTTAAATGGAATCCAATTAAATTTACATCAAGGGGCTAGGACTCCTGGATTAGATGAGTGTCCCAGTATTTGGTCAACCAACTTATTGCAGATCACCTTTTGGCCTTTTGAAAAACAGGCTGTGGTGGGGAGATGGGTGTGTGTGCTGGTGCAGGGGCAGTTTGGGGTGGTGGCAATGCACAGGCACATACCCATATCCACGCACAGAGCGATTGCCATCCTAGCCATTTGCTCTGTGGGTGGGCTATGGGGGGAGGTGGGTGTACCTCAGGAGCACGCACGCACGAACGCACTCCCACCCACTTCCTGTGACAGTCACATGAGTGGTGCAGCTGATCTGCATGTGCATGAGAAGGCCCATCTTGTGTAAAAAGGGCCAATGATTTATGTTGAGGGCCCATTTACCAACACATGGTCATCCCATGCTTTCTTGTTTGTGATAGCTTGTCGCTTCATTCTACACAGCCTACCAGCACCCGAAGGAAAACTCAGTCAGAGTCCTGTGGCCACCCAGTGAACTCTGTGCATAAACACTGCAGGGTCAAATGACATTAGTGGTATTTCTGACCAAATCAAGATGACCGAGTTTCTATAACAGCAAAGAACTGGAATTCTACACACTCCCTGGTACATGCTCACGAACATTTGTTTGGAGACGGGTGGGGGAGAGTGACTGCAGCATCCATGCCAGGTCATGTTGCTTATACGACAAAATCTGATTCTGTTGCAGCACATGAGGCCCAGGACTCTCTTAGTGAGGGGGAATAGGCTGTAGGTTTATAAACAATGATGAGCACAATGTTCTCTCACTTGTAGCACTCAAAGGTTCTTCTTAAATTCATGGAGGCTTCATGAAGATTACCTTCCTCAGTCCTTAAATGAGATCTCAAAATTAACCTCTGGGTCAGAGGTTGTCTGTCTGCTGGGGAAGCAAGATCTCACCTGGGACAGGATCAGTGCTAATCTGTAAAAAAAATAAAAATGAAAATGAATTACGATGGGCCAAGGCTGCCCAGAAGCCAGTCCTGGCCCAGAACCTATTGGAGTCAGGAAATTAACCCTATTCTCCAGCTAGCAATCCAGCCAAAGGACTAACCTGACTATCTATAGCTGAATATAAAACATGGGTTCTTGTGATTTTAATCTGATGACCAGCAAAAAGGTGTGGGGATAGATAGGTATTTAGGAAAACCAAATAAACCAGCCAGGGTTTTTTTCTGGCTTTTGTTTCCAAACCTGAAATGGGCCATATCGTCCTTTTCCTGGTCTTCTGCATTTCAGGATGCATACTTCTATTAGAACATTGCCCAGGACTCAGCCCTCCCCCTGTCCTTGAATGTAATTGTGAGGTGCCACTGTAGCAAGTCTGACCTCTTAGCTTGTGCCCACTGAGTGAACTGCGGGGACACCCCTCCCCCTTCTTACTGAGGTGTGCCCCGTTGGTCACAAACTCGTCTGTGACTACCACCGCATCTTGCAGGGTTGTGGGTTTAGAGTCCAGGACTGGGGATTTGACCTGTGGGGCACATACCTCTATGAACTGCTCCATCAGGAACAACTGTAAGAGCTTCTCCCTTGTGTCAGCTTTTCTAGTTGTCATCCATTTCTCTACCTTTTCATGCAGCCTATGGCAAACTAGCCACACTGAATAAAGATGATGATGATGATGATGATGATTGATTGCTGATGATGTAGCCTACAGGCATACTTCTTAAGTGTCATGTACCCCTTCTGGAGCGAATGAAAGCGCTCCCGGTGAGCCTCCAGGGTGACACAGTACCTGTTGAACAGTGCCTGCTTCAGGTCTGCGTAGGACATGTCTCCTCCCTCCATGGCTTTGTAGACACTAAGCACCGTCCTTGTCAGTTTTGGGACCAGCACTGGGACCCATTAGTTCTGTCAGCACACAATGGAGAACAGTGAGAAGGCCCTGTCTGACAAAGCTCCTTCAGCTTGTACTGCTCTTGGGCGACCTCAGCTTCATGCTGCGGGCTGCCTCCTTTTCTTTTTCTGCCACTGCCAACTCCTGGTCTGCTGCTGCCCTTTCCCGGTTGATGGCTGCCTTCTCCAGCTGTATTTCATGCTCCTACATCTGTGCTCACTCCAGCTGCATGGATGTGGCCTCCAGCAGGACCCTCGCAGTCCTCTTGGCTGGTGCTGCTGGTGACTCATGGTGCACTAGTGCAAGTATAAGCCTGTCATTGCTCTTCTCACTGTTCTCCATTGTGTCTAGGTTCCTGGCATGGCATTCCTTGAGCAGGTCTTCCTTGGTCATACTGGTGAAGCCAATGGGCAGGACCATGGTGGCTGGCTCTCACTACTTGCCCAAAATAAAAATCTAAAATAACAAATGACACTGCAATTTCTATAGGACTTGGACTGTTTCCCTCCCTGCCCCTAGGGATGGGTGAACAGCAGGGGCAGATTGGCCATTGAATGCACCAGGAGGATTCCCGGTGGGCCGGTCACACTGTCTTTTTTTAAATTATTCTTAACAAAAAAAATTGTTGGTCCTGACCCCTGTCGGGTTGGGTTGAGTTGGGTTGGGTTGGTGGGGGGGAGGGCTTACCTGACTCTCCCTCCTAGTAACGCTGCAGAAGCAGCGGGGACATGGGAGATAAGGCTGTTTGTTTACAAACAGCTCCTGCCCATGTGCTGATCAGAAGGTTGCTACCTTGTAAAGAAAGTTCTTCGAGATGGCTCCCAACATTCTCACAACTGGGTTGTGTGCGCAGGAGCCAGTGACCCACTCCACTGGACTCTCATGGAGAGCGCAGCAGAGCAGTGGCAGGAGCATGTGGAGGAGCAGCGGCAGACACCGGCACAGGCGACTTGCAGGGCAGCAGGTGGGGCCTTCCAGGGGCCGGGGGCCTGCTTGGGAGGGGCCGACTGGGGTCTCTTTTGGGTGGGGTGTGTGTGGTGACCTGGGATGATGGGGCCAGGGGCTGGTGGGGCATGGGCTGGTGGGGCTGGCCTGGGGGGAATTGTAGGGGGCCTGGCTTGTAAGGGGGATGGCAGCGAGCATCCCCAGGAGCATCCAGAGGTCCCAGATGATGCAACTCAGCAAGCCTGGGCTGGGCTGGGGGAGGCTTGGGGGGCCTGGGTGGGCTTTTGGGGGCCTGGCTTGTGGGGCCTAGACCAGCCTGGGGGCTTGTGGGGCCTGGATGCACTCAGGATTAGCTTATTTAATAATGTAGATATTGGAAGTCTGGTATCAATTCTCCCCTTAGTCTTCTCTTTGCTAAGCTAAACCTGAGTGGTAGGAATGTTGTGTGAGAAGGCAGCTGT
>QEPC01014420.1:639653-656374 GCA_003113815.1 Sphenodon punctatus | reverse complement strand
CACCCCCAAATAAGGGCAGGATTTGCACTTGCCAGCCAGGGCCTTTCTAGTTTCAATCCCTAGCATCCCCTAGCACCCCAAAGAGGGCAGGATTTGCACGTGCCAGCCAGGGCCTTTCTAGTTGCAATCCCTAGCTTCCCCTAGCACCTCAAGGAGGGCAGGATTTGCATGTGCCAGCAAGGGTCTCCCTCCACAGCACCCAAAGAAGGGCAGGATTTGCACGTACCAGCCAGGGTCTCTCTATTTGCCATCCCATTCCCTAGCATCCCCTAGCACCCCAAGGAGGGCAGGATTTGCATGTGCCAGCCAGGGTCACATCTCCCGTTGCCATTCCTAACACCCCAAGGAGGGAGGACTAGAGGCATCATCATAAATGCATGATATTACTTTCGTGTTCTTAATGTGTTCCCATTTCAGAGAGGAATCGGATGCCAACCCCAGCACGGGTGCCAGGCCAAGGAGGACCCCTAGGCGGAGGTCACCAGTGACAACCCCAGACATTCGGCAGAGAAGGTCAGATATCTGGAGGTTTTATGAGATGGGCAATGGAATCGCCATATGCAAGGTAAGGCACGGGGACTGGAACAACAGGGAATTTATTTTTAAAATTTATTTATTTATTTTATTTTATATTGTTAAATTTATTGGCCGCCCCCTCATGCCTATGGCATCTCGGGGCGGCTTACAATATCATAAAAACACAATAATACTAAAATCAACAACAATAAAAAATAACACCAACCCCACAACAATTTATAAAACATCACTAAAACCCCAAACCCTCCCCCTCCCCCACCCTCCCCTCCGAAGGCCTGGGCGAACAGCCGGGTCTTACAAACTCATTGAAAGGCCAACAGGCCTGGGGTCAGGCAAGCCTCCTCCGGGAGGGAGTTCCATAAACGCAGCCCGGCCACCAAGAACACCCTCTCCATTGTGGCCCCCCATTTTACATGGGAGACTTCCAGAAAGGCACCCCCGGTGGACCGAAGGGATCGCTCTGAGGCACGGAGAGTGAGGCGGTCACCGAGATATGAGACCCAGACCATGCAGGGCTTTATAAATCAATACTAACACCTTGAATCTGACTCGCTACACCATAGGCAGCCAGTGAAGAGCGTGGCGCACCGGTGTTATGTGCTCACACCGCCCCATCTCTGTAAGGAGATGAGACACCACATTCTGCACTAACTGCAGCCTCCAAAACAGAAACAAGGGAAGCCCCATGTACAGCGCGTTGCAGTAGTCTAGCCTCAAGGTGATGAAGACGTGAATGAGAGTGGCCAGGTTGGGCCTGGAGATATACGGCCGAAGCCTAAATGACAGATACAGCTGGTGAAAGGTGGCTTTAGCCACCGCCTCCACCTGCCGATCCAGATGGAGGCCCAAATCCAAAACCACCCCCAGACTCCGAACCTGATGAACAACAGGATGGCGAACCCCTGCTATCAGAGGGGCCAGCACCTCCCTCGCTATTCCCACCGCCATCACCTTCATCTTATTGGGATTGAGCTTCAGTATGCTCTGCCACATCCAATTCACGACAGCCTCCAAAAATTGGGAAAGTAACGAGACAGTGGGACCTGGGTCAGTTGAAAATTAGAGGTACAGTTGAGTATCATCAGCATATTGGTGACATCGCACACCGAACTCTCTCACGATCTCCCCCAGGGGCTGCATATACACATTAAATAATGGATTGTCCTATGACCTGTTAGGAACAGAAGTCCCCTGCAGAGAGAGATTGGCCACCCAGTCCACCCACTTGTGGAGACAGAATGCAGGCAGAACTTGACAGACCATTGGTCTGACATGGTATCTCACTTCTTATGTTCCTATCTTTTCTTTTTATGCTCTTTAGTTCTGTGGCAAAAGAATCAGGAGGCAGTAAGAGGGGACTACATCAGGGTTCATTGCCCATATTGAAAAACTCCACAGCCTGAAGGTGAGGCGGCAGGAGGACTCTGTGTGTGGTCATGGAGCCTCAGTGCCAGAAGAAGGGGGGGAGGCAACCCGGAAGCACCGGCATGTAAGCCCTTCTCCCTCCTCCAGCCCCGATGTGGAGTCCCCCGGGCCCTGGGAGTCTGCTGCGGCCAAGACCTTTCAGCCCGAACTTGAGAAGCCTGGCTACCAAATGATGGCATCCGCTGCCTGGAGAACCGCCTGATGGAACAATTCCAGGCAGTCGAGGTGGAGAAAAAGAAGGTGGAGGCGTACGACCAGGTCTCCAGGTGGCATCGGGAAGTGGAAGGGGCCGTGGAGTTTGCCATATCCCATGGCTACGGGATGGAAGAGGACTGAGTGGCTGCCCCTCAGTTCTGTGCTGCGCCCCAGCGTCTTCTGCCTTTCTCCCAAGTCCCGGGGGACAGGCCCAGAGACTAATAGTTTTACCTTTATAAGTTTCCTTTAATTTTTTTGTTTTGGTTTCATAATGTTGTTGTTGTTTTTTTGTTCTTGTTTGTTTAAATAGTTTTAATAAAGGTTGTTATTTGTTGTTATGAGCTTCGTTTGACCTTTCCAATCTTTTATCCCTATGTGCTGAAGTTCTGGAAGGCAGGTGGCAGAATCTCATACAGCTTGTCGATCCCTACTAGGGATGGGCGAACAGAATGCAGTTTGGGTGTTCGGATGTTCGGTCATTCGGTTCGAAACCCGAGTTTGGCTTCGATGGTTTGGTTCAGCCGAGTTTGGTTTGGCCAAACTTGGCCGAACATTCAAAAATAGTGAAACCGAAACCAAAACGAAATAGAAACCGAAACCATATTTTTGGCCCTAGAAAGATGTTTTTCCTGCCCCTGAACTCATCCAAACTTATCTGAACACGACCGAACTGTTCAGTCATTTGAGAGTTTGGTTCGGACGTTTGGTTCGGATGTCTGAACAGACCGAGTTCAGTCCAAACTTCGAACATCCGAACCGCGTTCACCCATCTCTAATCCCTACCAGCAGCATCTGACTGGCTCCACATATATCGTAGTTAAGGTATTAACCCAAAGATGTGCCAGGAAGCAGCAGGGTCTCAACTTGCAGACAGCCCCCCAGGAGGGGCAGGGCTTGTGTCTGTGGGTGTGCCAGAGAGAAAGAGAGACAGGCTCCTTGGCAGCAGGCAGTGGGTGCTGGTGGTTAGACAGTGGATTTCTGGTTGCCAGGGTACAGAACCCTTTGCACAAACAGCATTTTTATGGGCCTGGTGGGTGGAGGCCTTTGACAGCAGCAGGTTGTCAGGGTACAGAACCCTTTGCACAGACAGCATATAGGCCTGGGGGTGGGATCCTTTGGCAGCAGAAAACATGGGTTTCTGGGGCATACAGGCAGCATGGCATGAGCGGCATTCAGGCAGGATTTGAACTTGGCAACCTGGGCGTGCAGACAGGCAGGCAGTCATGGCAGTTTGGCATGAGAGGTAGGCAGGCGGGCTGAGGTAAGCTTTGAGCTGGCAATGGCAACCTGGGCGGGCAGGCAGGCAGGCAGGCAGAATGGCATGAGCAGAAATCAGGCAGGCTTTGAACTTGGCAGCCTGGGTGAGCAGACAGACTGCATGGCATGATTGGGAGCAGCAGCAGCCATCAACTTTCCCGGGTACAGACCCCTTGGCTGGCACAGATGACATATTGGCCTGGGGTCCATTGGCACTAGCAGCAGCAGACAGTGAGTTGTCAGGGTACAGCAGCACATCAGTAGTAGCCTAGCCTTAGCCCAGATGGAGGAGGAGGAGGAGCCCTGTCCTGACTTCCCCTGGCAAGGGATGGCGTGTGCCACTGCACCATCACTCCTTGTCCAGGGGCAGCTCAGGGAATCGCAGCAGTGGAAGGTTCACATTTAGGAACAACAAGTGCTCCACCAACTCGGCCCTCAGTCTCAGCCAGTGCGGGGAGCAAATGTCCTCCACCACAGAGAAGACCCACTTGCTGGGGACACTAGTTGGTGGGCAGGACAGGATACCCATGGCCACTTTCAGCAGGGCTGGCCACATGTTGGCCTTGCTGGCCCAATAGGTCAAGGGATCGCTGCTGGGATCAATGCATGACTCCTTCTCCAGGAAGGTCTTCACTGCTGCTGAGGTGCCATCATACTCACTCTGGTAGCTCTGGGTGGGCACCACCTGCCCCACTGCCCTCAGCCATGCTGCTTGCCCTTTTGTGCTGGGCCCCATGCTCCCCAGAGTGACCTGCACAGAGGAGGAGCTGCTTGCAACAGGGGTCCTGCTGCTGCTGCTGCTTCTGCTGCTCATCCTGCTGCTGGTGCTGCTGATACCGCTAGGGCTGGGGGCAGGGATAGACCCAGATGGCTGGAAGGGGTTGCTGCTCCCACTCCCACCATCCCCAGGGGCATCCTGCTGCATGGCCCGCTCTGCCTGCCGGACCTTCTGCACCAGTGCAGCCATCTGGAGGCCATATACCGCTGTCTTACGTGCCATGCTGTCCTTGATCCTGGGGTCCAGCATGGTTGCCAGGACATATTCCTCCCAGCGCAGGAGCTCATCAAAGCGTGCACTCAGCCTCGCCTTCAGCTTCCGTGCCAGGTCAAGCGCCTCATCAGAGATCTCCCTGCCTGGATGACCACAATCCCGCCCCCCGAGAATCTTGTCCAGGCTCCTCTGGAAACTATGGACCAGCGGGGTCACCTGGCTGAGGGTGGTGGTGGAGCTGCTCACGGTCTCCGTCACAGCCAGGAACGGTCTCAGGATGAAGACCGTATGAGCAAGGATCTCCTATTCCTCCCTATTGTACCCTGAAGGTGCCTCAATGTCTGTCTCCAGTTCCACCTGATGGAGGGTGGCTTTCTGCTCAAGAAGCCGCTCGAGCATCAGGAAGGTGGAATTCCACCTGGTGGAGACATCCTGGATGAGCTGGTGCACCGGGGACCCTTGCTCGGCCTGCTTCTCCCAGAGGTTCTCGCTGCCTTTCACGCTGCGGTTGAAGAACCCTGCCAGCTTCCTCCCCCAGTCGACCAGGGAGCTAAGGGTGCCTGGCCCAATCCCCTTATCCCCGAAGCCCAGAGCATCCTTGACCAAAAACATGGAGGGTGTCTGTGGCGCAAGGGATGCTTGTGAAGCCCCCGTCATGGATTGCCTTTAGTATATTGGTTGCATTGTCCGTGACCACACACCCCTTGGTGAAGGCCACACCTGGTGTGACCCACTCCCTCACCATGGTGGCCAGGACTGCCTCAAGGTTGCTTGAGGTGTGGGAGCTGTCCATGACCTGTGCCTGAAGCAGGGACCACCTTTACCCTGCTTCAGGACCCCTCCTGCCAATGCCAAGTGCTGCCTCTGGGTCCTGCCACCAAGGTGCAGTCACTGCCAGGTAGGCGTGCTGGGCGTTCCTGGAGGACCACAGGTCAGTGGTGAAGTGGACCCTGCCCCCCGCCCCCCAGCCCCTGCCAGCTGCTCCCTCACTTGCTCCTTCAAAGCCTTGTTGAGTTGTGGCACCACAGTCCGACTCAGGGTGGAGCAGGAAGGCAGCTTAAAGTTGGGGGCCAGGAACCATGTCTATTTTATTACTTTGTAAAGTGCCAGGTACACTGCTGGCGCTATATAAATGTTTGTTAATAATAATAATAATAACCCAATCAGTCGCTGGAAGCCCTTGTCCTCCACAGTTGAGAAGGGCTGCCCATCCAGACAATCATTTCTGCCAACATGTGCTTCATTTTCTCTTGGAAGTCAGTGTCACGGCACCCTGCCGATGGCCTTGACAGATCCCCCCAGACCAGATCCTCCATGGTGGACTGTCAGCACTGCTGGGGAGGCTCCTGCTGCTGTTCTGCCCCCCAAGCAGGAGGAATACTGCTCCTGCTGATAGAGGCAGCAGTTGGTGCTGCTGCAGCACGCTTGCCCGCTGAAGGAGCCGGGCGCCTGGCCGCTGCAGTCGGGAACCAGCTTGCATCCACTTCCCCTGCCTTTCCGCTGAGCAGCAGAGCACTGTGACATGACTTTAGGTGCCTTGCCATTGCTACTGTCCCCAGGTTGCTAAGCACCTGCCCATGCTTTACCACCTTTTTGCACACAGTGCACTGCACCTCTCTGGGATCATCTGCCCGCTCCTGCTTAATATGATCCCAGACTGAGGATTTTTTCTCCCCTCCTGCCTTCTGGCCCGGGGTGATGCACTGCTGCCAGCGCTGCTGGAATCGGGAGAACTTGGTGGCACTGGCGACACAGCTCTGGGAGGAGGCTCAGCCATTGCCTCAGCTGCAGACTACTCCTCTGTGGCACTAGTGTCTGCCTCTGAGCTCTGACTCACTGTCCGCGGTCACAGTGATGTCCCGTTAAGGGGAGTACTGGGACCCTGAGGATAGACTGCCCGTGTCCGCCATGCCACTGGCACTCTCCCTGTGCCTCCCTCTATAGCTGCTAGTGCTGCTGCTGCTGCTACTGCTGCTGCTGCTACTCCTCTCCCTACTGACATTGCCCGGAGATCGGGCCCTGGCTCTAGCAGCCGGGTGGGATCCACCGGCTCTGGACTGCTGGGGATCGCCTCGACAGTGGGGGACATTGGTGGCCCTGTAGGAATATCGGAAGCAGCACCAGCACCTGCTCCAGCACCAGAAGCAGCAGAGACAGACGCAGCCTCAAGTCCTGCAGGCCTTCTAGTGCCCTGCATGGCAGTGGAGAAGGGCACTGCCAGGAGGCGACGCTGAGCCACTGAAGCCTGGGGCCCTAAATCAGGCCTGTTGAGTTTGGAGTGTGGTGATGTGCCATGGCTACTACTGCTGCCTGCTGCCACTCCCCTGGCATGGCCCCTGCCACCTCTGGCATGTGCCCCATTGCCTCCACTACGGGCAGCAGACTGGCCTCTCCTTCCTTTCTCCATTTCTCCCTCCAAAATAATGTTTTTATATTGGGTTTTTTTTAAAAAGAAAAAAAAAAGATTTTATTTAATTTTTTTATCTATTATTATATTAGATAAAAACACTAAATCTATCTGCTATATAATATATATACACACTAAATCTATCTGCTAAAATTATTCTAAATGCTATTAACTAAATGGATTATCTATCTAATAAGTGGAGGTGGGACCCCGGGCTCATTACCGGCTACCGGATTTACCAGTTACCGGTTCTCTAATAACCGGATTCCCGGATTAAATCCGGTATACCGGTACCGGATTTATTTCATTGAGTTCAATGGGGCACTGTGTCCCCATTGAAATCAATGAAATAAATTAATTCCTNGGGGACAAGGGAAGCTGAAAACAACATCAAGTCAAGAACACTACACCCCTGGGCTGACAAAAAGGTGAATTCAGCAGGATGATCCTGCGGGACCGTGCCATTCAAAACTATCAAGTCCAGGCTTATCAGCAATTTGAGCAGATTCAACCCATTACTATTTACCCCTTGATCTTTAGACCTCCTAAATGGCCGTGGGCCATTTTCCTCCACGGCGGCGGGCGGTCCGGGGGCCTCAGCGCCGGCTGTGGCTGCCGGCGTCAGAGACGCTCTAGGCCTTCCGGGGAAACCTGGAAGTTCCCCGGAAGGCCTAGAGCGTCTCTGACGCCGGCAGCCACAGCCGGCGCTGAGGCCCCCGGACCGCCCGCCGCCATGGAGGAAAATGGCCCACGGCCATTTAGGAGGTCTAAAGATCAAGGGGTAAATAGTAATGGGTTGAATCTGCTCAAATTGCTGATAAGCCTGGACTTGATAGTTTTGAATGGCACGGTCCCGCAGGATCATCCTGCTGAATTCACCTTTTTGTCAGCCCAGGGGTGTAGTGTTCTTGACTTGATGTTGTTTTCAGCTTCCCTTGTCCCCCAGCTTGAAAGTTTCAGGATGATTTACCATTCTGGTAGTGATCACCTTCCGGTTCAGTTGACCCTGGGGAGAACAGGGCTGGATGTGCCGCTTGAGGTAGACCTGTCAGTATGCTCAAAGATCTGTGTTACTCCCAGAATTAGATGGAACCAGGAGTTAGAAAGGGATACTCAGCAGCTTTTGGCCTCTTCAGTAGGTTTTACCTGGCTCCATGGGCTTGAAGTTGCCCTAGATATGGATGCCCTATTGGCTGGATATAGTATTATAGTCAGGGATCTCAAGCAGAACTTCAGAGTAAGCCGCCAAAACAAGAAAGAGAGCCTTGGATTGATTAGAAACCCTTGGTTTGATAGGGAGTGTCATCGGTCTAGAAAGGAGCTAAGGGACTTATACTGGGAGTTCCGGCAGGATAATGTCCCTTATAGACTACAGTTATTACAACAGACTAGGGTGGGATACAAACGACTTCTGTGCCTTAAAAAGATTGCGCACCAGTGGAAAAAATGGGCGGAAGTGAAGGAAGCTGCAAAGAACAGGGACTCAGCCCATTTCTGGAGACTCATTAGGGGCTGCGACCAGACTCGGAAAGGATTTTCCCTTAAGGTTAAGGCAAAAGATTGGGAATCCTACTTTACAGATTTATATGCTCTAGACCCAGCCCCTGGTGTCCCTCTTCTCCTGCTAGATTTTATACCCAGCTGGGCTCCGGTAAGGACAGAGGAGGTCCTGGATTTAATTTGGAGTCTTAAGAAAGGGAAGGCCTCAGGCCTTGATGGCCTCCCGGTGGATTTATTTAGATCCAGTGATACATGGTGGGCCTTGGTTTTGGCCTGCCTCTTCACTGGAATTAATCTGACCGGGAGGTTACCTGAACTGTGGGAACAGGCGGAAGTGGTCCCTATTTACAAAAAGGGCGACTTTGATCAACCTAGGAATTATCACCCTATTCGTCTCCTGAGCATAGTTGCTAAACTCTATGCTAGATTTTTGCTGATAAAACTGGAGGTGTGGCTTGAGGAGGAACATCTCCTCAGAGAGGAACAAAATGACTTTAGGGCTGGTTGTTCTACGCTTGACCACTGTTTAGTTTTAAGCCACTTTGTCTGCAAATATTTTCATAACTCAGGGCTTTACGCTGCCTTTGTAGATTTTTGGGCAGTGTTCGACCTGGTCTCTAGAAACCATCTCTGGTATAAATTATCATTGACCTCGATTGACCTTAGGCTTCTCTTTCTCATCTGGAGGCTATATACGGATACGTCTTTACGTGTCAGGATTGATCAGAAGGGCTCCCTGTCTGGGCCTATACGGGTGGAGCGTGGGGTTAAGCAGGGGTGTGTACTTGCCCCCACGCTTTTTAACATCTATGTAAATGACCTGATTCCCTATGTCACTTCCACAAACAACCTCCCCCCCAGATCGGGAAAAGGGAGTTGGCCATTTTGCTGTATGCAGATGATGCCATATTACTATCTAGAACCCGTGTGGGCTTGGACAGACAATTACGATTATTGGGTCAATATTGTAATTCTAACCATCTGGAGGTCAATTATGAAAAGACAAAGGGTATGTGTTTTACAGCTAAGCGGCGGTCTCATAGATGGTCCTTGGATAATCAGGAATTACAGCAGGTCACAAGCTATAAATACCTCGTAATGATTTTCCAATCTAATGGTAGCTGGGTTGCCCAAGCAGCTGCCGCCTCTAACCAGGCCAAATTGCTGGGGACGGTGATTGGCCATTATTTTAAGTCACGTGGGGGATACCTGATCCTCCCAGCTATCCAGGTATATAAACCTAAATGTCTGGCTCAGTTTCTCTTTGGGGCCCAATTTTGGGCTCTGAGGAGAACTACTACTCTTGAGCATTTGCAAACTAAATGATTGAGGACATTGCTTGCACTCCCTAATCACGCACCTTGTACTGCAGTTTGTTTGGAGTGTGGGGTATTATCTATAGACACGCTGGTCTGGACAATTGCTTTTGTGTACTGGTTTAAACTTTGTTATGGGTTAGCTGCTCCACTTGCAGTTGCCACGCTAGCAGACCAGTTCAAAAGCCCCTGGGTTGGGAGGGTGACGAAGAAACTGTACAGCATAGGGTTATCCCCTGGCACCTTGTGTTCTCTGGGGTATCTAACTGCCAAGAAAGTAGTCAAACAGAGACTTAGGGATATTAGTAGGCAGGAAGAGCTGGCTGAGCTGAGATCTAAAGTTACCATGACAAGCTTGCTGGACCTGTATGAATTTGCCCAGCTGCCCACCCCATATCTTACATTTCATCTTCATCCCCAAATTAGAAGGTGCTTTAGTATGGCCAGGATGAATGTCTTCCCTACACCTGTTACGGAGGGTCGCTATCAGGGTCTTCCTATGGCCCGCTGTTAAGTGGCTAGCAATGCACCTTAATAGAGGGGGATCAAGTTTTGCTTCTTCTTTACTACTAGTTTGCTTGGAAGGTTATAACGAATCCCTTACTAGGAGTGTGGTCTCTTTTCTTTATGCTGTTCTTAGGGATAGGAGACCTAGATAATTTGGTTTTACACTGTGACTCAGATTCCCTGATCCCAGGAATTTTATATATATATATATATATTTCTTTTGTCCCATCGATCTATTTGTTGTTTGTCCCAATTACTATATGGTTGTATCATTTTCTATGGATGCTTATGTTATGACATTACTGTTGAACATTAATAAAATATTCATTCATTCAAACAACACAAGGAGGGGTACAAAACTGAAATGAAACCTAAATCAATCTAATAATCCTACTCTAAATGAATAAAAAAACAGTGGAAGGGAATCAGGGATGGAATATATGTATAGAGGGAGAGGGAAAGGATTCAATGGAGTGGAGAAGGAGGATGGAAGGTTGAACACAGGGAAGGGTAAAAAAACAACAACACCTAAATCTATCAAATATAATCTAAATAAATGAAAATATGGAAGTAAATGGGTTGGATGGGTGAAATAGGAGGAGGATGGCAATGAATTAGGAATAGGAAGGAACAAAAACTGCTGGGAGAGGGAGCCTTCTGAAACACCTGCTGTCAGGAACAGTGACTAGCTCAGAATGTGTTGGGAAGTGGGGAGGCAATCAGTTTTGTTTCTTGCTGCGCCCGCCTCACCGCAAGCCCCATTGGCTCCATGCAGCCTAGCCCGAGGCCAATCGCAGACTGTGAAGCCAGTGGTCTGAGGCGAAAAGGGATGGTGATTGGGCAGGCTGGCTGCTACTCCAAGCCTCTCCACCCCTGGTGACTGGAAGTCTGCTCCTCAGCTGACTCCCACTCCCTGTCACGTTTTGCCTTCCAGTGACACGTTTTTGCCACCCGAACTCACCCAAACGCGATTCGAACTGACCGAACTGTTTGGTCATTTCGACGTTCGGACTTGAGTTCAGTTCGGTCAGCTCGTGTTCGGATTTGGGTTCGGGTTTGGTCGTCCGAACAAGCCGAGTTCGGACCGAACTCCGAACCTCTGAACTGCGTTCGCCCATCCCTAACTGCCACACACAGGAGAGTATAGTCGATCCAGAGCCTTGCTTAAGTGTGTCACGGGCCCTGGCAAAAAGGCAGCAATATGGGCTCCTGTTTGGCATGTCACTATAACACTATAACAACACAAAAACAAGGAGGGGAGGTGTCTAGCAGAAGAAAACAGCCAAACAAAAAGTCAAAAGACACCTAATACTATTGAAATATACTATAATATAAAACACAATGTATAAAATGTACAAACACAATCATATACTCAAACAAAATCCACATGAAAAATATAATATAATCCATCAATAAAATAACTAGAAAAAGACAAATATGTAATGAGCCCAATGCATTTTGAGCAAAAACTCTTCCTCAGGAGCGTTTTTTTTGCTGATAAACTCTTACATTCCATTCATAAATAGTCAAGAGCCACCTTTTCTCTCTGCTGTAGGCTCTGAATATTATGCTGCTTGAAACATGGATATGTCACTAGCTCTGGAGAGTGTCTCCTTCTAATCTCTCTGCCACAACATCAGGTAGCTTGCCATTGTCTGGCATGCCACTGTAACAAGTCTGCCCCCCCAGCTTGCACCCTTAGGGAGTTTCGAGAACACCGTTGGGGCGTCTGGGTTCCCTTCCTGATCGCAGGAACCCCTATTCCCCCCAGCGGCCTTTGTCACGGGTTGGAGGTCCTCACCCCCACTTTACCAGGTTTGAGTGACTCAGTTTCCCTCGCTTACAGCCCACTTGAATCAGTTTCTCTCTGGCTGATTCAATCCTGAAGCAGGGACAAACCTTTGTCACTCAAGGGCCCAATCCTTCCTGTTTACAGACTCTTTATTCTCTGGGTTCGCCAGTGTTGAGGCCCTGGGGCTCAGCGTGTTTCCCAATGTTAGACACAGACACTTCTTTATAAAGATAAGAAGAAAGTTTATTGATTACATAAGCTAGAACAGTTGATACAGAGTGGCTAAAGAAATGAAAAGTAACATAATGCATTCCTGATCTATACTGAGCAAGCTTCTAGCTAAAGTCTTACCCTATAAAGGTCCATAAGTTCTGGTTCCTCCTCAGTCAGTGATGTAACTTGACTGAGTGCTGGTTCTTAGAGAGTTTAAATCAGTCCCCTCTCTCTGTTCATGGCTTGCTTGGCTCAGCCTTCCTGGCTGAAAGATGTTGAGTGAGTTCCCAATAGTCACTACCCTCCAATGGGGGGGGGGGTAAACCCCTCATATCGTCTCGAGGCTTCTATAATTCCTTTTGTTCTCTCTGTCAGCTTTCTGTGTCTGCTTGCACATAGGCAATGGCTGCCTGAATTAGCATTTAAATGTCTCTGGCTATCAGTCTAGGGTGAATCCACAGTTGACAATTTCCTGGATTTCCTGGTTCTTCTTTCACAGTACATTAATTGAGTTTTACAGGTCTCAGTTGTAACATTGCATACATGTTGAACCTTTTGCTTTACATATTTATTAGGCTTATAGCCTACGTGTAGGCCAGTATCACACGTGTGTGACCCTATGTTCCTTCGTGACAGCCTTAGCCTTCAAATAGGGATTCACTCAAGATTTGGCTCATCCAAGATTAGGCTCATCTGCAGGTCCCAGACTTGCCCTCTTGCTCAAAGAACAGACTGAGACCACGTTTGGTTGAGGTGAAAGGCTTTATTTATAAAAAATACTGGAAGTAGTGTAGAGAGTGAACTGTAAGGAAAAGGCAGTAGGAAATTAAAACCATAACAAACACAAGGCTACTTCACTAGCATTCCCTGCCTCTAGTCCTCACATTTCAGGCTTGATGGGAAGCAAGTCTTGCCTGAGTTCTCCAGCTTGGAATAGTCCCTTGACGCCAGGTTGTTAACACGAGACCCCCTGCCACGTGAGATTATTGGGGGGTTGGTTCCCAAATATCTGCTCTCTTTAAATTTAGGGGAATTAGCCAAGTTAGGGGGTCCCTTCGTGTTCAAGGGATCAAGCTGAGGACAGTACGCGCTACAGCAGTTTATGTACCCTCCCCAAATAGAAAGAGAGAGGAGACAGGTATCCAAAAACAACAGGTTTATTGGTATATTACACAGAGAAACACAGCCCCGGTCTGGCTGGTGGGGTTTAAAACACAGGCGGCTTGCGGGGATGGTAGGAGAAAAGGGGGGGGGGTATTCCGGTGTTGACTCAGCGAGGGGGAGCAAGAGAACGTGATAGGGAGAGAGAGAGAGACAGGGAGGGAAAAAGGGCTTCCCCAATTGGCTTGGGAAAGTCTGGACCTGCAGTTACCTTTTCCTGGCCTGTTGAGACGGGACAGGCAGCCCACGGATCCAGCGGAGTTCAGGGGATGGAGGAAAAAGCAAAAAGGGCAGACCCAAAGTCTGGAAGAAAATCCTTAGCACAGACACGTGCAGAGAAACTGCATGTAGCTGTGTTCCAAGATTTCTCAGAGGTGGAAGGGAAACTATAGAGCAGTTATAAGGTACTGAACAAAGGAGTTTGGGAGGCTACGGAGGGTCGTTTGTGGTGTACAATGGGCTAACGAGGGGAGAAATTCAACTTTCACTTCCATCACAAAAGGGGCCATCCAAGATGCATAAGATATCTTTGACACAGGGGGAAAGAGTAAACAACAGTGGCTGGAGGGTAGTTAAGGAGGGGAGGGGAGGACAAACGATCGGCTTCCTGGGACACAAAGGGATCCCCTGGATTTCTTTATTCCTGAGGGTGGGTTGCTGCTCCAAGTTCCAGTCATCGGTGCTCTACTGAATAGAAAGAATGCCTCTTAATGGCCCCATACTTTACTCTAGGCATTTTCCTTTATCATCTCTTCCCCCAGGTTCAGGCTGGTACTTCACATGAGTGACCTACTTTCTGCTGGGTTCCATGGTGGCTGGGCCCGATCCTTACTCTGTTTTACAAGCCCCCCCTCTTGCTCATAATGGGGGGCTATGCTCTCAAGCGTTTTTCCCCACGTTTGCCAGCCCTTGGCCCTGTCTGGGGCTGTCCTTTCAAGCCCTCCGGGTCCAAGTTTGTTGGCACTTGGTCATACAGCAGAGGGGGGGGGGGGTTGTACCCATTTTAGGGAAAACTGAGGCCATCATCAACAAGGTGAGCTTGCTGACCTTCTTGGCTCCCAGTTACAGAGTGCCCCCGGAGTTCTCCCAACTGCCTCCCTTTTTCTAACAGGTCCTTAAGAGTCCTTGGTTGGATGCTCTACATTACTCTGGACCATCTTCCCTTTCCTGGGTGGTGCCTGATGTCTGTACCTCGCTGCTGGGTGGTTATAGTTGGTCAGGGTGGGTTGATGACTTTCCTGCCCTTTTTCCATAAGTCATTATGGTGCTCCCATGAGCTAATTTGACCCACCTAGGCAACTCCCTGAATCCAATGCCCTGACATCCTTTTGTGACCCAGAGTGCAGTAACTGGTAATAGGGTCACATGTCTATGGTTACCCATGTATAATGTTAGGACACATGCATAATTATTTATGCTTATGAATATATATTTGACGCTACAGACCCGACATGTGTTTGTTTTGGTCTCCCGTTCCACCACACCAGGTCTGAGCACTACCAAGCCCTTCCTCCCCAAATTAAGCTCTAGACAGAATCTTGTCCACTAAGGCAATAAAGTTTTGGAATGAGTGCAATTTTTATTGAGATCTCTGCACTGGTGACACTGTTTCTGCTGAGGTACCCCAGCCTCCACACATTGGCAACACTGGGTGTCTTCGGATGGACAGCACCCACGCCTCTGCTCCATCTCACCCCCAGGCAGCTCATCTGTTTAAAGGTGGGCTGTCAGCTGTTCAGGCAGAGCAGAGGCAGGGAAGGCTGTTTCTACTCTGTGGCAGCTCCACCGGCAGCATTCCAGAACATCCAGGAGCACACACCAGAGGCGTGGGCAGTCCAAACTTGGGATAGTGGCCAGAAGCAGGGCTGCTGCAGCTCTGCTCTCAACTGAGGGTTTCCCCAGGCAACACCATGGAATTGCAAGTGGCATCCCAGACTCACAGAGTGATCTGCCTGCAGCTCTATGGTGTGAGGGAGAGGGATGCTGTGAGGTTAGACCATAGGCTGTGGCAGCCACTGAGTCCATTTAAAAAGGACACAGGCAGTTCTGCTAGTGAGCAGACACGGGAGTACCCCTGTGTCCGTGTGAAAAGAATAAAATAAAATATAATAAAATAAACCAATAAAATATAAAACACCCACAGTCGCTGCTGAAGTAGTCTTATACTTCACCTTAAATTTCAATTAACACAAGATTATAGGTTATAAATGGAACAACCTATAATAATGACTTGTAATAACTGCTAATTGTTTTCTTCATTTTTATTAAGTTGTTTTTATTCATCTTATTTTTCTCATTTTTTTATTTTTAAAAGCTATTTTAGGGCTTAAAAAGAAAAATAAAAGAAAAAAGAAAGAAAACAGATACAATGGGGTTATAGACTACTGAAGTTACCTGGTATTTTGAGACTAGAGCATGTCTAATAATTGTATAAAATATCAAAGCCAGTGTTAACAAAGCATCTGAGGCTTATCTGGGTCATTTGGTGATTTGGAAAGTATGATTTTGGAAATAAAAAATTAATAATAATTAATAAGCATGTTGTAATTAAATTCATAGAGCTTCCTCCTTCTCCAGGCACTTGGGATGCTGTAGAACGTAATGAGAGCAAATTACAATACAGTAAACAATTAAGGTAAAAATTTAACTCTGACAATGAAGTTAAAAGATGTAACCTTTCTACTCCTTTGTCCGCTGGCTAATCAAGCTGGCTGGAACGTCCATGCTAATACGGTAATTTAACATGCCAATGAATGAGTGATCGCATCATAAATAATGTGAGATTATCATATCTTCTCTTTGTGCTGTAGAAAACAGAGGCAAGATTATCATAAGTAATTTACATGATCAGAAGGAGGAAACACAACTATACATTGTTGGAGCAGATTGATGTCCATGCTAACAGCTCAGTTACTGAGGAAGTGTGGCCCAGATGTTGATGGACTACTTGAATCTCAAGAGACTTAAGTTCAGCTCCATGACCCCAATATTTCTCATGGGTCCATGGGCTAGCCAATTTGGAATGGATTTTGAAAAAAACTCATTTGCCCATCATTCAGTGCAAAATCTAGCCAGAATGGTCACAATGGGAGTTAGTGGGATCCCGCACCATTGAATGGTTGCCCCTTCTTTCAATGGGAACTGAGTAGGGATGTGCGAACGCGGTTCGGAAGTTCGGTGTTCGGACTGAACTTGGTCTGTTTGGACGACCGAACTTGAACAGACTGAACCCGAACTTGATCCGAACTGTGAAACGACCAAACAGTTCGACTGCGTTCGGATCGAGTTCGGATGAGTTCGGGTGGGAGAAACGCAACAGCTGCCTGACATTAGGAGGGGGGGGGGATCAGCTGAGGAGCAGACTTCCAGGCACCAGGGGTGGAGAGGCTTGGAGTAGCAGCCAGCCCACCCAATCACCAT
>QEPC01014420.1:617980-635367 GCA_003113815.1 Sphenodon punctatus | reverse complement strand
TGTCATTCCACCTTTTCTGTATGAGTTAGCAACCTGCTGTTCATGGGGGGGGGGGAGGAGAGAGAGAGAGAGAGACAGAGAGAGAGAGAGAGCCTCCCCACTGCTAGAAGGAGAGACAGACATGATCTCACCCATGCTGTCACCTGCACTATATGACCAGAGAGATGGAGAGAGAGAGAGAGGCTCCCCATTAAAATTAGAGAGATGGGGATGGAGGGGGAGAGGTGTATCCAGACCAGCTCAAGCTGCCACCTGCCAAAACCAGAAAGAGCTCTCATCTGTGCTCATGCTCAATGCCCTTGGAAAGCAAACCTACCTGAATGAGATGGAAACAACACACAATGTATTATATGTGCCTGCCTGTAGGGATCTCAAGCTGTATACAATGAGATTAATTATTCTACCTACCAGAAGCAGCACAGAGGGATAAAAGATTGGGAGAGTCAAACAAAGCTTGTAACAACAAATAGAACTTTTATAAAAACTTTTAAAACTAACTACAAACATTCAACTTTCTAACAGGAAATGAACATACAAACAAAGGAAACTAGGCTGTGGGGGGACATGGGGGAACGTTGGGGAAAGGGGAAATGGGTGCGTGGGAGCGAGGGGCAGGCATCAAGTCCTCCTTCAGCTGAAAGCCATGTTGTTTGGCATAGTCCAGGGCCTCCGCCAAGGACTCCTGCCAGTTGGAGACCGACTGGTAGTACAGTTCCACATCAGCAACCTCAGAGCGGAGGTACTCGGAGTACGCCTCCATCTTGTGTTGCTGTGCCTCCAGGTCCTGGAACTGTACCACCAGCTGGTTCTCCATTGTAAGGGCTTGGGCCCTTAGCCCATCCAGGTATCTTATCTGGGCCTCCACAAACTCCTGGGTCGGCCTCTCAACTTGGGCATGAAAAGCCCTTGCAGCTTCTGACTTGTCCTCCTGGGGGGCTGGAGGCTCCTCATCAGAGCTGGAGGGGGAAGGGCTCTGGTGGTGGCACTTTTGCAGTGCTTTCCTCCCCTTCTTCTGGAAATGATGCTCCATGGCAGAGTTCCCCTGCCTCACCATCAGTTTGTGCACATTCTCCGCGTGTGCGATGAGCCCCGACGTGGTTCCTTGTGAGCCCCGCTTTATTCTTTTGCTGCATACCTAAATAAAATAAAAGATATGAAGGAATATAAGAAGTGCCATACTCTGTCAGATCAATGGTTTGTCAAGCCCTGCCTGCATTCTGTCTCCATAAGTTGGTGGGTGGCCAATCTCTCTCTGCAGGGGACTTCCTAACAGGTCATAGGGCAACCGATTCCCTGTTGTTCCAGCCCCCATGCCTTACCTTGCAGATGGCGAATCCATTAGCCTTATCATACCACCACCAGACATCGGCCCTCATGCGCCCGCTGTCTTGCAGTGGCGACCTCCACCTCGATGGTGTCCTGCACGTGGCACCAGCACAGGGGGTGGCATCATCACCCTTTCTGAAACAGGAACACATAAACAACACATAAATAATATCATGCATTTATGATGATGACTCTAGTCCTCCCTCCTTAGGGTGCTAGGGGATGCTAGGGATAAATGGAGAGACCCTTGCTGGCACGTGCAAATCCTGCCCTTCTTGGGGTGCTTGGAATGACAACTGGAGAGAGACCCTTGCTGGCACGGGCAAATCCTGACCTTCTTGGGCTGCTAGGGATGGCTGCTAGGGATGGCTGGCACGTGTTTGGGTGGGGGTGCTTCCTTCAGCTCATGCCTGACTGCTGGAAGAACCCCCCCACACCCTCTCTCTCTGTGACAGACTTCCACTGCCACTAGCTGATGCCCACTGTTTGTGCCTGACTACCCACCACCCACCCACCCACACACCAGTGAGCTCTCTCTAAAGGATAGTATTCTTCTTGTCCTCAACGTAAAAATAAAGTTTACAAACCTGGCAGCACCTCCTGTGCCCTCTTGCTCCTCTGATGAGGAGCTGATGACCTCCACCACTGAAGGTCCAGCAGCAACCTCTTCCTCCTCCACCTCCTCCACCTTGACCGGCTTCCAGTTCCTATTAAGCCGCCTGTTCATTTTTTTCCCTCCCAACACCCAAACAACACCCACCCACCAACTCAATCACAACCAACCAGCCAAACCAACACAGCCAAAACAACAGTCCAACACAGTCAAGCCACCCCAAACAAAACCACATAGCCAGCCAGCCACAACACACATGCTCTCTCTCCACACAAGCTCTGCATGCACTCAAATTTCCATTTTCTGATGTGATCACGGGATCACGCGATACCTCGACCGATACCGATTTCCGAATGACTGAACTGAACTGAACCCTACTGAACCGAATGACCGAATCTGAACTCAATACCAGAATGAATGACCAAACCTGAACTTGTTCCCAAACTGAACAACTGAACGACCGAACAACCGAACCACGATCTGTTCGCACATCCCTAGAATTGAGCTCTGTTGAAATCTGACCTGAATTTGTTTGTTTGCTAAGAGTTTGAAAACTGGACCTTTTTGAAAAGGGCAATGAGTTCACACAATGCAAAGTCATTTACATATCCTGATGGCAACTTCTCCCTGCGTGTGAGGAGCATGTCAGGATTTTATATTGATGGCTCTAGAAACCAGAGTCTCCATAGCCTGTTCCTCCCAGTCAACAGGGCAGGTATGAATACAACGGTTCAAGAGCAACCCAAGTCCTATGTTCTTCCCAGGGACTCCTTGACCAGATTGCTGCAAGGCTCTGCCTCAAGATTGACTGACTGAAAGGAGACACATACTTCCTGAGTCAGGATCCAGCCTTTAGTTCTGAGCTAATGGTAGAGATCCAGTCTGCTTGCATAAGGACTTGCCTCTTTTCTCCATGTCTTGCCTCCCTCCTCTACACCCTGACTCATTCTCTCCAGGACTACTTGTCTAGTTTTTTAACCTCTGCTGAAGACTCAACTATGCCTTTCGATCACTCTGGTGAACTTAAGGACATAAGTAGTACCATACTGGTTCAGACCAATGGTCCATTGATCCTAGCATCTTGTTGCTGACAGTGGCCAATCTTGGTCGCTTGGAAGAAGTATCCAGTCACAATGGATAGTTCATTCCCTGTTGTCCACTCCCAACAGAAAGAAATTACATCCCCTAAACCTACTTGGCTAATAACCATTAATTATTACTCTGAGACCTACTCTCCAAGAACTTATCCAATCCTTTTTTAAACCCAGCTATACTAATGGCTCATCCTCTGGCAACAAACTTCACAAGTTAATTGTGCTTTGAGTTCAATACTTTCTTTTACTTGCTTTAAATCTACCACCAGTTAGTTTCATGGAGCGTCCCCTTGTTCTATTACAATTTGAGAGGGTAAATAACCACTCTCTAACTCATTCCGCACTGTTCATGACTATAAATCTCTATCATATCCCCTCTCGGTCGTATATTCTCCAAGCTAAAGAGCCCTAACCTATCAAGCTTTTCTTTGTATGGGAGCTGTTCCATACCTTTAATCACTTTTGGGGGCTTTCTCTGTACCTTTTCTTAGGGGTTTGCATGTCATTTTCATTATTACAATAATGAAAATTGTCATTCGTTTTTGTTATTTCAATAACAAAAATGCAACCGGTAATAACGACAACAATAATGACAATGTCGTTATTGTTGTTATTATTAGTGCTGTGGCAGCTGGGTTTTGGAGGAAAAATGTGGAAAGGGGAGGAGAAAGCAGAAATCTCAAAGCCCTAAACAGGGTTGAACTCTTGAACTGTGCCTGTGTTGGGAGGGGCGAGAAGCTCAGCAGTATCTGATGGATGTATCACTGGCCAATGAGCAGCGCAAGCAGACCCCAGCAGTCTCATGGCACTCTGTGATTGCTCAATGCCTGTTGCCTTCCACAACCAATCAGGAGGACTCTGGGGGAGGGCACTGCACCCTTTATAATGGGAGGGCCAGGCTTTTTCTCTCTGTTCTGTGAGAGCTCTGCTTGTTGGGTTGCATTTACAAAATTGTGGTGCTTGCTTGCACGCACACAATCCTCCCTAGTCTTCGTATTACCAATACCTTTCCTTCCTCATACCCTACATTTTACAGTCTACCTTTTCCTGCCCTTATCCCCTGTGTACATAATATATAGATAGGTAGTATAGATTAGATATAGATATATACTATAGACATATAGATTAGAATAGTTATATAGATAATTGATTAGATAATAGTTTTCCTTTTCCCTTCCCCTGTCTCCCTTAGATTTAAATAGATATTAGTTGTGTACGTATATGGAGAAATTAGATATTATATAGGTATTCAGGTTAGTCTATTTTATTATATATATTAGGATTATAGGATAGGCATATTGTATAAATATAGGTTAGGTTTAGGTTAGGTTTTGTATATATAATTAGATCACATACACATAGTACATATTTGACTGTGTGTGCACTTGTGTGTACAACATACATAGTACAATGAAAAAGGGAAGGAGTAGTTCAGCCTCTAGGGCAGGTGGCCCTGGTAGAGGCCATGGGCGTGGACGTGCATGTGGGGGAGTTGGCAAACTCATTGCCACTTCTGTCACTGGTGGCAGCCCACCGCCCAAGCTGAAGAAACCCGATTTCCCCACCCCCCTCAAGGCAGCAGGTCTCAGTCAACCACACACCACACCCAAATAACTTCCACTTTTGGTATCATTACCGGTATTGTGAGATCTTTGTGCACAGGAATCTATACTTATAACACCAATACCAAAAATAAAATCTTCATTTGAAATTATACTGATACCGACATTGTCGATAATAACAATAATGACATTTTTTAATAACGAACATGAAAAAAATGACATGGGGGCCTGGTGCACACTTCTATGTTCTACTATATTTTGTTTGAGTTGGGTGACCAGAACTGCAAACAATATTCAAGGTGCAGTCACACCATAGATTTATTTATACAGAGCCTGTGTGATGTAGTGGATAAGGTGCTGGACGTGAACCTGGGAAGCCAGGTCTCCAATCCTACCCTAATCATGAACTTACTGGGTGACCTTGGGCAAATCTTAGCCTCAGTTTCCCATCTGTAAAATGGGAATGTGTGTGTCGCTATCCCTGTGTTCTCCTTACCCTTGTCCATCTTAGATTGCAAGCCCACTGGACAAGGACCTGTCTCTAAAAATCTGTGATTGTGAAGCACTGAATACACCTACTAGTACTGTAGAAGTAAGTAGAAGTAGTAGTTGTATGATATTTTCAGTTTTATTCTCTCTCCCTTTCTGAATAATTCCTAACATCCTGGTTGATTTTTCTTTTTGGCCGCCACTACACATTGAACTGAGGATTTCAGTGTATTGTCCACAGTGATTCCAGGATTCTTTTCCTGAGTGGTAACCCCTAATTTAGAACCCAGCATTGTGTACATAACGTTTGGCTTATTTTTCTCTATGTGTATCACTTTGCTAAATCGCATGTTGACTCTTCTCCATTATGCGGTGTCTGTAAATATGCCCAGTAATTCTGTTGTTCACAACTGTTTCCATCAGTTTGTCTGGTACTGACGTCAGGCTCACCAATCTGTGGGTATTTTTAGACATTACGAGACCACAATCAACCACAGTGAACCCCCTGTGGTGGCCGTTTGTCCCATAACATCTATTTGATAGGGATGGCCGAACGCGGTTCGGTAGTTCGGTGTTCATCCTGAACTCGGCCTGTTCGGACTAACGAACGCAAACACGAACCCGAACGCGAACATACCAAATGGAACCGAACACCGAACGACGAAATGGTGAACACATCGAACAGATCCGAACACCGAACAACAAAATGGCCAAACAGTTCGTTCAGTTCAGATCGCGTTAGGTTGTGTTCAGGTGGCTAAAACATGGTCTTCTGTCAGGTCACTGGAAGGCCAAATGTAGCAGGGAGGGGGAAGTCATTTGACTCAGCTAGGAGCAGACTTCCAGGCACCAGGGGTGGAGGGTGGAGAGTGGCTTGGAGTAGCAGCCAGCCTGATGAATCACCATCTCTTTTCGCCTCAGACCACTGGCTTGGCAGTCTATGATTGGCCACGGGCTAGGCTGCACGGAGCCAATGGGGCTGATTTGAGGCGGGCGCAGCAAGAAACAAAACTGTCTGCCTCCCCCCTTCCCAATACCTTCTGAGCTAGTCACTGTTCCTGAGCAGCAGGCGTTTCAGAAGGCTCCCTCACCCAGCATTTTCCAGCTCCCCAATCCATTGCCATCCTCCTCCTATTTCACCCATCCAACCCATCTACCCCCATATTCTCATTTATTTACATTAGCTTTGATAGATTTAGTTGTTATTTTTTGTTTTTATCCCTCCCTGTGTTCAATCTTCAATCTTCCTCCTTCCCTCCCCCCTCCATTGAATATTCCCTCCCCATTCCCTTCCCCTGTTTTTTTGATTCATTAGAGTAGTAGTATATTATTAATTTATAGATTGATTTAGGTTTCATTTCAGTTTTGTACCCCTCCTTGTCTTGTTTGTGATTGCCCCCCAACCCCCATCCCATATATTCATAGGTAGATAGATAGGATTAGGTCGATACATTTTTGTTTTGACATAGTAGGAGTAGTTTAGTTTAAGGTTTACAGATAGAGTTTACTGTTTTCTGTGATTCAGCTTTAGGGTTTGTTGGAGTTATTCATAGCATTTAGAATACATTTATTAGTTAGGTAGTTAGTTAGTTATTAGTGTAGATATAGAGATATAAATATTTGATAAAAAAATTCAATAAAATTTTTTTAAAAAATTATATATTAAAAAACATTGTTTTTTTCGGGAGAAATGGAGAAGGGAAGGAGAGGCCGATCTGCTGCCCGTAGGGGAGGCAATGGGGCACGTCCCAGAGGCCGTGCACGAGGAGCGGCAGCAGGCAGCAGCAGTAGCCAGAGGCAGAGCGCCTCACCCCCTCCCAAAATCAGGAGGCCTGCTTTAGGGGCCCAGGGTGCTCTGCAACGTCTCCTGGCAGTGCCCTCCACTGACACTCAGGGCACTGGAAGGCCTGCAGGAGTTGAGGCTCAGGCTGCTGCATCTGTGTCTGCTGTGCGTGGTGATGGAGCAGGAGCTGGGGCTGCTTCTTCTACCGATGTTCCTCCAGGGCCACCAATGTCCCCCACAGTCGAGGAAATCCCCAGTAGCCCAGAGCTGGTGGATCCCACCCCGGCTGCTAGAGGCAGGGCCCGATCCCCGGGCAATGCCAGTACTAGGGACTGGGAGAGGAGGAGTGGCAGCAGCGGCAGCTGCAGCAGCACTAGCAGCCACAGAGGGGGGCACAGGGAGAGTGCCAGCAGCATGGCGGGCACGGGCAGTCTACCCTCCGGGTCCCAGTACTCCCCTTCTGGGGACATCGCCATGATCGCTGGGGACAGTGAGGAAGAGGCAGCAGTCAGTGACACTAGTGCCGCAGAGGATATCTATGTCCATGAGGCAATGTCTGACCCTCCTCCTCCCAGAGCTGCATCACCACCAGTGCCACAAAGTTCTCCCTCTCCCAGCAGCACTGGCAGCAGCACGTCTGCCGGGGCGGGCAAGAAGGCAGCAGGAGGGGGAAAAAAATCCACTGTCTGGGAGCATTTTAAGCAGGTGAGGGCAGATGATCCCAGAGAGGTGCAGTGCACGCTGTGCCAAAAGGTGGTGAAGCGTGGGCGGGCGCTTGCCAACCTTGGCACAACTGCAATGGCCAGGCACCTGAAGGCATGCCACAGTGCTGTGTTGCTGAGCGGGAAGGCAGGCGAAGTGGATGCCAGCGGGTTCCCGACTCCAGCGGCCAGTCGCCCGGCCCATTCAGCGGGCCAGCGTTCTGCAGCTACTGCTGCTGCCTCTACCAGCAGCAGGAGCATTATGGGGGCAGAAAAACTGCAGGAGCCTCCCCAGCAGCACCGCCAGTCCACCATGGAGGAGATGGGGTGGGGCGATGTGTCGAGGCCATCGGCAGGGCGCCGTGGCACAGGCTTCCAGGAAAAAGGCAAGCGCCTGGTTGCCGAGATGATTGCCCTGGATGGCCAGCCCTTCTCCATTGTGGAGGACAAGGGCTTCCAGCGTCTGCTTGCGTTCCTGGCTCCCAACTTTAAGCTTCCTTCCCGCTCCGCCCTGAGTCGGACTGTGGTCCCACAGTTATATAGGGCTTTGAAGGAGCGGGTGAGGGAGCAGCTTGCAGGGGCTGGGGGGGCAACGGTCCACTTCACCACGGACCTGTGGTCCTCCAGGAACGCCCAGCATGCCTACCTGGCAGTGACTGCACACTGGTGGCAGGACGCAAAGGCAGTGCTTGGCAGTGGCAGGAGGGGACCTGAAGCAGGGTATAGGTGGGCCCTGCTTCAGTCCCAAGTTATGGACAGCTCCCACACCGCAAGGAAGGTAGAGGCAGCCCTGACCACCATGGTGAGGGAGTGGCTCACGCCAGGCGTGGCCTTCACCAAGGGGTGTGTGGTCACGGACAACGCGGCCAATATGCTTAAGGCAGTCCGTGACGGGGGGTTCACGAGTATCCCTTGCGCCGCACACACCCTCCACCTGGTGGTGAAGGACGCTCTGGGCTTGGGTGATAAAGGCATTGGGCCAGGCACCCTTAGCTCCCTGGTCGAGCGGGGGAGGAAGCTGGCGGGCTTCTTCAACCGCAGCGTGAAGGGCAGCGAACTCCTCCGGGAGAAGCAGGCTGAGCAAGGGTCCCCGGTGCACACCCTGATCCAGGATGTCTCCACCCGGTGGAACTCCACCTTCCTGATGCTGGAGCGGCTTCTTGAACAGAAAGCCGCCCTGCATCAGGTGGAACTGGAGACAGACATCGAGTCACCTCCAGGGTACAACAGGGAGGAATGGGATATTATATCCCAAACCGTCTCTGTCCTGAGACCATTCCTGGCCGTCACGGAGACACTGAGCAGCTCCACTGCCACCCTCAGCCAGGTGACCCCGCTGGTGCATAGTCTCCACAGCAGCCTGGATGAGATTCTTGGGGCGGTGGGGCGGGATCGTGGCCCTCAGGGCAGGAGAATGTGCGACGAGGCGATGGAGCTAGCCGACAAGTTGAAGGCGGGCCTGAGCGCTCGCTTTGGTGACCTCCTGCGCCGGGACGAATATGTCCTGGCAACCATGCTGGACCCCAGGATCAAGGGCAGCATGGCACGGGAAAGTGCGCACTATGGCCTCCAGAAGGGGATGCTGGTCGATAAGGTCAGGCAGGCAGAGCGGGCCATGCAGCGGGATGCCCCTGGGGATGGTGGGAGTAGGAGCAGCGACCCTCAGCCATCTGGGTCTATCCCTGCCTCCAGCAGCAGCAGGACCCTTACTGCCAGCAGCTCCTCCTCTGTTCTGTCCACTCAGGGGAGCATGGGGACCAGCAGCACAAAAGGGCAAGCAGCGTGGCTGAGGGCAGTGGGGCAGGTGGTGCCCACCCAGAGCTACCGGAGGGAGTATGATGGCGCCTCAGCAGCAGTGGAGACCTATCTGGAGGAGGAGCCTTGCATAGAACCCGGCAGCGATCCCTTGGCCTACTGGGCCAGCAAGGCCCAAGTGTGGCCGGCCCTGTCCAAAGTGGCCAAGGGATTCCTGTCCTGCCCACCAACCAGTGTCCCCAGCGAGAGGGTGTTCTCCATCGCGGGGGACATATGTTCCCCGCACCGCCTGAGACTGGGGGCCAAGTTGGTGGAGCAGTTGCTCTTTCTCAAGGTGAACCTTCCGCTGCTGGGATTCCCGGAGCTGCCCTTGGACAAAGAGTGATGGTGCAGTGGCACACGCCATCCATCCCAATTCCCATGCCAGGGGCAGTCCTGGGACAGGGCTCCTCCTCCTCCTCCATCCAGGGCTCGGCTGCTAATAGTACTGTGCTGCTGAGGTGCTGTCCCTCCATCCCAATGCTTGGCACCCACCCTGCCTCTCTCTCTTTGCCTCTCTCTCGCTGCCTCTCTCTCTCTCTCTCTCTTACTAGACGGCCTAGGCCGCCTTATCTGACTGACCTCATGACGCAGGCTGGGCTTAGGAAACAAACAAACTGGAAGCCTGCCAGACAGCCTATAGCCAATGCCTCGTGGGGCAGAAGCTGAAGGACAAACCTTCTCCCCCTCCAACATTGAAAAAGAACAGCTTTCTGGGAAATCACAGTGAGCATCATCCCCACCCAGCCCCGCTCTTTCATTCCTCATGAGGAATTTACAGGGAGAGCTGTTGCAAAGTATCAGACGCTGCCACCTTAGCCCCAGAACCCTCTATGATGGGTCTCAATTTCTGTGAGGGCCTTGTAGGCTTCTTACCCAGCCTGAGGGGGTGGGGAGCTCTGCCTGCCCCTCCCCTTCCCAGGCACCAGCAAAGCCTCCACACACCCGTGACCCCACCAGCTGCAGGACTGGGGATTACCTATTCTCACTCTTCATGTGGGGCTCTGAGTAAACTGGGCCATGAGTAAACTTTGAGGGGGGGGGAAGGAACTTTGAACAGCAGCCACAAAAGGCAGCTTGTGTTATAGGGCAGGGGGCCTGGAACAAGCAACATTCAAACCTTGGGAACATCCCACAGGGCCCTGCATGCACCCAATGTAGAAGAAGCCAGCAAACAAACCTGCTGCAGGGTGGGGTGGGGGTATCTGGTTGCTATCTCTCTCTTCCCCCTCCCCCCACCAGAAAAGTGTGGCGACAGAATGCAGCTGGGATGGACCAAGGCAGGGATAGTGGACACACTTCACTAGGAGATTCTGTAGAGAGAGCAAAGTGGCTCAGTCTGGGGGAGCACATTTGCTTCTTGGAGGCTCCCTCCAATTTTAATCACTAAAGTTTTTGCTGCTGGCTGACACATTTCCTAGCTCGTATTCTCTCCTCTCAAAATGGCCCGTCATTCCACTCAGGGATAGCCCTCTTTCTATCCACTGTCTATCGATTTTGCTAGCCCTACTGTATATCCATCTTTCTATCCACTGTATCTGAAGCTGCCACTCTAGCCCAAAGATCCACCATGAGGATTCTGGGGCCCCATCATTCCACTCACACTGCGATATCATTCCACCGCTCTGAGAAGCAGCCACTCCAACCCCAGCAGCAGCCACCTGGGTGCTGGGGCCAAGTTATTGGCAGGGAGGGCTGTGGCCAATACATACAAGCTGCCACCCTAGCCTTGGGACCCACCAGAATGGGTCTGGGGACGTCATCCATCTCACAATCTGATGTCATTCCACCGCTCAGAGAAGCATCCACTCTGGCTCTGGCACCCGCCGTCTGGGTGCAGGGGCCAAATTATTGGCAGGGTGGGCTGTGGCCATACTTACAAGCTGCCACCCTAGCCTCGGGACCTACCGGGATGGGTCTGGGGCCATCATCCATCGCACAATCTGATGTCGTTCCATTCCACCGCAATCATAAGCAGCCACTCCGGCCCTGGCACCCGCCGTTTGGGTGCAGGGGCCAAGTTATTGGCAGGGAGGGCTGTGGCCATACATACAAGCTGCCACCCTAGTCTCGGGACCCACCAGGATGGGTCTGGGGCCATCATCTGTCTCTCAATCTGATGTTGTTCTGTTCCACCGCAATCATAAGCAGCCACTCTGTCCCCAGCACCCGCCANTAGATATATACTATAGACATATAGATTAGAATAGTTATATAGATAATTGATTAGATAATAGTTTTCCTTTTCCCTTCCCCTGTCTCCCTTAGATTTAAATAGATATTAGTTGTGTACGTATATGGAGAAATTAGATATTATATAGGTATTCAGGTTAGTCTATTTTATTATATATATTAGGATTATAGGATAGGCATATTGTATAAATATAGGTTAGGTTTAGGTTAGGTTTTGTATATATAATTAGATCACATACACATAGTACATATTTGACTGTGTGTGCACTTGTGTGTACAACATACATAGTACAATGAAAAAGGGAAGGAGTAGTTCAGCCTCTAGGGCAGGTGGCCCTGGTAGAGGCCATGGGCGTGGACGTGCATGTGGGGGAGTTGGCAAACTCATTGCCACTTCTGTCACTGGTGGCAGCCCACCGCCCAAGCTGAAGAAACCCGATTTCCCCACCCCCCTCAAGGCAGCAGGTCTCAGTCAACCACACACCACACCCAAATAACTTCCACTTTTGGTATCATTACCGGTATTGTGAGATCTTTGTGCACAGGAATCTATACTTATAACACCAATACCAAAAATAAAATCTTCATTTGAAATTATACTGATACCGACATTGTCGATAATAACAATAATGACATTTTTTAATAACGAACATGAAAAAAATGACATGGGGGCCTGGTGCACACTTCTATGTTCTACTATATTTTGTTTGAGTTGGGTGACCAGAACTGCAAACAATATTCAAGGTGCAGTCACACCATAGATTTATTTATACAGAGCCTGTGTGATGTAGTGGATAAGGTGCTGGACGTGAACCTGGGAAGCCAGGTCTCCAATCCTACCCTAATCATGAACTTACTGGGTGACCTTGGGCAAATCTTAGCCTCAGTTTCCCATCTGTAAAATGGGAATGTGTGTGTCGCTATCCCTGTGTTCTCCTTACCCTTGTCCATCTTAGATTGCAAGCCCACTGGACAAGGACCTGTCTCTAAAAATCTGTGATTGTGAAGCACTGAATACACCTACTAGTACTGTAGAAGTAAGTAGAAGTAGTAGTTGTATGATATTTTCAGTTTTATTATCTCTCCCTTTCTGAATAATTCCTAACATCCTGGTTGATTTTTCTTTTTGGCCGCCACTACACATTGAACTGAGGATTTCAGTGTATTGTCCACAGTGATTCCAGGATTCTTTTCCTGAGTGGTAACCCCTAATTTAGAACCCAGCATTGTGTACATAACGTTTGGCTTATTTTTCTCTATGTGTATCACTTTGCTAAATCGCATGTTGACTCTTCTCCATTATGCGGTGTCTGTAAATATGCCCAGTAATTCTGTTGTTCACAACTGTTTCCATCAGTTTGTCTGGTACTGACGTCAGGCTCACCAATCTGTGGGTATTTTTAGACATTACGAGACCACAATCAACCACAGTGAACCCCCTGTGGTGGCCGTTTGTCCCATAACATCTATTTGATAGGGATGGCCGAACGCGGTTCGGTAGTTCGGTGTTCATCCTGAACTCGGCCTGTTCGGACTAACGAACGCAAACACGAACCCGAACGCGAACATACCAAATGGAACCGAACACCGAACGACGAAATGGTGAACACATCGAACAGATCCGAACACCGAACAACAAAATGGCCAAACAGTTCGTTCAGTTCAGATCGCGTTAGGTTGTGTTCAGGTGGCTAAAACATGGTCTTCTGTCAGGTCACTGGAAGGCCAAATGTAGCAGGGAGGGGGAAGTCATTTGACTCAGCTAGGAGCAGACTTCCAGGCACCAGGGGNACCCTCTATGATGGGTCTCAATTTCTGTGAGGGCCTTGTAGGCTTCTTACCCAGCCTGAGGGGGTGGGGAGCTCTGCCTGCCCCTCCCCTTCCCAGGCACCAGCAAAGCCTCCACACACCCGTGACCCCACCAGCTGCAGGACTGGGGATTACCTATTCTCACTCTTCATGTGGGGCTCTGAGTAAACTGGGCCATGAGTAAACTTTGAGGGGGGGGGAAGGAACTTTGAACAGCAGCCACAAAAGGCAGCTTGTGTTATAGGGCAGGGGGCCTGGAACAAGCAACATTCAAACCTTGGGAACATCCCACAGGGCCCTGCATGCACCCAATGTAGAAGAAGCCAGCAAACAAACCTGCTGCAGGGTGGGGTGGGGGTATCTGGTTGCTATCTCTCTCTTCCCCCTCCCCCCACCAGAAAAGTGTGGCGACAGAATGCAGCTGGGATGGACCAAGGCAGGGATAGTGGACACACTTCACTAGGAGATTCTGTAGAGAGAGCAAAGTGGCTCAGTCTGGGGGAGCACATTTGCTTCTTGGAGGCTCCCTCCAATTTTAATCACTAAAGTTTTTGCTGCTGGCTGACACATTTCCTAGCTCGTATTCTCTCCTCTCAAAATGGCCCGTCATTCCACTCAGGGATAGCCCTCTTTCTATCCACTGTCTATCGATTTTGCTAGCCCTACTGTATATCCATCTTTCTATCCACTGTATCTGAAGCTGCCACTCTAGCCCAAAGATCCACCATGAGGATTCTGGGGCCCCATCATTCCACTCACACTGCGATATCATTCCACCGCTCTGAGAAGCAGCCACTCCAACCCCAGCAGCAGCCACCTGGGTGCTGGGGCCAAGTTATTGGCAGGGAGGGCTGTGGCCAATACATACAAGCTGCCACCCTAGCCTTGGGACCCACCAGAATGGGTCTGGGGACGTCATCCATCTCACAATCTGATGTCATTCCACCGCTCAGAGAAGCATCCACTCTGGCTCTGGCACCCGCCGTCTGGGTGCAGGGGCCAAATTATTGGCAGGGTGGGCTGTGGCCATACTTACAAGCTGCCACCCTAGCCTCGGGACCTACCGGGATGGGTCTGGGGCCATCATCCATCGCACAATCTGATGTCGTTCCATTCCACCGCAATCATAAGCAGCCACTCCGGCCCTGGCACCCGCCGTTTGGGTGCAGGGGCCAAGTTATTGGCAGGGAGGGCTGTGGCCATACATACAAGCTGCCACCCTAGTCTCGGGACCCACCAGGATGGGTCTGGGGCCATCATCTGTCTCTCAATCTGATGTTGTTCTGTTCCACCGCAATCATAAGCAGCCACTCTGTCCCCAGCACCCGCCATCTGGGTGCAGGGGGCAAGTTATTGGCAGGGAGGGCTGTGGCCATACATATAAGCTGCCATCCTAGCCTCAGGACCCAACAGGATGGGTCTGGGGCCGTCATCTGTCTCACAAGCTGATGTCGTTCCACCACTCAGAGAAGCAGCCACTCCAGTCCCGGCACCCGCTGTCTGGGTGCAGGGGCCAAGTTATTGGCAGAGAGGGCTGTGGCCAATACATACAAGCTGCCACCCTAGCCTTGGGACCCACCGGGGTGGGTCTGGTGTCATCATCCGTCTCACAATCTGATGTCGTGCCTTTCCACCACAATCATAAGCAGCCACTCCGGCCCCGGAACCCACCGCAATGGGTTCAGGGGCCAAGTTATTGGCAGGGAGGGCTGTGGCCATACATACAAGCTGCAACCGTAGCCCCGGGACCCATCCGGATGGGTCTGGGGCCTTCATCCATCTCACAATCTGATGTCGTTCCGTTCCACCGCAATCATAAGCAGCCACTCCGGCCCCGGAACCCACCTCAATGGGTGCAGGGGCCAAGTTATTGGCAGGGAGGGCTGTGGCCATACATAAAAGCTGCCACCCTAGCCCCGGGACCCATCAGGATGGGTCTGGGGCCTTCATCTGTCTCACAATCTGATGTCATGTCATTCCACTGCAATCATGAGCAGCCACTCCGGCCCCGGCACCCGCCGTCTGGGTGCAGGGGCCAAGTAATTGGCAGGGAGGGCTGTGGCCAATACATACAAGCTGCCACCCTAGCCTCGGGACCCACCGGGATGGGTCTGGGGCCGTCATCCATCTCACAATCTGATGTTGTTCCACCACTCAGAGAAGCAGCCACTCCGGCCCCGGCACCCGCCGTCTGGGTGTAGGGGCCAGGTTATTGGCATGGAGGGCTGTGGTCATACATACAAGCTGCCATCCTAGCCTCGGGACCCACCGGGATGGGTCTGGGCCCATCATCCATCTCACAATCTGATGTCGTTTCACCGCAATCATAATCAGCCACTCCGGCCCCGGCACCCACCACGATGGGTCTGGGGCCTCCCATGTCAAGGTGCCTGTCTTCCCACTCAGGTTGCCTAGCTAAAAGCCTGCACAAGCTTGTTCAATGTGTGCTGCTGATTCTCCTTCCAACGCTGCCTCTGCTCACTGTTCCATGGTCTCTGTGCCCAGGCAATCCAATGGGTGCTGCTGATGCTCCTTCCAATGCTGCCTCTGCTCTGTTCCCTGGGCTCTGTCTCTCAGCAATCCAATGGGTGCTGCTGCTGCTCTTCCAAATTATGCCTCTGCTCGGCTCACTCACTCTTCCACGGGCTCTGTGCACAAGCAATCCAATGGGTGCTACTTGGCGGCCACGTGATTCACCACTGGGCAAGGCTTGACCAATTCACAGAATAGCTTGTTCAGATCTCGAGAGTATGTTGCAGTGAAGCCTGCAATGTCCGTCCAAGCAGGGGTGCCAGATACTGAGCCCTGGCCAGACCTCTGCCACTCCCCCAACCATGCCAGGCAGCCTGGGTCGATCCACAGGAGCAGAGCTGGCTGTCCCTGGGCCAGGTTATGGATTTTCAAGGGCCGGCAAGAGCTGACTGGATGATGGCAGAAATGCAAAGCTCTCCATGGCACGGGCACCTGTCTCGGGGCGAACCCATTCCAGGGTGCTGCCCTTCAAAAGAAAGGAGAACTCTCCCTGTGGCTCCTGCTGGCTTTTCCAGGATCGGCTTGAAGTATGCCATGTCAGCCATTGGCTCCACACTCTTGTAGACTGGCATAGCTCGGATGATGAGCCTGCAACACCCAACCCTTAGAACCAATCCTCATCCCGAAGTTACTGAAACAGTCGTATTCCCCTGGTCCGCATCGGTTCTAAGGACAGCATGGAGGGATGGGCGGGGAAGGGGCAGGGAATGCCCGCCACAGCTGTATCGATCCACAGGAAGGGCTCGGCTCACGTCTCTTAGGACAAGTTCTAAGTCAGCTGCTACGCAATCCAGTTGTGCAACCTGCATTCCATGCTGAGTTCCTTGAGGATTTCTGCAGTGATGACTTGTTCAGTTTGATTGCCTTCAGACGATTTGGAGCTGGTTCAGAATGATCCTGTACCCGACTACCTTTCAATTGGCTGCGGTAAATGAAGGCTATCGGCGATCAACAGTCCCTTCGCAACAACTCTCGCCTATCTCTTAGGATCGACTATTCATGTTCGCACAGCCCTACAGATGACATTACGAATCCTAAAGAATCTTAAACTTCTCCGACAGTCCAGGATCCTTGCTCTGTTGCTTTGCCAAGGTTACCAAAAAAGTGCGAGGGAATGACCATCCTCTCCAGCAAGCAGACACTTGCCCCTACCCAGTCCCATTACCCCTGTCCCCTCATCATTCTTAATCTGAACTTCAATGCTCTTGGACTTTAAGGTGCTGACGGCTCCTGTGCATGGGGCCGTCAATAAAGTATGTCACGCAAGGTGTGCAGATTAGCAAAGTCATGCCAATGGGTGACAATCGGGGATGAGGGAGATTAGTCACGTGACATTATACCCATATGTTTGTATCTCTGTCACAGTTATTTTGTATGTGGGTATTTAGGTAGGTGTGGGTGGGGAGTTTTACTTGCTTTCCTGTTTCACCTCAGTCTCTAGACCTCCTCCCATTTGCCATCATTCCGCTCACAGAGATGGCCCCCTGCCCC
>QEPC01014420.1:598712-617880 GCA_003113815.1 Sphenodon punctatus | reverse complement strand
GCACGTGCAAATCCTGCCATCCCAGGGGTGTTAGGGGATGCTAGATAGTGTAACTAGAAAGCTTCCCCTGCCCCCTGGCTGGCACGTGCAAATCCTGCCATCCCAGGGCTGTTAGGGGATGATTGATAGTGCAACTAGAAAGATGCCCCTGCCCCCTGGCTGGCACGTGCAAATCCTGCCATCCCAGGGGTGTTAGGGGATGCTAGATAGTGCAACTAGAAAGCCACCCCCTGCCCGGCACGTGCAAATCCTGCCATCCCAGTGGTGTTAGGGGATGCTAGATAGTGCAACTAGAAAGCCGCCCCCTGGCTGGCACATGCAAATTCTGCCATCCCAGGGGTGTTAGGGGATGCTAGATAGTGCAACTAGAAAGCCGCCCCCTGGCTGGCACACTAACTAAAAAACTAATACAGTCTTTCTTGTCTTAAGAGTAAAAAAAAG
Organism: Sphenodon punctatus; assembly: GCA_003113815.1. NCBI lineage: Eukaryota > Metazoa > Chordata > Lepidosauria > Sphenodontia > Sphenodontidae > Sphenodon > Sphenodon punctatus. Next base: position 617,439 of record QEPC01014420.1, on the reverse strand, counting down.
GTTTACAAACCTGGCAGGAATGGCAGTAGAGCCCCCCGCTTCCTCCTTGTACGAGGAGGAAGACAGTGCCACGGGAGGTGTAGGGGCAGCGGCCGCCACCGGTTCCTCCTCCTCCTCCTCCTCCACCGGCAAATGTGCCCCCAGCCGGAGGATGCGACCACCAGCAAAAGTTTTCTTCATTTTTTCCCCCACAAAACCCACACACCAACAGTCACCCACAACACACACCAACCCACCCAAACACACAGCACAGCCAAAACCAACACAATCGCAACCAAAACACATGAACAAGCAGCCACCGACACAAACACACACCCTCTCGCCTCACTCGCACACCACGCACATGAATTTCCGGTTTCCGCCGCGATTTCCGGCTTCCCGTGCTCTCACGATATTTCTGGCCGAACGCCGAACGGCCGAACGCAAACACGCGATCCACCCAAACGCCGAATGGCCGAACATGACCGCGTGACCTGACCGCGAACGAACCGAACGGCCGAACACGAATGCGTGATCCACCCGAACGGCCGAACACGAACACGCGAACCAAATGCGAACGAACAGAACGGCTGAACACGAACGTGCGATCTGCCCGAATGGCCGAACACGAACACATGAACCTAACGCGGCCAAACCGAACGGCCGAACCCGAACTGCGATCTGTTCGCCCATCCCTACTATTTGATTTCTGCCAGATGTTCACCATGGTGAACCTCCGGTGGGAAAGGGAATCAAATTGACCACGATTCTGGACCTCCGACCGTCCGGAGGTCCAGAATCATGGTGAGATCGGGCCCCAACCATGGTTGGATTGGCCACGATCTGGAAAGGGCCAAAGGTAATGTCTGTTACCTTCAGCCCTGCCAGATCGTGTTCCCGACTACAGGACGGGATCAGGCACAGTGGCTGGATTGGCTGCTGCGCCCACCCATCTCCCAGAAGGTGGGCGGCTGGGGGAGCTCGGGAGGTTGGGACTGTGAGGCTGCGTGCCACACAGCCTCGCCCCCTCTCCGATCCCCTGTAGGAATCAGGCCAGCACGTCTGACAGATGGACGGATTGATTCCTGACTGGGTCCTGGTCCATGATTGAGCGTGGTGGGCCTCTGGGCCCGTCATGTCTAAAATTACCCTGTGTTTCCAGGAATCATTTTTAAATATTGGTGTTGCATTCGCTACCCTCCAGTCCTGGGTACAGTGGTAGATTTTAGTGATAGGTTGCACATTAGCAGTAATAGGTCTGCAATTTCATACTTGAGTTCATGAGAGTCCGAACTCTGGCGTGAATAACATCTGGTCCTGGTGATTTATTATTATTTAGCTTGTCCATTTGCTCTAGAACATCTTCCATAGCTATGATGATTTTTAACCGTTCTTCCAATTCATTTCCAACAAAAAATAGTTCTGGTGTGGGTATCTCCCCAACATCCTCTGCAGTGAAGACCAAAGCAAAGAACTCATTCAGCTTCTCTGCAATGTCCACTTCCTCCCTAAGCACCCCTTTCACCCCCTGGTCATCTAATGGCCCAACTGACTCTCTAGAGCTTTTTGCTTCTTATGTACTTGAAAGTTTTTATTCATTTTTGCATCTTTAGCAAGTCGCTCTTCAAAATCCCTCTTGACCACTTTATTAATGCTTTACGTCTAATTTGGCAATGCTTATGCTCTCTTTTTATTCATTAGGGCTAGCTTTCCATTTTTTAAAGGACACCTTTTTGGCTCCAACAGCCTCCTTCATGTGACCACTTAGGCATGTAGACAAACGTTTGGTCCCCTTGTTACCTTTTTTATTTGTTGAGTAGATGTCATCTGGGCTTCCAAGATTATATCTGATTATATTATGATCACCATTGCCAACTGGCTCCAATACCATTACCCCTTGCACCAGCTCCTGAACTCCGCTTAGGACTTGAACTAAAGTAGCTCCTCCTCCTCCTAGTTTCCAGGACCAGCTGCTCCAAGAAGCAGTCATTTTCATCACCTAGAAATTTTACCTCTGCATCATGCCCCAATGAGACATTTGCCCAGTCAATATTAGGGTAATTGAATCGCCCATTATTAGTGTGTTTCTGTCTTAAGTAGCCCGTCTAATCTCCATGAGTATTTCAGTTTCACTGTCCTGATCAGGGGGTCAATAGTATAGTCCTGCTGCTTTACACTTCCTTGTTCCACATGAAATTTCTATCCATGGAGATTCTAGAGTAAAGTTCACCTCTTGTAAAATTTTAATCCTGCTTGACTCAATGTGGTCTCCAACATACAGCGCCATCCCACCACTAGCGCAATCTACTCTGTCATTTCAATATATTTGGTACCCTGGTGCTAGTGTCCTATTGGTTACCCTGATTCCACCAAGTCTCTGAGATTCCTATTATGTCTATATCCTCAATTAGTGCCATACACTCAAATGCTCCCATCTTACTTTTTAGACTTCTAGTATTTGTGTATAGACACTTAAATGTACTCTTTTTATTCTTATTCTGCTCATTATAAGTAACTGTTATTTTGGAATAATTTAACATGGGTGGGTGCCTCTCCCCACGCTCTTTCCACTTCTTTCCTATCTCTGCTTCAAGCATTCTTGTACCTCAGGTAGATAATATTATCTGGACAGACAGGCTGGACTCATTCTTAGAATTCCACTCTAACTCCAACGTTCACCACCCCTCTATCAAACTAACCCTGGAATATTCCCACACACCAGCATCAACTTCCTTGACATCAGTATCAGCATGCACAATGACACCCTACAGATAGCAATATAAAAAACTGACCATCATACTTGCCTCCATTGATCCAGCAACCACCCAAGACACACTAAAAAAGAAAGTATCTACAGCCAAGCACTCAGACATTACAGAACCGGTCTGAAGAGTAAGCCAGTGATGCTCACCTCCTCATGGTAAAAACTGCTTTCATGAAACAAGGGCATTCCAACAGAGGGTGTTCTTAGACGAGCACAGCTGGGGTCCATGTCATCTGAGTGCAACAGCCACAGTACCGCCCACTCAGGTGGAGTGTGTGGCGAGGGATTTTAACAGACAACTCCCTGGGTGGTGATCACACCCACTCGGGCAGCCTCCATGTATTCTGCCACCACAGACCAGCCATGCAGACAATTCATACAGGCAGCCATTTCCACTGTCCCTCAGCAACAGTCTCCAGTCCAAGCCCCACTCAACTGCTTACCACGACACAGCTGCAAACAACATAGAAACATGATTCTCCTAGCACCAGAAAGCTCCTGGCAGGACTGTAAGCAGGACCAGGGAGGTGGCTGGTCAGGGACATGTCCACTGACTTGTGTGGGTGGCTCTCCCCATGCACATTCTTGCCTTCCCCTGCATGGGTCACTCCAAATTTTCCTTCGATCCCCTGTGAGTGGCCTTGAGTGCATGCTTCATGGGTCATGGGAGTGCGCACCCACCACCACCACCTTCAAGCATGCATTTGGCTGCGTGGTTCATGGGTGGACCTGCATAGCTGTGTCTCATTTAAAAACACCCACAGAAGTAGATTTATAATAGAATGAGCTACCCAAATCTCTCAAGAGAATCTGCCATAATACAGAAAGAAAGAACCCTCTAATCACACACTTGTTGTCATCTACTACATCACACCAGAAACTATATGTGGCATCAAACAGCTACAATCTATACTTGATGGGGACAAGATGCTAAGAAAAATCTTTCTTGAACCACCTCCTTTGTCCTTCAAACAACTCCTGAACCCCTCTCAACTGATCATCTAGACCAAAATCCCTGCCACCCAGGACAGCCCAACCTCAACAGGGACAAGACCCTTCCAGAAGAGCAAGTACAAAACCTGACAACGTATTTCCACCACAACCACTGTTAACACTCCCCATGAAAAGCTATTCAAAATACGAGGGAACTACACCATAAAATCCCAAAACATAGTGTAATTCATTCAGTACACAAAATGCTCCCATGGAAACTATGTTGGTGAAACCCAGCAACCCTTCTACATAGAAATATGATCATGCACTCAAAAAAGGACTCTACAGTGGGCAGTCACTTTTCCCAGAATGGTCAAACCATCTCTGATCTGTGTCCTCATTATCAGTCTGATGGCCCTTTAAGAGACAACTAGCACCAGCAGAGGGGACTGGGCTAGCAGACTGCAGGTGCTGCCAGTAGCAGTGGACAGCACTCAGCTGGGATCAGCTGAGTGAAGGCATGGCTGAGCCCAGAGACTGAAGAGCCACAGCAGGGCTTAGTAGCAGGGGGATTGTAAGAAGGCAGGAGCTAAGAGGGAGCTCTTTCTAAAGAGACAAAATCCCAAAGGTGTTACCCGAGCCAAAGGAACTGGGCTGCAGAGGAGACTGCCTGGCGCAGAAGTCCAAAGAGTCAGAGACAACTAAACTGAAAATTAATAAGGACTAAGCTGACTTTCTCCAAGAGTGCGAGACTATGTTAGGGCCAGATCTTGTAAAGAGTCGTCCTGGCAAAGCCAGTTCATGCCATAAAGTGGTGGAGAATGCAGGCACCCTTATTGTTGGCCATCAAGCCATCTGTGTAAAAGGGGATTGGCCCAAGGCAGAGCGAGCTACCCGAGAGATGAGTGGAAGCTACTGGAAGAGAGATCTGCCTCTAAACCAAGCCAAACCCAGAGGGCACTGTCTAGGTTGAGAAGGCTTGGCTAAGTTCATAGGGTTGTGCCCAAGCCAAGAGTATACTTGGGCACAGAGGAAATGTGCCTGTCCCAGGGACTGTGAGTAGAAGCAGATGTTGATGCCTGGTTTGAGAGAGACTGATGCCTGGCTTCAGGGAGACTATCTGCATTTAGAGACTGCGTATGTGGAGTGAATAAAGACTGAGAGTTATTAAACCCCAGAAGCGAGAGCAACTCATGAGGCCCTGATCCTGCCAAGACATGCCATGGGCAAGCCATCCCTGCTATTTTCCTTCTCAGAGGAAACCTTCACAACACCTTAAAAGACAGACCTGGGTACTAAAATTAATAACTTTATCAGATACCCAAAATAATGGACTAAACAAAGACACAAGCTTTTCAAGCCATTATACATATCTGTAGTAACTAAGACTGGCAGCTGTATACTCAACTGCTGTGAATGCATTTCCTTTCATATGGATATTTCCTTCATCTGATAAGCTGTTTCCGACTTTACCGTCTTCCCATGTTTACTGGACCGTCAAAACAAAGGATTCAATATTGATCTGGCCTTCATAAGCCGTTACATACATTTGCAGTAATCACCTGATATGTGCTGTCACTGACTTTAAATGATTTAACCCTCTCTTTTTTTCTTAGTGTCTTCCAGATACCCTCCTTATTTTTAATACTAATGAGCCTATTCTTCTCTAACAGTCACTTACATCACCTTGCAACTTGCTTCTTGATTTTCATTTGAATACTAGCACCTTCCCCAATGTCAAATTTAGTTCTGACTTGCCTGTAACCTGATGAAGAGCCCTGTGTGGTTCAAAAGCTTGCATATTCTCAACAAAAAAAGTTGGTCGAATAAAAAAATATCATCTGAACAACTTTATCTCCATTTCTTACATTTGGGACCAACATGGCAACCCCACACTCTAGATTTTTCTTGGTGACACAGATTGTCTTAGTCCATCTTTCCTATGAAGGGGAGCAAACATTGCACTGAAAACCAGCTTTCCCTACATCAGCTGAGGCATCATCCCACACTTTGAACCTGTTGGCCTATGAGATCATGGTCGGTTGTCTGCAGTACTGGCTGTTATTCCAGCAAAGCAGCCATAAGTCCTTGTCAGAGCCAGTACTGTGGAAATCACTGGAAGGTTGGGGGGAGAGCTAGTGGGCATTGGCATAGCTATAGGGTGCGTGTGTGTGTGTGTGTCACTGTTGCAGTCAGGCCCAGGGCCCTTGAGGGGTCTGCCAGGGTCCAGAGTTGGAAGCTAATTGCCAGGATTGGGGCCCAGTGGGAAGTGGGTGCATGGCACAGGTACACTGTATGAGGCAGTAGCTGAGCGGTGACAGCAGAAAACTACCTGCAACAAGGCATGCCACTAGCATGAGTCTGCTGCCAGGGCCAGATCCTTGCCTCAGTTTGGTGGTGGCTTCGACTTGTTGCTCAGAATCTGAATGGTCAGCGCACTACCCTTGTCTTGGTCTGGATCCACTGCCAGGGGAACTCTGTGAAGCTGGAGCTCAGGCAGGACACTGCTTAGGGACACAGCACAGCAGGGGAAAGGAGTCACTCCCTAAACAGCAGCAGCATGCTCAGCTGGCAGGGGTGGCTGTGCATACACCCTATATTGCCCAGCTCCTCTCAATGAGCCCTGGGTGCACGGTGGTGGCAGCGGCTGCTGCTGGACCAAACTCCGGCTCCCTGTATCCAGCTGGCACTACCTTGCTCCCCACCCTCCTGCAACCCATCCTCTCCCCCTGAAGTCCCCACTCCCATATCCCCAGTCCCTCCCACTTAACCCTACCTGCAACCTGATCTCCCCCAGCCAATCCTCCTTTACCACCGTCCTGCTCATATGCAACCCCCCACCTCATATCCTCCAGGACCTCCACCTGCATCCCAATCTCTCTTCCTTCACCCAGGCCCTCTCACCCAACCCCACCTGCAACCCCACCTGCAAACCGCCCCGAGCTGTTCTCAGGAGGAGCGGGATATAAATTAACATAATAAATAAAATAAAAAAATAAACCCCAACTTCCCCGTCCTCCCTCTTTCACCCAGTCCTGTTCATCTGCAACCTCCCCCCGCACTCAACCCTCCTGCACCACACTCCCGCCTGCAGCCCCCCACTACATCTCTGAGCCCCTCTCACGTAAATCCCTCCACTTCAACTCTCATAACCTCTCATACATCTACACCTCTCATTTGAATTCCCCAGTCCCTCCCATCCACCTGCACCCCCACGCAAACTCCCCCAGTCCCACCCACCTGCATCCCACACTCTAACTCCCACCAGCCAGCACTCTTACACACCTAGCTTCTCACTTCAGCAACCACCCAAGCAAGTCCTCCTGTGCCCTTCCCCCACCCCTCGTCTGCATTTTCATTTCACTGATAAGCCAAGGGAACACCAAGGTCACTCGGAGACACCCTCCCCCATTTATTTCTGCCCCCAGTCTCCCTGTTCCAGACTGGAAAGCTACACACATTCCCCTCCCCACTTTTACTGGGATTTGTCTTTGGAGGAGTCCGACTGATCCTGACTAGGGAAGGAGGCAGCGAGAGGAGGTGATGGGATGGAGTCTGGACCACAAGGACTCCGAGCAGTGGGTTCAGCATAGCCAGAAATCAGGTAGGGGCTAGTACTGGCAGCACCCTTCCCACACACATTCAGCATGGTTAACAGCAGGTCAGGTATTTCTAACTATTCTGCACACTTTGGTTTGTTTTTACTTCCAAGTCACTCGGGTGGGGGGCAGCCCCCTCCAGCCTTGCTAATCCCCTGATAGTGTGTGTTCATAATGCACATGTGTGGGCAATGGTTTTGTTGTTTGCACTTATGGCTGTCCCCTGACCACCTGCTTCCTACCTCCTCATGACGTTTCCTGTCTTATACAGCCATGGCTCCAGCAAAAGCCTAGTGATTCGTGAAAAGTTTAGCAGTGGTTTGTGGTCCAAACAGGTTAGGAACCACTAAACTAGGGACTCTGTCTCTACTTTATATAGTCACAATAGGCATTCATGCGCCCTGGTCACCTTTGCAATATCTTCTTATGGCAGATTTTGCTATGGGCTTTATTTGTTTTTTGGTGGTAAGTTCATCTGCTAGAGCAGTTTAGATGTGGTAAATTTGCCCAAGTGTAGGGGGCTGGAATAGATAACTCTTGATGTTCCATTCAGCCCTACAGTTCTATGATTCTTTTAAATATACACTATTGCTTTCTCTTCCCTGATCCGTGGGAGGCTTCATGGTAGCCTTTTGGGACTGTCCATGAAGTATGGGTGAAAACAGACATGCACATTAACTTTGCTTTAACACAACTTTAGCATTTCTTATGCATGTTGCAAGACTGAATAGGGTGCCAATTCAGCCCTGCAACATGCATAAGGAACGTGAAAGTGGTGATAAAGCAGAGTAACGTACATGTGTTTTTACAGCAGAACCTGCGTCTGTTTAAGAATCTGGGTTTTACTGTTTTGAAGGACTTTATATGAAAGGAAGACTCTTGAGTTTTTAGGATACTTTTTGTATTCAGAGCTCTCCCATTTATCTTGTCATTACTTTGCTGCTCTTTTTTGTCTATTGTAAAATAAATGAATGTGTTTATTATTTTAAGGAAGGAGGTTTGCCTTTTTTGGGCTTGTTAATGTCTAGCTAAATATATCTCCTAGACCTAGGTTGGCTGGTCTTTTTTTCACCCTATGTCATGCAAGAAGGGGGTGGGGAGAGACAGCAGAGTTGTGTTGGGTGGGTGGGTGGGAGTATTGGTTGCAATGTGACATCACAATCCTTTCTTGTTACTCATTTTTCAATTACACTTTTATGGCCGTTTTTTAAATGAGACGCACCCACTCATCCACCCAGTAGACCACGAGTAGGAGCGTCCCATATGAATGTGGAGGAGAGTGGGTGCATGTTCCTGCGATCCACGCCTCTCCACCCCCACCCTCACCCCACGCACAGAGCAACTGGAAAAAAGGTGGGTTGCTCTGTGTGTGAAGGTGAGAGGAGATGGGTGTGCACCTATCTGCTCCCTCCCCTCATGCATGGCCCCTGCAGTGGCAATTCATCACCGCACATGGACTGTGCCCCACCACCACCAGAGGTCCATTTAAAAATGACCTATGTTTGAAAACCAAAAAGACATTCCCATCATATAATTAGATTAGATTAAGTTTATTTAGACAGGCACAAGACCACAGTCATGCCCCAGCATATAATAAACAGGGTTCTACATTACTAGTATTAAAAACTGTACATGCGGGGGATAGAAATGTGATTAGTGTAATATATGTTTTGGAGGGGGCGAGGCGGTCTGTAGAGTGGCAAACTGTAATGGATTGGAAGGAATTTTTTTAATGGTGCAAAAATTTGACATACTTTATGGACAGCCCCTTCTGGGTGGGTTTCCTTCTGAGGCCACATTCTGATGAACAGTTAATTTGGTGTATTTGGGACTTACTTCTGTTTTACTCCTGAAGTGTTCACACTAGGGGTGTGCACCAGGCCCCCATTTTATTTTTATTTTTATTTATTTTTAGAGTTTTGCTACCCCACCCCTCCTGCCACAGGCAGCTTGGGGCGCCTTACAATTCACAAACAAATATTAAAACAATTTAAATACAACTAAAAGGAGGACTGAAAGAAAAAGAAAAAGAACCCCTACCCAAGATCTACCCCCTCACCCATCTCCCCCGTCAAATGCCTGGTGCAACAGCCAGGTCTTACAACTTCTCCGAAAAGAGGGGACATCTGGGGTCAAATGGGTCACCACCGGAAGGGAGTTCCACAGCTGTGGTGCGGCCACTGAGAACGCCCTCCCCTGTGTGGCCCCCCGGAAGACTCAGGGGACCTCGAGCAGGGCACCCCCAGATGACCGCAGGGGTCAGTCCAGCACCCGGGAAGTGAGGCGGTCCTGCAGATAGGTAGGGTCTAGGCCATTTAGGGCTTTATAGGCCAAAACCAACACCTTGAATCGGGCCCGGAAAACCACTGGCAGCCAAAACAGAGAGCGGAGCACTGGTGTGATATGCTCCTGGCGGCCCCGTCCTACCAGAAGACGGGCCACTGCATTCTGCACCAGCTGCAGTTTCCAAGTCATCACCATGGGTAACCCCATGTAGAGCACGTTACAATAGTCCAATTTAGAGGTGATGAAAGCATGGATGATGGTGGCCAGGTCAGAACCTGAAACAAATGGCCGAAGCCATTCCACCAGATGTAATTGGTAAAAGGTATGCCTTTCCACAGCCTCCACCAGGGCATCCAGGTGGAGCATCGAGGAGCACCCCCAGACTCCATACCTGTGGTACCAATGGAGGGCAGACCCCACCAATAACGGAGGCCACCATCTCCATCACCTTACCCACTAACATCACCTCTGTCTTGTCGGGATTCAGCCTCAGTCATTTAGTCCGCATCCAGTCCCCTACAGCCGTCAAACACTGAGTAAGCACCAAGACTGCAGGGCCAGGGTCTGTTGAAAAAGAGAGTTGTTTTCATTTTTCGTTTTCGTTATTCAAAAATGTCATTTTCGTTATCGTTATTAACGACAAGGTCATTTTCATTGTCGTTATCGTTTTTGTTATCATTTTTGGTATCGTTTTTTATATCGTTTTTCATATCATTTTTGTTATCGGTATCGATATCAGTATTGGTATAATTTTTGTTATTGGTATCGATATTCATTATTGTTATTGATTTAGGTACCATTTCAAACAAAGATTTTATTTTTTGTATCAGTATCATTATTGATTCCAGTGCATAACTAATATCTAAGGGAAACAGGGGTAAGGGAAAGGAAAATTATCTATTATCTAATCAATTATCTATATAACTATTCTAATCTAATTTATATATCTATAATATATATATATATATATATATAAAATCTATACTACCTATCTCTATATAATGTAAAGGGGGGAGAAGGGCAGGGAAAGGGAGAAGGTAAAATGTAGGGTATGAGGAAGGGAAGGTATTGTTGGGAATACCCAATAAATAAATAAATAAATTAAAATAATACAATGAGGGCAAGGGAGGATTTTTTCATGTGCAAGCACCACAGTTCTGTAAACGTAACCTGACAAGCAGAACTCTAACACAATGAAGAGAAAAAACCTGGCCCTCCCATTATAAAGGATTGCAGTGCCCTCCCCCAGAGCCCCTCTGATTGGTTGTGGGAGGTAGCAGGCATTAAGCAACCACAGAGTCCCATGAGACTTGCTGGGGTCTGCTTGTGCTGCTCATTGGCCAGGAATACATCCATCAGATACTGCTGAGATGCTCGCCCCTCCCAACACGGGCACAGTTCAAGAATTCAACCTTGTTAAGACTCCGAGATGTCTGTTCCCTCCTCCTGTGTCTAAATTTTCCCTCTAAAACCCAACTGCCACAGCACTAATAATAATGACAACGATAACAACATTGTCATTTTTGTTTCTTGTTATTGTTTTTGGTATCATTTTTGTTATCGATATCGGTATCGATATCATTATCATTACCGTTATCGGTATTCTCTGTTGTCGTTTTGGGTATGCTCGGTTGTTGATATTTGTATCGTTGTCGTTATTCTCGGTTGTCATTTTTGTTATTGCGACAAATGTTGTTGTAATAATGTTGTAATATCGTTATTGTAATAATGAAAATGACATACACACCCCTAGGTGCTAAAATAATGTTATTCAGGAGGAGGAAGAGAAGTATGCTGTTCCTCCAAGACTTTGGGGAGGGAGACAGGTGGGGGAGGGGATGGAGTTGGGAGGGGGGGTTGATTTGTTTTCTGCTCTTTCAGTATTTTATGGTTTTAATAATTTTTTAGCTGGTATTTTTTTTTGTTGGTTTTATTGAACAATTGTTGTACGCCGCCGTGAGCTGCTACTGTACAGGAGGGTACAGGATAAAACATCATGAAATAAATAAATAAATAAAATATTTCAGCTAGGGGAGTAACAGATGCAGTAGTACTTTGATTTATACTTGTCATCTGAATGCTTCCAAAGTGGAGTAGCTACTTTGATTTAATTAAATCAGAGTAGCTTACTTCTCTTCTTTGGAATGTGGCGCGTGCGCGCGCGCACACACACACACACACACACACACACACACACAGACAGATATGTTAGTTTTATGGTATGTTTTATAGAAATGCACTTATTTGCAGATTACAGGCTGATGAATGGATGGGGAAGTAGTCAGAAACACTTGTGGTGCTCCCCCCACCCCCCAAACAGGTTTTCCTGCAACTTCCAAAGCCAAACAGTCACAGTGATCCTTCAAAACTGCCCTTCCATCTGCAGCTTTCCCCCAAAGTCTACTTGCAGGACTCTGCTGTTTCAGGCACTACCACCCCCTATTCTTTCTTTGCATCTCCATGACAAGGGGCTGAATGGTCCTATAGCCAGGTGGGGCCACAATGCACCACAGCATTCCCATGGACGCCTTCACCCATCTCTATGCAGTAAAACTGTATGGAGATGGGTGGGGGCATCTCATGTGAAAAGGGCCTAAGTAGCTGTACTACAAACAATCGGGTTAACAGCATCTTTATATTGAGGAGTGACGATATCTGTCAAGGTATCTGTCACGATACTGTTTCAAGAAACTAGCTTCTGTCCTCCTGTATGGTAGAAGCAATACATATTTAATAATAATAATAAAAAAGGCAGAGGATGAAGGCAGGCTTCTGTCCAAATATGTTTGCAATTTACTTGGATTAGGAAGAAAGTATTTGGATTAAGGAATCAATACAACATGCGTGCTACAAGATTGGTTACTACTTACAACTTGGAGATAGGCTGGCTAAACCAAGTGTGCATTAAACTACAGCAAACCCAGTGTTCAAGAAACGCAGGAATAAAATATAACTTATTTTGTAAGCTATGATGCGAGGAGAAAAAAGTGTGTTCTCTCCAATATTCGGTATTCTAATTTAGTAGAGGAAAGCTTTTACATGGTTGCTGTTGCCAAGGCAACCACTTCCTTTATATCCATGTGTTCAGCATATGTGTATCACTTTATCTCTTAGCTCTCAGAGGCAATATCATGGCACTGCATTTGGGAAATGATTTCCGTCCCCCCCTCCTAAAAGGCATATAAAACCTCTTAACATCTAGGAGATTCATTAAATGATCTAACTCGAGAGGCTTAAATTATTCTTTTTGGGCTTCTTTTATGCTGAGGTTGTGAATGTGGCAGAATCCTTTCTTGTTATCTCTTCAGGCTCAGCTTGGTGCTGGAGAAGAAAAATATTGAAGAAATAAACAAATCAGAGTGCTATTTTTGTACATGTATAGTGATTTGTGTTTATATATACGAATGCGCACACACCGATATCTCTGTGTGTATAAATATACACACCGAGACCAAGGCATGGCAGTGACAATGGTGAGCCAGCCACTGCCCTGAAACCCCTAAGAATGCTGGTTTGAGACCTAGTGTGAAAACAGACAAGACACTAACTCCACTTGAACACTGTTTAAACATTTCTTATGCATGCTGCAGGGCTGTATTGGAGCCCTATGAAACCCTGTAGCACACATAAGAAATGTTAAACCGGTTACGTCGGTTAGCATCCTTTCTGTTTTCACTCCTACTGATTGAAATTTATAGTGAAACCACTATGAAATCTGAGAAACTTAATGCTATCAGGGTGTTCACTGTTATAGAGTGCAATTGACAGAAATCATTGTTGCAGTTGGAATTGTTATTTTAAGGTTATTTTAAGTAGGGTTTATTGTTAGTGAGATTTGACACCGATATTTCCCCATGTATTTCCCCATAATGTCTGAGTTTCTCAGAACCTTTATTATTTATTCTCACAAACTCCTGTAAGGCAGGCCAGGACTATTATCTGTTTTCTAGAGGGAGAACTGAAGTACAGAGAGGTGAAATGATTTACATAGAAAACGTGTGGTGGAGCAGGGAATTGCCCCAGATCATCCTTCCTTCCTTTATGCACATCTGTGTAGCTGAGAGCCACAGCCTGATACTTATGTCTATGCCTGTGTTCCTTTCGCTTACTTGGTGCACCAATAAAGTCAATAGGAATTCTGCTATTGTCTTCACTGGGTGGAGAAGTTCACCCTAATTCTTGTCTTTTTTTTAACACTTTTCCATGTATTACTTATTTTCTAGTTGGTTAATTGTTATTGGGAGGGTGGCAGGGAGGTAGGAGTGAACAACAGGGAATGGATCACTTCATTTATGTGTTTTAGTATATTTCTCTTGGAGTATCTGGCATGACTTCTGTCAGAGATGGTATGTGAATCTGACGAACCACTTGTCTGACCCACCATGGTGGTTCTTAAGTTCTTATTAAGTTTTCAGGAGATATGTTTTCAGGGGGACTTTAACATCCACATTGACACTGATCTTGGAGGAGTGAGGCATGAGTTCATGGCCTCCATGACAACCATGGGCCTGTCCCAAATCATCAGTGGCCCCACACATGAGGAGGGACATACACTGGATTTGGTTTTCTGCACCGGCCTTGAGGCAGGGGGTCAGTTAGCAGAAGTCAGGAAGGTGGCGCCCTTGTCATGGTCTGACCATTATCTCCTTAAGGCATGTGTCCTGGAGCATGTCAGCCCCCAGTGGGGTGCAGGACCTATTAGATAGGTCTGTCCCCGGAGACTTATGGACCCGGATCAGTTCCGGAATGCTCTGGGGGAGTTTCCCCCTGGACCTTGACATCTGCTCTGTTGATGATCTTGTAGGCTTCTGGAACATCTTGTTGGCTGAGACCACTGACAGAGGAGTGGCTCCCAGGCGTCTGCTGCCCTCCTGAGTCTCCCGCAGGTCTCCTTGGTTTACTGAGGGCCTGCGACACTTGAAGCAGGAGAGCAGACAGCTAGAGTGATGGTGGCACCGGATTCGCGGTGAGTATGATCGATTGCAGCATAAGAGAAGTTTAAAGGCTTATGCTGTGTTGGTGCAGGCAGCAAAGAAGCAGTTCCTTGCTGCCCACATTGCATCTGCAAAGTCACGTCCAGATGACCTTTTACGGGTGGTGAAGGGCTTGGTCAGTCCTGCCTGCCTCCACCTGGACCTGGAGCAATCCAGTGACTGCTGTGACCAGTTTATTGAGTACTTTGTAGATAAGATCACTCACATCTGCCACAATTTCGGTACCACAGTTATTGCAGAGGATCATCTTGGGGCTATGGATGCCCTGTCCTGTCCTGTTTTGTGGGATCGGTTTCAGATGGTGTTGCCTGTTGATGTGGAGTCCTTGTTGGGATCTGTTCATGCCATCACTTGTGAACAAGATCCATGCCCATCCTGGTTGGTGAAAGCCAGCCAGGAGACATTACGGCCATTGCTGGCTGGGGTGGTTAGTGCTTCCCTTCAGGAGGGCAGGGTGCCTGACTGCCTGAAAGAGGCTGTAGCTGGCTCCTGCTCAAGAAACAATCTCTTGACGCAGATGCTCCTGCCAGTTATTGGCTGGTCTCTAATCTCCCCTTTTTAGGGAAAGTTATTCAGTGGGCTGTGGCACAGCAGCTCCAGGAACATCTGGACTGCACTGGTTTCCTTGACCCCTTTCAGTCTGGTTTTCGGCCTGGGTACATTATGGAGACGGCCTTGGTGGCCTTGGTTGACGATCTCCATCTGGCATTGGACCAGGGTCGTCAGACCTTACTGGTCCTGGTAGACCTTTCGGCTGCATTCGACACAGTCGATCATGAGGTGTTGGTGACTCCCCTGCGGGACTGTGCCAGGATTGGCGGGATGGTCTTCGACTGGTTTTGTTCATTCCTGGCCAGGAGAACTCACCGGGTGGTCTTGGGGGAGTGTGCATCTTCCCCCCGGGATCTCACGTATGGAGTCCCACATGGTGCCATTCTGTCCCCCCTCTTGTTTAACATCTATATGCAGCCGTTAGCAGAGACCGTGAGGGGGTTTCATGGTATGCAGTGTCATCAGTATGCTGATGACACTCATCTCTACCTCTCTTTTTCCATCAACCCAGGTCATGCAGTCTCTTTATTTTTCCAGTGCCTGTCAACTGTGGGGGCTTGGATGATGTTGAGCCATCTGCAACTGAATCTACCTCTGACAAGATGAAGGTGATGTTGGTGGGCGAGGGCTTGGGGGGCCTGGGAGTTGTTGAATCTCCTATTGTTGGGGGGGGTTCACCCTCCCATGATCTCGCAGTCTGGGTGTGCTCCTCGATTCATGGCTCAGCCTGGAATCTCAGGTTGTGGCTGTGGCGGGGAGTGCGTTTTGGCAGTTACGTCTTGTCCAGCGGCTTTGGCCATATCTCTCAGACTCTGACCTCGCCACTGTCATCCATGCCTTCATCACCTTGAGGCTGGATTACTGCAACTTGCTCTACGTGGGGCTGCCTGATAAGCTGGTCTGGAGGCTGCAGCAGGTGCATAATGCTCAAGATAAGAGAAGGAAGGGCAAGGTCCAGATCAGTCTCCTTACGGGGGCGGGCCACAGGGAGCACATGACACCTGTGCTCTGTGCTCTGCACTGGCTGCCTATAAAGCACCGGGCTAGGTTCAAGGTGCTGTTTTTGACCTTTAAAGCCCTTCACGGCCTGGGCCCTGCTTATTTGTGGGACCGCCTCACTTTCCATGTGCCCGTGCGACCCCTGAGATTGTCTGTGGGAGCCTTTTTGGAGGTTCCCTGGGCGAGAAGGGTGGTCACCGATGTTAGGTATTTTTCGGTGGCTGCCCCTGTGCTGTGGAACTCACTCCCAAGGGAGGGTCGGTTGGCCCCCACCCTCCTTTCATTTCGATGTTTATATAAGACCTGGCTGTTCCGCAGGCTTTTGGCAAGGGGGGTGGGTTGGGGGGTTATTTTCTACCTGCATATGGGGTTTTAAAACTTTAAAAATTGTTTTATTGTATTATTGTTTTTATCTTGTTGTTCGCTGCCCCTGAGCTGCCCTGTGGGCTGGAGGGGTGGGATAGAAATCTCTTATAAAATAAAATAAATAAAAAATATACTAAACACTTATAAAGATGGTCATAGTTATATACCAGGAGTAGGGAATCTTTCCTCTCCCACAGGCCGCTTTGGAATTTAATACAAGATGGCCGCATAGGAGGTGGGGGTGCTTAAGGGGTGTGCTCAAGATAAGAGAAGGAAGGGCAAGGTCCAGATCAGTAATCTACATCATGGATCCATCCTTTAACCATATGTGCATGCCCTCATCCCTGCTCCATTCTCCTGAGTTCGCTCTTTTAGTGCTTGAGTGTAGGGAATGGATCCATGGGCTTGATCCAGAACTGGAAAGGGGCCAACTAAGAAAATAAACCCTTTTGTGGGCTGGAAGTTCTCCACTCCTGTTGTATCCATTCAGATCGTTTTTTCTTCCTATGCTGAGAGGTTAAGGCAGATATAGGGTAAAAATGAATAAGAGAATAGCCCACACCAGGTGCATGTCTATCCACTTGTTTATTAGGTGGCCTCCAAACATCAGCCTGCGCCCACAATGTGGCAACCACCCAACTTCCACTCTCAGCATCTTCCAGGAGTTCTCGGGCTCAAGTCACCATGTAGGTGAATCTGGTCTTGTCAATTAGATTCGCCCACATCCAGGTCTGCCAGCCTTGCCCGCATTCAGGTCTGCCAGTGCCATAGAGTCTCGCCTACTGCACCTGGTCAGCTGAAAGCCGGGCCAGGGAGAAGGCAGAATGCTAGCATGCCCAACCACTGAGTGGAGGTTGCTCCAAACACATGAAATACATGCAGGGGGCTTGTATGAAATACATGTGGGGGTGGGTTTAGTGGTGGCAGCATGGACCAAACACAGACTCAGTGGGTTAACCTTGTTTTCACCCATACACACAGCACTTGTTCCCCCAACACTTCCCATTTCTCTCCCACCTCTGCTGTTTGTTTTTAGTATGCAGAAACTTGTTAACTCAAAATTCAGTTAAGCCATAATGAGATGCACCTTTTATTTGATTCATAATTTAATGTTCCTCCCACTTGATCTTTTGATTCTTTTTAATTGCTGATATTTTATGACACTCAGGCAGTACTCATCTGAGAATAATCTTTCTAAAGAATTTGCCTTATTTATTATTGTCTCAGTGACCTGTGCATGTTAGGTATTTATTTATCAGTCTCTGAAAGTTTTAAGTGCTTGGTTTGGTGAACTGATTCAACTGAGTTTCAGTCAGTCAGTAGGGATGGGTGAACAAGGTTTGGAAGTTCGGAGTTCGGCCCGAACTCGGCCTGTTCGGACGAACGAACCTGAACCTGAACTGACTGAACCGAACTTGATTCCGAACGTCAAAATGACCGAACAGTTCGGTCAGTTCGGATCGCATTTGAGTGAGTTCAGGTGGCAAAAACGTATCACTGGAAGGTGAAATGTGACAGGGAGGGGGAGTCAGCAGAGGAGCAGACTTCCAGGCAACAGGGGTGGAGAGGCTTGGAGTAGCAGCCAGCCTGCCCATCCCTTTTTGCCTCAGACCACTGGTTTCACAGTCTGCAATTGGCCATGGGTTAGGCTGCAAGGAGCGAATGGGGCTTGCGGTGAGGTGGGCGCAGCAAGAAAGAAAACTGATTGCCTCCTCAACACCTTCTGAGCTAGTCACTGTTCCTGAACAGCAGGCGTTTCAGAAGGCTCCCTCTCTCTCAGCAGTTTTTGTTCCTTCTTAATCCATTGCCATCCTCCTCCTATTTCATCCATCCAACCCATTTACCTCCATATTATCATTTATTTAGATTAGTTTAGATAGATTTAGGTGTTATTTTTTGTTTTTCCCCTCCCTGTGTTCCCTGTGTTCAATCTTCCTTCCTCCCTCCCCCCTCCATTGAATCCTTTCCCTCTCCTTCTATACATATTAGGGCTGGGACAACCGGATCTTCCGGTATCCGATAATGCTGGTACTGAGCGTACCGGCATTATCGGATTCAACCCAGTAATCCGGCCCGTTCCCCAGATTCCCGGTACTGGATTTTTTTTGCATTGCGGCCATTCAAATGAATGGCCACAATGTAAACCCCCCCCCCCACAAAAAACCACGTTTCCCTCCCCCTCCCAGGCTGCACGGGTGGAAGGGGGGACACCCCCCACCCACCCTGCCCAGCCTGGATTTAAACAAAACAAAAAA
>QEPC01014420.1:544006-597656 GCA_003113815.1 Sphenodon punctatus | reverse complement strand
TATATATATATATATATATATATATATATATATATATATATATATATATATGATAACAAATTTAAATTTAAAAAATATTTATTTTTTTAAAAAACAACACAATAACATTATTTTGGAGGGAGAAATGGAGAAGGGAAGGAGAGGCCAGTCTGCTGCCCATAGGGGAGGCAATGAGGCAAGTGCCAGAGGTGGCAGGGGCCTTTCCAGGGGACTGGCAGCAGGCAGAAGCAGTAGCCCGAGCACATCACCATGCCCCAAACTCAGCAGACCTGCTTTAGGGCCCCAGGCTTCAGTGGCTCAGAGTCGCCTCCTGGCAGTGCCCTCCTCCACTGCCATGCAGGGCACTAGCAGGCCTGCAGGACTTGAGGCTGCGTCTGTCTCTGCTGCTGGTGGTGCTGGTGCTGTTTCTGATGTTCCTCCAGGCCCACCAATGTCCCCCACTGTCCAGGCGATCCCCAGCAGTCCAGAGCTGGTGGATCCCACCCCAGCTGCTAGAGGTAGGGCCCGATCTCCGGGCAATGTCAGTAGGGAGAGGAGTAGGAGCAGCAGCACTAGCAGCTACAGAGGGGAGCACAGGGAGAGTGCCAGAAGCATGGCGGGCATGGGCAGTCTAGCCTCAGGGTCCCAGTACTCTCCTTCATGGGACATCAGTGTGATTGCGGACAGTGAGTCAGAGGCAGACACTAGTGCCTCAGAGGAGATTTCTGCAGCTGAGGTGATGGATGAGCTGTGCCACCAAGTTCTCCCCCTCCCAGAAGCGCTGGCAGCAGTGCATCACCCGGGGTGGGCCAGAAGGCAGGAGGGGAGAAAAAATTCTCAGTCTGGGATCATTTTAAGCAGGTGCGGGAAGATGATCCCAGAGAGGTGCAGTGCACTGTGTGCCAAAAAGTGGTAAAGCGTGGGCAGGTGCTCAGCAACCTGGGGACAATGGCAATGGCAAGGCACCTAAAGTCATGCCACAGTGCTCTGCTGCTCAGCAGGAAGGCAGGGGAAGTGGATGCAAACGGGTTCCTGACTGCAGCGGCCAGGTGCCCGGCTCCTTCAGCAGGCAAGTGTCCTGCACCAACTGCTGCCTCTAGCAGCAGAAGCAGTATTCCTCCTGCTAGGGGGGCAGAACAGCAGCAGGATCCTCCCCAGCAGCGCTGACAGTCCACCATGGAGGAGGTGGCATGGGGGGATCTGTCAAGGCCATTGGCAGGGCGTCATGGCACTGGCTTCCAAGAGAAAGTGAAGTGCATGTTGGCAGAAATGATTTCCCTGGATGGGCAGTCCTTCTCAATTGTGGAGGACAAGGGCTTCCAGTGGTTGATTGGGTTCCTGGCCCCCAACTTTAGGCTGCCTTCCAACTCCACCCTGAGTCAAACTGTGGTGCCACAGCTCTATAGGGCTTTGAAGGAGTGGATGAGGGAGAAGCTGACAGGGGATGGGGTGGCACGGTCCACTTCACCACTGACCTGTGGTCCGCTAGAAACACCCAGCACGCCTACCTGGCAGTGACAGCACACTGGTAGAAGGACCCAGAGGCAGCACTTGGCAGTGGCAGGAGGGGTCCTGAAGCAGGGTACAGGTGGGCCCTGCTTCAGGCACAAGTTATGGACAGCTCCCACACCTCAAGGAACCTTGAGGAAGTCCTGGCCACTATGGTGAGGGAGTGGGTCACTCCAGGTGCAGCCTTCAACAGAGTGTGTGTGCCAACGCGGCCAATATACTAAAGGCAGTCTGTGACGGGGGCTTCACAAGAATCCCTTGTGCTGCACACACCCTCCATCTTGTGGTGAAGGACACTCTGGGTTTGGGTGAGAAGGGGATTGGGCCAGGCACCCTTAGCTCCCTCGTCAACCGGGGGAGAAAGCTGGCGGGGTTCTTCAACCGCAGCATGAAGGGCAGCGAGCTCCTCCAGGAGAAGCTGGCTGAGCAAGGGTCCCCGGTCTACCAGCTCATCCAGGATGTTTCCACCAGGTGGAATTCCACCTTCCTGATGCTTGAATGGCTTCTTGAGCAGAAAGCTGCCCTGCATCAGGTGGAAATGGAGACAGACATTGAGGCACCTCCAGGGTACAACAGGGAGGAATGGGAGATTCTAGCTCACATGGTCTTTGTCCTGAGACCGTTCCTGGCCATGACGGAGACTGTGAGCAGCTCCACCACCACTCTCAGCCAGGTGACCCTGCTGGTCCATAGCCTCCAGAGGAGCCTGGATGAGATTTTCAGGGGGCAGGATTGTGGCCCTCCGGGTAGGAAGATCTCCGATGAGGTACTTGACCTGGCACGGAAGCTGAAGGCGGGGCTGAGTGTGCGCTTTGATGTGCTCCTGCGCCAGGAGGAATATGTCCTGGCAACCATGCCAGACCCCAGGATCAAGGGCATGGAATACCACTTGTTCATAATCACTATGTGGGAAAACTTCCACTGCAATGTGCCTTACAGTATGTGCTGGGTACAAAACAGAAGTAGGATGTCAGAGGTCACCTTGTTGTGGACACATTTGTATGTTACACAATTAAGAATAACCTAGGTTTTTAGAATTGTCAAGCATAAAGTTAGCCTCAGTTTTGCATCCATATTGAATTGACAAAGCAAAGTGAGAGTCAAACTGTAGCAGGGGGTCTTCCCAGGGCCACACAGGGGTGCTGAGGTGTCTCTGGAGAATTAGCTCACCCCGCTGCCATGCCTATTCAGCCTTGGTCTCGGCTGAATCCCCCTTCAAGTAAGGGGGTAACCTCCTATAGGACTCAACACAGGCAGGCCAGAGGGTATCCAGTTCACAGTCCTTTATTTGTACTGTCCAGTGTACACCATCCCTGGGCTGCCGGCTCAGTCGCCTCCACCCTGCAGGTCCAGGTCAGTCTCTCACAGTGCAGGAGCAACACAACTTCCACACACACACCCTTTGTCCATCTGGCCAGGCCTCAAAGCCTCAGGCTTTGGTCAAGCCTTCCCCAGGCATGAGGCTCTCCCCTGGGCACAGCCTCTTCTCAGTACCTGGGTCCACTCTGGTTCTCCAGCCTACAGCACTCTGGAGAGCATAGAGTGGCTAGGCTTCTTCCAGGGAAATGTTGCTCCTTCAGCTCCCTAGCAGAGAGTGTCCTCTTCTCTGCCTTGCCTCTCCTTATATCCCAGCAGAGTGGGCATGGCCAGGCTTCTAATTCTTCAGCCTTAAAGGTCCAGTGTCCTGCCCACTCTGACTCAGGGTCTCCCAGCCTGTTCCCTTGACAGGCTGGTCTCAAGCTTTGGGGCTGGCTCTGCCATGCCCCTGTGCATGCTCAGTCCTCTGGCTGGCCCATGCATCCCCCTTCTTAAATGGACAGAAGCCTCACAGGACTTCTCCCTGCTACACAAGTGGTACTGGGATGTGAGCTTTGGAAGTAATTCATTGAGATTAGGCTGCATTCCTAAAAAGAATAGGCAAGATGGTGATGAATGGTACCAGGGGGGCCTACATGTTGGAGAGAATAAGCTGGTACAATAATAACCAAGACAGACCAATAAAGGTGAAAAACCATGGTAACAAAAAATATATATATATTAAGTTGTATTTACATAGTAAGATGCAATGAACTAATCGGTTGGATGATTGTTACAAGAAAAGATGAGCCAATCATTTGTTGGGCTAGGTAACATGAACCAATGAATTGTTGAAGATAACAAACCAATAAAGTAGAAATGATTGGATTTTTGCGGCTGGTGTAATTGGAGGAAAAAGGTTAATCTGTATGTTTGGACCACCTCTTTGATACTGGCCAACACCCGATGTTGCATCTTACCAGTGCCCCTCCAGATAGAGGTAAATAAAGCCTGTATTGCATAGTTGCATACTCAGAAGTCTGGTCTTTTCTTTAAGCCAGTTCCAAGGGCCTTCTCCATACAAACACATACACACAAAACAACCAAAGCATAATAATTTCCCCCCAAAACACTATGTTCTTTTTACGACATGGCTGATGGCTGTGTAATAAAACTTATTCATTAATTCTCCATATGAATCCGCTATACCACCCTACAATAATGACAGGATCTATTCTTAAACAGTGATACACAAGAGACTTACAGAGTAAGTAGTTTGGAGTAGTTCCGGAGAATCCCACAGAGTAAATGGTATGTGGTTCATGGCGTATGGGTGTTTTTCAAATGAGATGATAGCCTGCTGGAGTCCGTGTTCAGTCCATGCAGCTCCCATTCACCACTCACATGTTTTAGTGTGTAGAGCTAGTAAACGGGCAGCCTCTACATGTAGATCTTCTGCAGGCGGGCAGCTAATGTTCTTTCCTCCACTCACAGGTTCAGCCTGACAAACCTAACAGATGGGCAAACATTCTTCCCTACTGTGCTCTGCCTTCCCTTCCCATGGGTAGAAGAAGCCAGCACAGCTGTTCCTTGCTTCTGGGCAATTCTTATCTTGGGAGGTGGTCCAGCGTGAGCACTTGGTCATGTGTGGCATGCAGCCAATCCTAACTAAGCAGTCACCCAGTTCTTTAAGCTGTTAAAAATGTTTGGTGCGTAGTCTGCAGATTTCACGGACACCTGTAATAGATCCAGAGAACTTCAGAGTGCTCATTACCACTGTTCAGCATAACCTGTGATCCATGCAGCAGATCCAAATCTTCTCCTGTCATTGCATCTATGGGATTGCAAGGCAGAGATGGGCTCTTGAATGAGCTGTGGCCTACTGTGGCAGACCACATTGTGCAGATGGCTTCTGCTTTGGCGCTGTAGGTTTGCCTTCCTCAGGCAACAACAGACTGTGCTGAGGAGGATTGAAACCCTTCAATAGGAAATGATGCATACAGAGAACTACCTCTGTACTACTCACCAACAATATGCAAATGGCTGTCCCCATCAAGAGGCTTGTCTGGGTGGAGAGAAGCACAGACTGGTGGAAGAACGTGCTGTGTACTTGGGGAGATGCTGAGTTGATCTCCAACTTCAGGATGCCTCGGCACCTAGTTCTCCAGATAGACGAGATCCTTACGCCTTAGCTGAAGATCCAGAGCACGATGATGCAATCACCCATCCTGGTGGAGAAGCACGTGAATGTTGCTATATGGAAGCTTGCCACTCCAGACTCCTGCCACTCTGTTGGCCAGCAATTCAGCGCTGGAACTTCCACAGTGGCCCCCATTACCATTGAGGTCTTCACGGCAATAGTCGAGGTGCTTCTTGACTGGGTGGTGCAGTTACCTAAGACAGCAGAGGTAATGGAGGGCTCTCAGTGGGAGGGCTTCCAGAACTACATAGGGGGAATCAGTGGGAGCTATGTTGCCATCCCAAAGGAAGGATGACTATTTGAACCAAAAGGGGAGTCTTCTCCATGGTTTCCAGGCCATTGTAGATGTGGACCACCATGCCTGGTTTCTGGATGTTCTGGCCAGGTGATCCATGAAGAAGTATGACACTCACATCTTCTATCAGAACCCCTTCTTTAGCCTCATGAACACTGGGAACTTAAGACCCACCACTGAAACCTGCATTGAGGGGGTGTTCATTACGGCTGAGATGAGAGCAAGTGTTCCCGCTCTGCAGGAAAATACTCACCTTTCAGGCGTGCCTGCGAATGTTAGTTGGTACTACATCAGTCTCCAATGATTCCATGCTTTCATCATTGTTGATATCGGCACGTGTGATTTTTCCATAATTTCCTGCCAATTTCATCACTTTGACATTTTTTGTCTTTTTCATCACTTTTTGTCACTTTCCAGGATTTTTTAAGGCAATTTATGGCACGTCACCAGCACTTCGTTAGCACTTCGGTTTCTCCACAACCACTGGTGATGTGCATGAGGGATTGGCCCCATAACAGCTGTGTTCAACTCGTGAAAAAGAACAACAAATGGTGAAAAAAGCAGTTAAGTTTCCAGATTGTGTGAATGAAGACAAATTACTTATTTCCAATGGAAAGAGCATTCATGAGTTGTTGTTTCAGGCCTAGTGCTCATGAGGCCTATTCTGCTGTTCGGCGGGACCCTGCCTACCCACTGAAGACCTAGCTCATGAAGGCCTGCAGCATCGCCCTCACCCCAGAACATCGTTACTTTAACTGGCAGCTGGTTGTCCATGGCAGGCAGCGAGGGGAGATGGGCATGGAGCTGGCACCACCTAGGGTGTTAATAAAAAAAATTTTTTGCCCCTATTTGCTCCAAATTCACCTGCTTGTCTGGCCTGTGCTCACCAAATGTTCACCTGTGTGTCACCCTGGGGCTGCTCCATACAGCATCAACCCAGGAACTGTGGAGCAGGGCAATGGGTGCCATGGGGCTGCTGCCTGTGTCTTGGGATGTGCAGAGGCATGGGCGCAGCCTAGAATGTCACTAGAGCAACCTCAACGCAGTGGAGGGGGTGGGGTGGCATGCACGCATGCAGCCTGTGGCAGGGAAGAATGCCTGCCAGGTTGGTTGTTGCGCTCCTGATGTGGAACCTATGAGAAATGGCTGTGTGGGAGCTGCGCAGTCACTTCAGGCTCTGGTGGATTCCCAGCCCTTGTATTAACACCCCACGGCAGCAACTAGCAAGTGTTGGTGCCTAGGCAACTCCTTCTGAGAGAGAAGCTTCAACTAATAGTGGCCCCGTGGGAACAATAATCTGTTCTCAGAGATATGGCTTCTCTGTTGTAGATTCAGGGTCCAAAAATTTAGGACCTGGTGGCCCATGGTGGGCAGAGTGAAGAGGGGATGGGAAGCTGGAGAGCTGTACAGAAGGATGGGTCGGTCAAGGTCCCCCTGCCTGGGACCTGGTTCCCAAAGGTAACCTGCAAGTGTTCGTACCCCGTGCACTCGTAGGTGCTCACTGTTGGTGCCCAGGACCAATATTAAAGACCTGGTGGGCTTGGACTGAAGTTGCCGCAGCAACTTTTTATTTTTACATGAAGAGGGAATTAGAGGTGGTTAGAGGGGGAAGGAGGGTGAGGGTGGGGCTTGACTGGTGCCCTCTGCCCAGGGCCTGGTTTGCCAGGATGGGCAGAGGGGAGGGGCACATGGGAAGCTTTTTAAAAAAATAAGATAATTAATAAATCAATAAGATAATAGAATAAAAAATAAAAATTCATTAATAAATCAATAAAATTATAATAATAGTAATCAAATAAAATCATCCCCTCCCCCAAGCATGCAGACCCACCATGGCACCTCTCCTGTACAACACACAGGCCCACAAACCTGCCATGATGACTCCCCTGCCAGTTGCCCATGTTTGGCTGCATGTATATCATCCTGCCTAGGGCCTGGTTGCCTGGGGAGGGAAGGGGACCTTGATTGGCACCCCCTGCCCAGAGCCTGGTTCCGGAATGCCCATCATCTCATCCTGCAGGTAGCCAAGATCCTCATAACGTGGCTGGAGCACTCTTGGCCAGGCCCACCTCCAAAGGACAACTCGGGGCAGACAGAACTGTAGCAAAACAACAAGGAAATCCATTATTTCCCATCCACCTTCCCACTCTGGTGTTTCCGGGCCCCATCCACCCAGTTTTCATCCCTCCACCTGCCCAATGAGGAAGTAGGAAAGAGTAGCTATGTGGCTGCTAGGGCAGTTGCTGCAGCAGGATCCCAGTTGTATGTGGTTTTCCTTCCAGGTGCCATTTTGATTTCCACCCCTACACAACCCAACAGGGAAATTCCATGCAGTTCTCCTCCCGCCATTCATGCCATTCCCCGCCGGTTGCAATGTATGCTTCCATGCCTGGCTACCATTTTGCCTTTCCCCATGCTATCCTGCTATATTGCCCCCCCGCCCCGCCAGCCCACAGAACCATGGGTCTGATCACTGTAGAGGAACCCTTGCCATTCACGCCACCCACCCCACCCCACTCCCAACTACCATTTTGGCTTCCACTGCCACGCCAGTCCGTCATGGTGCATTCCCCCACCCCCATGCATTCCTTTCCCAGTCATTTGCAGGTGATTTTTCCTGCTGCTCCTTGTCATTCTCCTTGCCACCTGGCAACATAGTAAACAATAAACAGCATAGTTAGATAACAAT
The DNA here is from genome assembly GCA_003113815.1 of Sphenodon punctatus. Taxonomy (NCBI): domain Eukaryota; kingdom Metazoa; phylum Chordata; class Lepidosauria; order Sphenodontia; family Sphenodontidae; genus Sphenodon; species Sphenodon punctatus. The sequence continues at coordinate 589,688 of QEPC01014420.1, read as the reverse complement.
AAATGGAAGCCTTTATCATGCAGATGTGTAAATGAAACGCCCCCTGTCCCCAAAGGTAATTCATTTACTGTTCTCTGCAGGGAAAAAACCTCCACCAAACAAAGACAGGTTCTTAAGTTGGAGCTGTGAAAGTTAGAGTGTCTGGGTCGACCCTGTGCTGACTCTGGGGTGGGAATTGGCAAGGACAGAAGTTGTCTGCTGGCTGTTGTAGGTTCTGAGCTGGGAGCAGGAACAGTTGCAGCAGAAAAATGGTGCAGTGGGTTTTTAAGGTGCCAGTGAGAGCGAGACAGGAGAGAGAGGCAGGAAGCGTTAGCTTCTCAGAACACTCGAGGCTTTTCACCCACGATTCTATGGTGCTGGCAGATCTGGACGTGAGGAGGCTGCATGCAACATAATTGACAGGATGTGGCCATGTGGGCACACATTAGCCAGGATTCACCCTCATGGTGGCCCGTGGTGCGGACTCCCTGGACTAACTACTCTGTGATAGGGTGATGAGTGTTGGTCACGTAGTGGGTGGGGCTAACATCTGGCAGGCACCTAATAAACAAGCAGGTGAACACACAGCTGGTGTGGGCTAATGTGGGTTATCATCTCATTTGTTTTCACCCTACGAGTTGATCATAGCTCAATTTTGTATCCAGTGCAATAGAACTACTCTGGAGTAAGGGGATGTGGATCATAGCCTGAGAGTTAGTTCTTAGCAGTCCCCTCTTGCTTCAGTTCATATACTAATTTAGTGTTTTTGATTTTCAGTGCAAGCATTTGCAGTCCAAATACACCTCTTATTTTGTTTATATATTTAGCCATTTGCTGGATGAAACTAATAGCCCTTAATGAGCATGTCCATTTAAGTGAACAAAGTCAACATGGTGCCTGAATCCCTCTACTCTAGTCTTAGTTTAGCTTTGGCATTAATTACTAGTAGTGAGTGCTGGCTCATTTAGAGTCCAGGTGCTGAGCAATTAGACCCTGGAGTTTCTCTTTGCCTTTATTGTGCAGTGAGTTCAGCTCAAGTGAGAGGTACACACATTGCTAGTTGTATCCTCCTCCAAGTTAAACAGAGGCTGGGACTGCTTTTAGATGTGCGTGTACCTTGATATCAAGATATTTAGTCCGTGGTGTTAAAGAAAGCGCTGGTGGCTAATGGTGCGTGTGACGTCGTCTAAACCGCTTCCATGGGATTTCTTACGTGACAGGTGATTTTACGGTGCAGCGCCATGCACACATCTAAAAGCAGTCTAACTTTCCCTGACACAAATTTTCAAAGGAGAGTAATGAACTCTTCTTAAATTGTTGTGTTTGAAAGAGTGGGAATCATTTGTTTTCATCCCCTTTTAGGGTTGTTGTTTTGAGAAGGACTGGGGCTTGACACTTTTTTTTGCTTTCCCTTTAGGGCCTGCAGGGGAAGGGCACACCTCATCCCATTAGCAATCCAGTCCATAGAGTTGCCATCTCTTTCTGGGGCTATATTGGAGGGGGGAGGGACAAAGGAGTATTCATTTCCCCCCCTTTCTGATGCAGCATGCCCCTTTATGGAGCATTCTGATGGGCCATGATGGAAGGGAAGTCACCCTTTCTGAAGTAACGTTGTGCCTTATGGAAAGTTGTGACATTACAATGCTCCACAGAGAGCAGGGTCATGTCAGTAAAGGGGTGGGGAACGCCCTTATGGCCCTTCCCCTTCCTGATGTAGATGCTCCTTGCTGTCCCCCAAAACCCTGGTTCTCTGTGAAACCAGGAGAGGTATCAACCATACCAGTCGCTGAAGTGCCCTGCCTGAATAAGCTCACGACTGAGTTTTGGGATAATTAGGCTCCTTCTATATGATGCATTTCTCAAGGAGTGAACAGCCCAAACCACCTTTTTCATGTTGATGAAAAATCTCTAATATGAAATGACTAAGCATTAAACTCTGTTTAGCTGTTACCTGGCTTCTTTTTATCAGCACAGATTCAACTGAAGCTAGAGGTGAGTTGATTTGCTAACAGAGGACTCATCATGTATCTTTCTTCCAGTAGAGTGGGAGGAGAAAGGAGGAGGAGGAGGTGAGGCTGTACAACCCAAATGTACCCCTGGGTGAGAGAAGGCAGGGGGGCTGAGAAGGGGCAAGGGGACCTACCCAGCAGCCAACCCAGAAAGCTAACTGGAAACTGCCCACTGCTTGTGGGAGAGGGGGTAACCTCTTTTGGATTCCATTTGGTGGCATTGTGTGATACAGACTGACATGTCTTTCTCTCCACCGCCACAGGGGAAGTTGGCATGGAATGTGCTTCATGTTGCCCTCTTCCATGCCCTAAGGGGAACGATATGTGAATGACTCCAGAATCAAAGTAGCATGTAAATGCAACTACTAGCTCATGCTGTATGTCTGGTCCTCCAGTGACCATAGGGTTCATTCACACAACACTCTTTTAGAGTGGAGAGTGCCACAAATCCACATTCTGAGTGTTCTGCAAAATCCTTGCCACTTCTGGTGCTCTTTGATCCTTTTTTTCTCTGCTACCTGATGCAAGGAGTGGCCCACTGAAATGGAAAATAATCAACTGCTGTATGAATGCATTACTACTAGGGCTGAAAATCAGTAATCTCCTAGAAATCCTGGTTCACGATCCTAGCTTGGATAAATTGAGAACTTTCCAGTACTCAGGAATGTCTCAGTCGAGATTTTGATTCTAATTTTACTGATAATTTGCTTACTGGGATCCCATCTTGTCACTTACTGCTTTGTCAAACCGTTTACCATTTTGTATAAAGTTCTAATTCTTCTGTAATATTGATGTCATTTGTCACTGCATTCCATCCTTCCTGTTTCGGTCAACAAACTGGAGGGAACATTCCTGATTGGCAAGGCAACCAATTCTGTTTGCCAATGACCAATTCAGAATTTCAGAGTATGGGACAAGTCTAATTGGTTTCCAGGGGCCAATATAAGCCATTTTAACACCATAGGGGTGTGCAATTCGTTTTCATTATAACGAATTTTTGTTTTTGAAATAATGGGAAAATACTGAAAAACGTATTTCTGGCTATAACATTTTTGTTGCTTATTCAATTCTGATTAAAATTGGGGATATTGTACCACCAACAGAGGGCTCTATGTGTACTAAACTTTCAAAAGATTGGATAAAGGGAACCAATTTAAGAAGCAATTGAAGGTTGTGATTTTAAGAAAATCTCCATAGACATTCCTGGATACAACTTCTTTATCTTCTGTCCAATTTGCATGATGAAACCTGGGAATATTATGCCCCTCAATGAGTTTACCAATCCTGCCAAATTTCAGAAAAATTGAATAGAGTGTCCTGATGTTATAAGCCATTAACTTGAAAATACATTTCTGGCTGTAACATTTTTATATTCCCTCCTGTTTACAAGACATGTGGCAGGAATGTATCCCAAATCTTCTTGTCATCTCTGCCAAGCTACAGGACAATATGACAAAGGGCCCAAATATTATAAGCAATTGAAGTTGCTTATAAATTGAAGTTGTCCTATTTATTCAGATAAATAGCAACACATGCAGTGCCAGTCAGAGGCACACAGTCCGCATGGCAGCGGGAGGAAGGATGTAGGAGGGAGGAAGGGGAGCAACCTAGCAGACTGACAGACACATTCACTGGCCAATTACCGCATGCTTCCAGGTGGTAGTTTCAAGGCGGGCATAGGGGGCGGTCCTGAGGTGGGCATAAAAAGGACATAACTGGGACTTTGGGGATAGCATCTCAGAAATGGGAGACATAGTTTACACATCCAGGCTGGCCAATTATCATCACAATCGCATCCTGCAACACTGTGACAGAGGACATAAGAGAATCTCTATTGGCTCTTTCCTAAACAGATGCTTCTGACTTCCCAGTAACACGTGGAGGAGAGATGTTGGGATCATCACAGCACAGAATGAGGATATTTGGTTGACATTTCTGCTGGCCAATTGGCATCACAAACCGATCTTATAACACAGTGACAAGTAAGAGAATCCCTGGCATAGGCTCATTCTCTGCATATGCTGTGCAGGCATATAAAATTGGTACCCTTTATCACACCTTTCTAATATTTTGCAGAGGTGATCCTGAAGGTGTGAGATACATCTCTGCCAAATTTCATGTATACTGGTTGGACTACAAAGATGTTACAGTCATACATACATACATACATACATACATACAGTAATTGCTTATACCACCAGGACCCTTTATTCAATCCTTTTGAAAGTTGACATAGTGTGAAAACAGACATGACGCTAACCACCTATTTATGCATGTTGCAGGGCTGTATTGGTGCCCTATGCAGCCCTGCAGCATGCATAAATGACCACCAAGGGTGGTTAGCGTCATGCCTGTTTTCACCCATAGATAGTAAAAATGGGGAGAGGTATAAACAGGCCATGTTTCATCCACATTAGATGGTAGATAAAAAAGTTACAGCCAGGAATGTATATGCAGATTTTTGCAAAATAACATGTCAACGGCTGATAAAATCGGATTCCTTTATCCAATCTTTCTGATATCTGGTACACTTAATGTCTTCCATTAGAGGTACAAGTCACCCATATTTAATTCAAATATAATGAAAAACAAAAACGTTACAACTGAAAATGTGTTTTCTATTGAAAACAATGGAAATCCAAAATGAAAGTGAAAATTAAGTTTTTATTTTTGAAATCGAAAACAAAAGATAAATGATGAAAGAAAAAAGAAAAAAAGAAAAACAACATGGGTCCCTGGTGCACACCTCTAGTCATTTCCCCCCTCTTTTGCTGGTGACTTTGCCATGGCTGCTGGGGGTAAGTGTGTGCAGCATGGCACACACAAGTCTTCTATCTTTGTGGTGTATAACATGGAAGTTAAACCCAGAATATGAGTAACATTGAAATACTCACATTTTGCTAATCTCATCATAGGCATGGCCTTTTTTTTTCTTTTTCCATTGGTATGCATCTCTGGGAATTGCAGATGGGTGGCATCTGGCATGGATTGTGCTTTCTGATTTGCTATTCTCCTTCTCCATGAATCCATTCTCTTCCTAGTAGTATAAGGGTCTACCTTTAATCAAATGTAAGCTCCACTCCCTGTCATGGGACGCCCCACCATGTGACAGGTGGAAGTCCCTCTTCCTGGCTGGTAAAACTTCTGGGTCATGTGTCACGCTACCCTGACCAGAAAAGGTGGTCATGTGACCCTCTCTAAGAACTTCTCCAACCATTCTGGGCCAGTTGGCAGAGATTTTGTTATCCTAGTCACCTTAGCAGTTGTGAGACAATTGAGTGGTGTTTACAGGGACAGACGATATTTGAGAAAGGGGCCATGTGACCCCTCTAAGAACTCCCCAAACCATCCTTGACCACCTGCTGTGGGTTTTGTTAGCCTAGGTCCACCCCCTTAAGGAGTTGTGAGTCAATTAGGTAGCATTTCTGAGGGCAGATGACATGGCAGAAAGGAGGATATGTGACCCCTTTAATAAATCCTTCCACTGAGCTGGACCAATTGGCATGGGTTTTATCACTGTTGACTTGCCTGTTAAAGAGGGTTTTAACCAATTTCTGGGGGCAGATGACATGGCAGAAAGAAGAATACCTCGTCGTTTTATAAGATGGGATACATATGAATGTATTTCTGAATGCTGTGTAGGTCAGAGAGAGAAAGACTGAAGACTTTTCACTACAACTTTGGCTTTTTTTATGACCACAGCCTTGTTGAGATGCCTACATGAAAAATGCAAGAAAAGTAAAAGACTAATCGCTTACTTTGATGACGCTACCCCAGTGATACCTTTTGTATTCCCCAGGAAGTTTTAGAGGGGTGAATGGTCTTTTTCAGGCTGTTTAAAAATAAACAAACAAACAAACAAACAAACAAACAAAAACCAGTAAACGTTTCAATAAGAAAGGAGTTGTTTCATGACTTTCAGACCAGGATGCGTACACCCTGCACAAATAAACCCACATGCAAGTATTTTTAAAACAGAAAACTTGTTTTGGGGTTGGATGTGCAATGGCAGACAGGTTTGGTGGATATGCAGTAATTCTTAAAGCTTAATGGAGGTGTTAAATACATCTTATCCATCACTTACATTTTGTGTAAGTATGCCCGTGTGTTAGACCGAAAAGATAAAATGGGGGAGGAAGGTGGAGTGGCTAAGGCCTTTACAACAATTTTTTTAGTGAAGGACATGTGCCTCAAAAATTACAAACCCATCGGGTGGGGGAGAGGGAGGTATTTTTAAATAAGCCTTTGAGCAAATTGTTAAAGCAGCATGGGATGCATCACTTTGTTATGAACAGCCAAGTAAAGGCAGGGTTAGTGGAATGTTTTAACAGAACTTTAAAATCAAAGGTTTGGTGGTATTTCACAGCCTGCAGCACATTTTGCTATATGATGTCTTCATTATGCTGCTCCACAATTATGAAACTCTCTTCCCTTGGAGAACCTTCTGAGTTGGAGACTGTTTACTTTTTGGAAGAGATCCAAGATCTTTTTGTTTGACCAGGTGTTTGGTGGGCTGGGATAGGGGTTGAGTGGGATGGGGTGAAGGGATTATGGAAAGGGTTGGTGGGTTGGGCTTAGGTTTTTTTAAAATTGCTTTTATATTTTTTTAAAATATAAATTTATATATGTCTTAAGTTTATATAACTTTTATTTTTGTAAGTCACCCTGAGCCCTTGAGGGAAGGGTGGGATAAAAATGGACTGACTGAATAAATAAATAAATAATATTGACATGTTGCCGGAGGTCATAAAGAGTTATAATATTTTCCACAGAACCATTCTGCCAGACCTATAGATGTTGACTCCTCAAACTTTCTGATGGTGTGGAAAACAGTTTATGGAGGCAACCTGGCAATAAAAAAGGAGGCATACTTTTTTTTTTTTTTAAAGAAAAGTAGATCATGGATAATTTCAAACATGATGCGCTCCTGTGTTGCCACAGTGGATCCCCAACCGTGGCTAGCCACCCAACCCCGACCTGTGGTTCCAACAGTCCCCAAACAGACATGACAGGAGTGGGACCACGGCAAGGAAACAGACAGCCAGGCCACATTGATCTGGGATAGTGCAACAGATGTGACACCGATCCCAGACCATGGCAAGAACCCCAAGAAGCCACCAGGGTGGGGCGGGACACAAACATGGCCGACTGAGGGCAAAGGAAGCCAAAAGCGCCACAAGGTACTGCCCATGCGAGGGAAACGGGAAGGGGAGAGGAGGAGGAAGGTGAACGGCTGAGCCGCACACACACAACAGGGAGAAGGAAGCCACGGACAGAGCTGAACACAAACCACACACACGCTGGTGAGGATACGCACAGCCAAATGGGAAAGGGAGCAAAGGGGAGGCACACAGGGGCACACAAGCAGGCATGGGGAACACCACACCGGGCAGCCCAACTGACAGCGGCAAGGACATGGGGGGGGGCTGAGACCAACAACGGGCAAGAAAACAGAAGGGGGCCGGAACAGAGCAGGACACGAGAGCAGGTGCCCAACACCCCAGGGACAGCACAGGCACCATGAGGCACCCAACAGCAGCACAGTCCACTGTACAGAGAGGGGTCCACATGGTGACAGAGCAGGGTCACACGGAATGAGCCACCAATCTGAGGAAGACAGTGTGGAGGGCAAAGGCAGGTCCCAACAGCAAGACAACTGGTCCCAGATGGTACCGCACAGCCAGCGAGGGAAGCGAGTCCCAAGCTGATGGTGCCCCCCCAACAAGGGGATGCCAGGTGGTGCAAGCAAGAGAACCTCATTCACATACAGTCACAGAGGCATCACAGGGGTGGGGGTGGGGTCTGATCACAGACACTGGCTGGGAGCCGGCTGAGCAAGGGATGCAAAGGTTCTCGGGGATCCTCAGTACAGGTGTTGGATAGCAGCTAACAGCTGCCCAGGGGGCGCGTCACAGAAACGAGTCCCAAGGGTACAGATGGTACCACACAGTGGTACAGCGGTACCACACAGACGGGCCTGGGGTGCAGATGAACCGGCACAGCTTAGTAGAATGGGGGGAGCAGATGGAGGCAGGACAGCAGCTGGTCCACAATGGGAATGATGGTCACAGAACAGAAGGGCCATGGAGGTGCAGGGAGCACCCGGCGGTGGTGATAGTCAGGACACAGATGACCCAGGAGGGACCTACAGCCAGCTGCATGGGGTCACGAAGGGGGGTGGGATGGAGTGGCCCAACAGATGAACATAGTGGGTCCACTGCAACATGCCCCAGTGATTGGCCATCCATGCCATGTGGTGGGCAACAAGATATAGGCCTCAAAAGGATCAGGACCGGTGACCCCAACCTGAACATCGGCACAGGACCACACCTCAGACAGCACTAGCAGCTCAGGTCTGGTGGGATCAGGCAAGGCATAGTCAGCAGCAGGGGGCCATGATAGCTCTCTGAACTCAACTGGTAGTCACGGGCACCTAGGATGCAGCAGAAGTAGGACACAGCCAGGGCAGGGCCGTCCTCCACCAGACAGTTCTGGAAGCCAGACATGGCAGACAAGGCACAGACAGAGAGAGCCGACACCATCTCAGCAGCAGACCAGGACACCAGTGACCCCCTCAACTCTGGAATGTGCCCATCCGGAAAGGGACAGAGGTCCAGCTCCTCAGCATGGAGCCAGCACTCACAGGCGGTAACCAAATATGTCCAGCAACGTTGACCAGCTGCGGAACCGCCGAGCGAGAGCTCGGATGCAGCAGCATCTGCCATGATGCAGCTGGCAGACGGTGTGAAAATCAAGGACAGTAGGGCCCCTCAAACCATGGTAGGCTGGGGAGGCAACCAGGGGAGCTCTAAGGCCACACGATAAGGGTATGGGCAGCACAATGAGACGGCTGGGAAGCGATGCATGGGGCATGAGCATGGCACAGCTGCAGGAACCAAAGCCCAGGAATGGCCTACACACAGACAGAAGTGATATGCACACAATATTCATTCACCCTCCAAGGCCCCATTAAGTCACCTAAATGCCGGTAGCACAGCCCTCCCCCCTCCAATGCACCTGGGCACCCAACACCCCAATAGGTGGTAGTAACCAGCACCAGGGGTCACAAGACCTACAGGTGGAGCCCCCTGGGACAGGTGAGTGGACCCGTGCCACCAGGACCACCCGATAATGCATAGCCCACAATCAGTTGGCACAGCACCTGGGTACAGGGCTGAATAGACAGCCGGTGGTGCGTGGGTGTGAGCTGGCCGCAGGCCCCTTATAGCGAGCCACAACCTGCAGCACAGTGGCAGGAGCGTGCCTCTGAGCAGTGTGCCTAACACTGCCCGGTGCTGCTGGGACACCTACCAGCTCTGGTCTGTGCAGGTAACTGCCATGGATGCGAACCAGCGGGGTGCCTGTTGGCTCCTACAGGAGATCATAGCTGGGTGGTAACGCCAGCACACTGGGCTCCAGCAGGTCACCACGGAGCTGCTCGACATGTATTCTGGGGTGTGGGAATGCCTGGTCTGGTTCGCTGCAAACAGCCTGCTCCCCCACCACAGGCGCCGCCACATCCAGGCCATGCGCACGGCACCAAGGCTCTCTGGGATATATCACAAGGCCCTGCTGATTGCACGCATCTGTCCAGCTGCCCTCAGGCAAGCAGCTACATGCCACTACTGGAGGAGGGCGGCCCTCTTCAGTGCTGTCATGTTTGCTATGCCTATCAACAGGCGCCTCTAGACCATGGACAAGGCCCAGCAGTGGTGGATGGGGTCCTGACATGATGGGATGCTGCTGCTTGGAGGGTACACTTCTGGATGGACCGGTGTACCATTTTGCAACTGGCAGAGCTCTTGCAGACCTGGCTGGAGCGGCTGCACACCCCCATGTGTTTCCCTATCCCAGTCCCACAGCGGGTAACCATAGCTATCTGGGCCCTGGCCACCCCGGATTCCTGCTGTTCCACGGCTCAGCACTTTGGAGTGGACCTCACAACTGTCACTGGCATCATCCGTGACTTCTGTGAGGTTGTGAAGGTGGTCCTCATTGACCGTGTGTTCCAGCTCATGGATCAGGTGGTGGCCAGCTTTGAGGCTACTGGGTTCCCCAACTGCCTGGGCGCTATCAATAGCACCCATGTGGAGATCCTCTCCCCCCCCCCGTGATGATACAGCCAAGTACATCAACCGGCATGGTTACCACTCGTTGAAGCTCCAGGCCATTGTTGATCATTGGGGCCAGTTCACGGACATCTTCACCGCTCACTCCGGGTGCAGCCATGATGCCCGGATCATCACAATCTCCCCCCTCTTCACACAGATGTACAGGAGGGACTATGCCAACATGTGGATGACCTGAATGGAGGGGGTGTTGATACCCCGCTGATCATCGTGGACCTGGCCTATCCAGTGTTCCGCTGGCTCATGAAGGCCATCCGGTGGCCCAGAACCAGATGGAGGCCCTGTACAACACCCGGCTGTGCACCACGAGGACGTGGACGAGAGGGCCTTTGGTGCCTTCAAACAAAGAATGAGGTGCCCGGCCGGCCGCTGGACTACTCAGTGGAGACCTCCGCCCTAGTAATTGGTGCCTGTTGCAATGTCACACAACATTTGTGAGACTGATGGAGCAGCCCTGAGGTATCCCAGGCCACAGCGGCCAGCTTGCCCCGTTCTGCTATACATGAACGTGGTAAACCCCAGGGAGTACCGTTATGCTAAGCGATCCGAGCAGCACTTATGAGGCACATAGCAAGGTTGCACCAGACCTGAGACTCCCAGGTTCTGTGGGGTGGGACCCCTGGCATGCCCGTGCCCGGGAGTGCCCTAGCCTCACCCGCTGAGCACACCTACGGACATGATGGTTACTGTGAATAAAGGTGTCTTTATTGTCTTTACAGTGTCCCCATACCCTTATTCCCCCTCACCTTAACCCTGCCCCCCAGCCCCTCCTGCTTCCTGGGGTGACCTCTCTGTCACCGTGTGGGCTGCTCTGTTGTCTGCAAGCTGCCCTCACCCGCACTGTTGTCCCCCTCTGGCGCTTCCCCCTCCGGCGCTTTGCAACAGCTTCTGGCTCTCCTCTGTGGCTGCTTCTGGTGGATGGACTGGGCCCGGGACTGCCTTCTGCTGCTGCACCTGCCAGGGTGACTGTTTCCATCTCAGCCCCGGTGGGACGGGGAGGCAGATACATGCACCTTGTGGTCAGGGTGGCTGCTGCTGCTACTGTGGGATGGACACCGGTGGTAGGATGGGTGGTGGGTGTGGGGCTGCAGTCGATATGGCACCCGGGGGTGATGTAGGCACTCATAATGCCTGCATGTAGCATCAGCGAGGTGCTGATCTTGAGGGACCGGTCTAGCTTCCGGGAGTGCTCTGCGGCCCGGTGATCTATGGTCTCCGTCAGCTGCTATATTGCCTCCATCTGCCGTGTGTGGTCCTGTCTCTGCAGATGCATCTCCGTCTGCATCTCAGCAAGGAGGTGCCTTTCCCATCCCTCCACCTGCTCTACCACCCTGCCGGTGGCTGCCTCCATCCTGTCAATAGAGGTGATCATCGCCTCCCCCTGCTCCGTGCTGGTCCACATAATCTCCTCCTTCAGGTCCTCCCGCTGGCGGCGCAGACACTCCCTGTGCTCCCACATCCTCTAGGCCAGCGGCACCAGTCCCTGTCATGGCTGGGCCAGCTGCCAGGGCAGCGGATCTGTGGAATATGGGTTTAGTTAGCTCGGTTGGGCATCCGTTAGCTGTACATGTGCCCCCCCAGAACAGATCTAGGGTGGGGCCTGGGATGCCTGCCCTTCTGTCCCCCTTCCCCTTGGGTGGTTGGGTCCCCCCCGCCAGCTCACCTCGCTCCACCCACTGCTGCTGCTGCTGCTGCTGCTGCTGGTGCAGCCCCCCCTCCACCTCAGCCTCCTGAGTCAGTGGTAGATGTCCTGTGTGGGAAGTGCCATTGGGGTGTGACATTGGGGTTCCCCTGTCCCTACCCTCATAATCCATCTGCCCTCCTGTCCCTCTCCCAGCCTCCTGTGGGCCCCGTCCCTTCAGCTTACCTTCTGCCACGTGTTCCACCACTCCAGGTGCCTGTTCCCCCTCCATTTCCTTCTCCTCTCCCTCGGTTGTGCCTGCGATAAGGAGGGGGGAGTTTGGTTAGTATCATTCCCTGCCTTTTGTACTCCCCCTGCTCCCCCGCTGGGTCTGTGTGGGTACCTGTGCTTTCCACACCCTGTGCCTACCTCCTATGTCTGTCTTTGAGTCATTCATGGCCGGCTGCTCAATGGAGCTCTGCTCGGAGTCCCCCCTCATGTCCACTGGCTCAGGGTGACCAGCGTGTCATCGTTGGAGCCCTACCCTGAGTGCTGTAGTGGGCTCCCCATGCCTGTCCATGATGGGGGCCTGCTGCTCCATGAAGTCCCGAACCATTCTTCATGGGGTGAGGGTCTGGCGGTGTCTGTGGGTGAACCTGGTGCTGCCATGGGAGGTGGGATGTCCTCCTGTGTCCGGCCCTGTGCCGCGGCACTCCCTACCAGCCGGGGGGCCACGATGGAACCCTTTATGTGAAGGATCCGGTCGAGGGCATCATAATAGGGCACAGTCCATGCTGTGTGACTGGACCTCTGGTTATTGTCCTTTATGTGCTTATACCCCCCTCCCTCTTCAATTCCTTGGCCTTCAACCAGCACTGTGCTGCCAACCGCTGATATCCAGCCTCCCACATTTCCTTCACTATCTGGTCAAACATGTGCTCATTGTGCTTGTTGACCGTGAGGTCAACCTGGTTTTCCAGGGACCCCCAGATCCTGATGAAGTCCTGGGTCTCCTGGACTCCCCACTGTCCCCCTCTCTGGTACCTCCATCTCCATGCTGGCCCCTCCAGCTCCGGTGCCACTGTCTCCTCCTCCTCCTCCTCCTCCTCCTCCTCCTCCTCCTCCTCCCTGATGGTGTCCTGTGGGGGTTCCGGGGCTCGGGCCCATTTACTGGTCTGTTGGGTGGACATGGGGGGTTGAGGGCTGTGGTTGTGCCATTCCTGCTCCTTCCCTCCCTCCATGGCTGTCCACTACCCTTGCACCCCCGCCCCCCCTAGCCATCCCATAGTGGTCTCCCTACTTCTTTGCATGGGGCCTCCATCCCATGTTTGGTTTCCCCCTGTGGGACGGGTTGCTCCGGGTCCTGCTGCTTATCCTCATCCTCCATCGCTGTCCTGTCTCTCCACTCTCTGTTCCTGTCTCGCCACCTCATTCCCCTAATGCAGTGTGCCATTTAAATATCCCTCCTTATTCCGTTTGCTGCCCGTTGCCTGACAGTGACGCTGCATGCTTTCACCACGACGTGGGATCGTTGTCCATGATCACGCCTGGCACTTGCCTTTCAGACATTACTTTTGGCCGTTTCCCGGTGGAGATTGCATTGACCACAGTTCTGGACCTGCTCCCATCCCAAGCTCCAGAACCGTGGTTGGCCTTGGCCCCTACTGGTGATTGACTGGTGAACATCTGGATGCCGCCGAACAGACGTTCAGGGCTCATTGACTGTGCTGGGGTTCATTGACTGTGGTTCACTATGATCTCATAACGTCTGAAATTACCCCATGTCAGGATATCTAAAGCCAAAGGAAGACTTGAGAGAGGTTATGAACAGATGTTTACAGGTGAAATATTAATAGCGAATGAAGTTCTAATCAAAACACAGAAGCCTGTGTTCTGACTGAAGGATTACAAGGGTGAGATGATTCTCAGGACTTTTTATCCTGAAGTAATGCAGAAATTTAACCCTAAGTGGGATAAAGTGTATGGGATTGAAAAAAGTGTTGGCCACAAAGGGTAGAGAGAAAAACAAGTATTGCCTGTTAAGGTAGCTCCGATGGCCTGATGAATTTAACAGTTGGATAGCTGCCTCTTGTCTTTGCAAAGCTCAGTAAAAGAACTTTATGAAGAAAAACCCAAATGAGTGATGGAGGTTTTTATATTATCTTGCCTAGCAATGCATGTACAAATGCTTTCCCACAGAATACCAGTTCTGTCTTTACAATACAATTAGTTAGACCCCTGGATCTCCAAGGGGCTTGGGAGGTGGGGATGGCTGAAATAGAGAACCCTCAGAGCCAGCACACTGTTGTTATGCCTATGGCTTTTGAACAACAGAACAAAAAATTGAGCTACCCTCTACCCTGAGGCTGCTAGTCAAGCATCTCTGACTTAGTGGATAATATTGTAAACAGAGGGTGTTTTCAAACATGATGCTAACCACACTTTAACCACACTTGAACATTTCTTATGCATGTTTCAGGGATGTATTTGTACCCTATACATAAGAAAGGTATGTATAGAAATGCATAAGAAATGTTCAAGTGAGGTTAAACTGGGGTTAGTGTCATGTCTGAAAACACCCAGGGTTATATCCACCTGCACTGACTTGCCTCAAGTGGTCCTGAGCTATGACCCTGGGGGGGAGGACATTTAGCGTTGAGTCCTCTAATTTACACAAGCTTGTTACAAGAGGGCATTTATTGTCTATATTGTGGACAATTCCGGCTACATCATCCAGAATTTTTCCTACATGGTGGACATTACAGGAGGGTTCAGCTCTCTGTATCTGTATACTGACATTGTAGAAATTCTTTTTCTAGATATTACAAAATTTCTCATGAGTAGCATTTTAGCTGCTCACTGCAGCTCCAAATCTATGAGACAAGGCAAATGCAGAGTATTACCAGACGTAACACTAGCCTCTCTATTTCAGTATGAAACATGTTCCTCTCATGTCCGTCCGTATGTGCAAACACATGACTGGCTATATAAATGCATGTTAAACACACTCTGATCATGTGTGCCAAAAACATACATTTCCTACTACTACATGATTTGGAACTCCCTTCCGGAGGAAACCCACCTGGCCCCAAGTCTGTTGACATTCTGGCGCAGTTGTAAAACCTGGCTGTTCGCACAGGCCTTTGGGGAGGGGGGTTAATGGGTTTTCTCTCCTACCTTTTTGTTTTAATGTTCCCGGGCCCTGTTTATATTTTATAGTATATGTTCATGTTTTAAATTTTTATATGTATTTTATATGCTTTATTTTGTAAGCCGCCCCGAGCTGTTCGCAGGAGGGGCAGGGTAGAAATTTAGAAAATAAATTAAATAAAATACATTGCTGTGTTTACGTCTAGATCAGCATACCACCCTACTTCTGGCCTGTGATCATCGAAGGGACAGATTAAGAACCAAGTGGTGAGTTTGCAAGGGGGGAAGGATGTTGTATGAATGAGCCCATAGAGGCATGGTTAAAACCTGGGGGAACGGGCCCCAATAGGGATATTCTACACTACCTTCTCTCAGGAGCCTCTAATCAAGGGATATTTTTCTTGGTTGCAACGATAGGTGAGACTACATGACTCATATCTTTGCCACAGGAGGAAAAACCCACCTAAAGTCCCAGGTCCTTGATTGTTTGCCACTCTCTCACATTTGCTGTTACTACTTGCAAAACTCCATTCCCATTTACTTGGTCACACAATAGGAATGGCTAGATGTTCGGTGTAATACTTGGGGAAACTGCCCCTTACACTGCTGTCCAAGGAGGAGCTGAGCTCTTTTGAAGCATAGTCTGTGATTTTGAGCAGTTGAAAATCGGAACTTTAGGGAATGTCTAGACCTGGGTGCAATTTGAATATTGTGGACCTCATACACAGAGGTCAGTTGGGATCTTTCCATTAAATGGAATGGTCTTTGGATAAGACTTTTAAACAATGGCCCTAGCATGTAGCCGCCACCTTCATAGGATGTGAAGGCAAATTCTAAGGGCCTGTTCCAAGCAAGATGAAAACAGATGTGCCATATGCTTGTGTTTTACAAGTGTAACTGTCATCAGATTCACAAATTTCTCCCCAAGCTGCGTAAGCATTGTCATTTCCCCTCCCCCAGACCATCCTCTCCCCTCCCCTACCATGTTTACTTTGCTATCAGTGTTGCAGGACCTATAGAATGTACCATACAGGAGGAAAAATTCTCACCACTGAGAAATCATTTAACATCAAGCTATTGACTTGATTAATTAGCATTACATTTTGAGATAAGGCAGTGTGTTTTGAATACATGGTTAAGTGTTCCTAGCACGCATGTGTTTTCAGGATAGGAATCAAATATCCTCTCATGCTATTAATTGACGTTTCTTACTAATCCCACCTATTCTGGTCATCTCCACCCCCTTCCCAACAAAAACCTTTTATCTTTGTGCATTCACATGTCCCCTCTGATTAGGAGAAGCTGGCACAAATCAGTGTATGATGACTTTCCTTGGGGTGAAGGTGGGGTACAATTTCGTTCTGAGAATCGCCTGCAAGCATACTGATTTGTACAAATACACTTGGGTGTTTCTGTGATTAAATTTCAGCAACTAGATTGAGAGAAAACTATTTTTCCTTAAGCGTTTGAGATGCATTGGAGCTATTGAGGATATTTGCAAATAAAGACTAGCTCTACTACCCTCAGTGGAGTCAAGATCTTGTTTTAGCAAAGTACTTAAACCTTTTGTTCACTTAAAGCGGTGCTTCTCAGACTTCTCAATCCACTCTTGCTCTCATCTGTGATGGTTGAGACTCTTCCCCCACTATGTGAAAGTGAGGGCACACGCACACACACCCCTTCCTCCCGCTGCTTCATTTCCCTCCCTCCTGTTGCTTCATCTCTCTCTCACTTGTTCTTTAGCACACGGGGGTGTGGGGTGTGTGTGTTTCACATGGATAGCACCAGCGCTTCTGCCCCGCCTCACTAACAAGCGGGCCGTCGGTTTTAAATGCAACCTGCCAGATGTGGAGGCAGAGTAGAGGTGGGATAAACTGTCTCTACTCTGGGGATGAAGCAATGAAGCACCACCAGTGGAGCAGGCAGCCCAAACCTGGGACACCAGCCAGAGGCAGGGCTGCTGTCTGTCTGCTTGTTAGATGGATTGCTGAAGCATTGCTCTTGGCCGGGGGTTGTCCTGGGCAGTACCATAGCATAGCAGATGCTCTAGTCCGCAACTCTATGATGTGGGGGAGGGGCACTGTGCGGAGCGACTGTGGGCCGTGGTATATGCTGGGTCATTTAAACATGAACCAGGTGGGTCTGCAAGTGGGAAGACATGGGGGTGCACCCCTGGGACAGGCCTGGGGGTGAGCACCCCTGTATCCATGTGAAAACACCCACTCCCCTCGTTACCCTATCATTTAAAAAAATTTCCCCTAACTTATTTGGAGTGGAGCTAGGTGTATCCCAGCTGTGCCCCCCACCAATACTTTCAATCCCCTCCCCACATTTAAGAACCACTGTCTTAAAGGATATGTGTGAGTGCTTTCATGAATCGGGACCATATAATTTATTTATTTCTTTATTTAAATGTCTGTTCCATGGATTCCGAATTCTCTGCCCAATAGGGAGCTAGAATCCGAGGACTGGAAGGAACCTTACAGGCCATCTAGTCCAACCCCTCCCCTCAGTCAGGATACTCTGTACTTAAAACACCCCTGTCCAGTCTTTTCTTGAAAACTTACAAGAGAAGGAGATTTTCCAACCACCCTCTAGGTAACTTGTTACACTACTGAACTGTTGTAACAATTTAAAAGCTTTTCCTAATGTCAAACATCCAGTTCTAGAATTTAAAACCATTGCTTCTTGTCCTCTCTTCAGTGGGAATGGAGAACAAGAGTTTCCCATTTATAACTGTCAACATATCCCCCTTAGTCTTCTCTTCTCTACATCCAGTGTTATCAGCCTTTCCTCATATGACCTGTATTTGAGACTCTTGATCATCTTCATTGCTCTCAGAATCATTTTCAGTTTGTCAACATCCTTCCTGAAATGAGGAGCTAAAAATGGAGTGCAGTGCTCCAAGAGGGCCTGTCCAGTGCTGAATAGAGGGACATTATAACTTCCTGAGTCTTGGATATGATGCTTCTATTTATACAACCCAAAACACATTGACTCTTTTTGCAATAACAACATCACTGTTGACTCATGTTCTCAGTGACTATGAATGGACTGTGGATTGAATTATAGGCTTGATGGAGTTCTCAAACCTCCACTCAGATCAAACTTTCATTTTTGTGGGGCATTTAGTGTTTTTCATGTTGAATTTATATTGGTGGATTCAAGAAGTCCTAGGCAGACGCAAACTCCACCTTTAGTGGCAACTGAAATCCTAGCAACCAGCGATAAGTAAGAGGATCTTGGCTACAAAACTGTGACTTTTGAATGGTTCAGTTCTTGGACTTCCTTTTTTTAACCTCCCCTTTTGAAATAATTTCCCCCTTTAAATATCACTCCAGTCTAAGAATCTCATATGTCTTAATTGAAGAGGTTAGGTTTGTACCTGCACACTTCATTAACAGCTGTTACTAATTAGTGGTGCTTAGTCATTAAGAAACCTACTGGGGTTTGAGCAGAAGGGCTCTGTGTTTTTTATCCGTGGCTTTTAAACACACAATACATTTGTGAATGAAAGGGTTTCATTGGGGAGTGGTGAGGATTAGATGCACTGGATTAGCCAGAGTGGACTTGAATGTGGATAGCTCTGAAGCATCTGCACAGTAGCATGGGGGTGCAGAGGCTGGCTGATCTATTGGCTGCTTCTGGAGATTTCATTTGGAGCAGAGTTTGAAAGCTAGGCTAAAGCACGGGGTGAAGTTGCGGGCCTCACGCTTCCTCCTTTCCTCCACTGAGGTAGGGTTACCTTAACTCCCCTTTAAAAGAGGTTCCTGTGCAGCCTGGCAACATGTATTTTTTGTAAGCATCCTCTTTTAAAGGGGAGTTATGGTAACCCTACACTGGGGAGGCTGGCACCAGTATCGGTTTGGACCATAGACAGCCCTTGCATACATGGAATTAGGATGGGCAGTTTTTGTACCAAGCCCCAGAAGGTGGTGTGAAGATATACCACTTGAGGAATTGGCTTCTTCGGAGATTCAGTTGCTTGGGACATAGAGGCATGGTGCATACTCAGTTTGCTTGTTCCAAATTTGATTAAGGAACTAATCAAATTACTTGATCTAGTCAGTCGGTGAAAATAGACATAATGCTAACTCTACTTTAACTCTTATGCATGTTGCAGGGCCGCATAGGGCACCAATGCAGCCCTGCAACGTGCTAAGAAATGTTAAAGCAGTGTTTAAGTGAAGTTAGCACTGTGTCTGTTTTCACCCAACGTCAAATGACTCAAAGTCTAATTTTGACTTCATTATCCAAAAAAGTATGAGTGCATATCCTCCACAATTAAAGTTGATGACTGGGAGTTTTGCCATTGGATTCAGTGGGTGAAGGATTGCACTCTAAGGGAATGAAATGATGGTAGACTTCTACCAGAAGGTCTTACAGGGTCCAAATTAGAGCTGAAACAGAGAAATTAAATTTGCGCATCCATTTCAGGTACTTTAGTCTTGTCGGTTCAGCCAACTGGAATAATGAGGCCAAAGTAGTTGAAATGAATATCCAAAACTAATAGTTATTCAGATCTGCTTCGTTCAGACAAAGACTCTAAAAACCAAATATATTTGACCAGTTCAAGTTAGTTTATTATGGCGTGACCGGAGGTCATTGCCGAAATTTGACCAGTTTGTATGCTTTGGGTTTGGTTAAACTCTAGTACAAATTTGAATTTGCAACAAATATTCATACTTAATAACTAACTTTGAAAATCCCTGAAAACTTTGGCTCCACGTTTATGTATTATCTTTAGAACCAAAATTAATTTTGTAACTTTATATTTGCAAAATGAATGTGGGTGTTAGTATGATGAAAGGAATACCCGAATTTGAAGTCGTCATTGTTATGAACCTTGCCTCATTTGTTGCTTTGGCATTTTATTTCTTTTTTGTTCAGCACTTTAGTACAGCATGTGTCATAGAATTAATAACCAGCTACTTCCCACCGAAAATATGAACAACAAAGGAATTTATTTATTTATTTATTTATTTATTTATTTATAATTGCATTTGTATGCTGCCCCCTCCTGCTACAAGCATCTCGGGGCAGCTAACAACATTTTAAAACACACAATCAAATCCATTAAAATCAACATTTGTAAACCCCATAGTTAAAAAAAAACCCAACACACAAACAATAAAACCCCACCCTAACCCAATCCACCCATCCCATCTCCCTTGGCAAAGGCCTGGCCGAACAGCCAGGTCTTACACTGTCTACGGAAAGAGGGGAGATCAGTGGCCAGGTGGACCTCCAATGGGAGGGAGTTCCATAGCTGCGGTGCAGCCACCAAAAATGCCCTCCTCATGGTCGACACATGGGAAACCCAGGGGACCTCAAGAAGGGCGTCCCCGGTCGACAGCAGAGGTAGATCCAAGATTCAGAGTGTGGGCGGTTCTGCAGGTAGGTGGGGCCCAGGCCATTTAGGTCTTCATTGGTCAAGACCAACACCTTAAATTGGGCCTGGAAGACTATCGGCAGCCAGTGCAGAGGACAGAGCACTCGAGTAATGTGCTCACATCGGCCTGTCCCTTTCAGGAGATGAGCCAATGTATTCTGCACCAGCTGCAGTCTCCAGATCATCACAAAGGGTAGCCCCACATAGAGTGCATTACATTAGTCTAATCTCGAGGTAATAAAAGCATGGATAATCATGGCCAGATCCAAGTCTGAGTCATATGGCCTAAGCCGATGTACCAGATGTAATTGGCAAAATGCACCCTTCACCACAGCTGCCACCTGGACATCCAGGCAGAGCTGCTGATCAAGGAGCACCCCCAGACTATGGATCTGAGATACCAGGGGAGGACGGATCCCATCAATGATGGGGACCATCACTCCCCCAGCTTTCCCCACAAGCATCTATCTTGTCGGGATTTAACTTCAAGTGGCTCACCCTCATCCAGTCCCCCACAGCTGACAAACACCAGGTAAGCACTGAGACTACTGGACCTGGGTCTGATGAAAATGAGAGATATAGTTGGGTGTCATCAGCATATTGATGACACCTTACACCAAACTCTCTGAAAACCTCCCCAAAGACTGCATATACACATTGAACAGGAGAGGGGATAAGATGGAACCCTGCGGGACTCCACATGTGAGGCCCCAGGGAGAAGATTAATAATCACCCAGTACCACACGCTGGATTCTCCCATCCAGAAAAGAGCTAGGAATGAACCTGTAAGCTTCACAAAATTTACATTTGAAATCTGGACAACAAACTAACTTGAATATGGCAAATTCCTCAAATTCAAGTTCACTTTGAATGTTAGCTTCAGTTGTTGCTGTGTTGACACAAAGTAACCCATGATTATGCAGTGCCAAAATATTGCAGATTTTGCAACCATGTCAGAGACAAAGTTCATTCCTAAAGGGGCCAGTATTGACATGTTCATGGTTCTAAATATTGTGATCATGAATTACAATCAAAATAACCAGGATGAGCAGGAGAAGTGAACTTGTCTTCTTACCTGACAAAGGGTAAAAGCACAGGTGGTGGCAGTGCTCCACCAACAGAACCTGGACTGGGACCCCACTGCTGACACAACTACGGTCTGCTCATGTCCCCGGCCACACGTGAGCGCACCTGTTAGAGCTATCCCACCAGCTAGGTGGCCCACCCAGGACAGTGGTCACAGACATGCCAGTGCCCATCCTCATCATCGTGCCACTCCCAGTGCCCTGCCTCTCACCATGACAGGCAGCCATGGTAGCACTGGCCAATAATGGCCGCAAATCACCTCTAAATATATTTTGTGTCTCCTTCCCTTTAAACTGTTTAAAAATGGATTTTAGATTGTTTCATTGCATTGCATTATATTAATTTTGTGAAATGTCGAAGTGCCATTTGGTGGGACGAGGATGGGGCAATATATAAATAACATTATCCTTTTATTTTTGTTTGTTTTTTAAACAAAGAGCTCCTGGAAGATCAAGAGACTCCCCTATGGCCCATTGTTGATGACAGCTGCTGCTGCTGCAGCAGGATATCTCATTAGCTTGTAGCATTGGTGTCATGGTATGAAGAAGAACAGGGAGTGGAAAGTAAGGGGTACCGATGAAAGGGAATAATGAGGAAAATAGGCTGTTTATCTGTGATGCCTCTGTGGAAGGCATAATCATGTTAACCACCCCTCTCATTTGGTCTTTGGTATGTCCCACAGATGGGTCAGTAGCGGCACACGTGCAGCTGTGCATATTAAGCATACAGGTGTTTAATGCTTCTTAGCTTGCCAGATATTTGCGGATTGAACACAGCCATTTAGGATAACAGAAATGTGTCTGTATGCTGGCTTACTTCCTTTTCTCCATCTCCTTGGCACCAATGATGGTCTGCAGTGCTGCTTGGGATAAGTCCAGCTGCTATACTGTCAGTATAGCTGGTGTCTATGCCACCTCTTCTGTCAGTCTCTAGTAATGTCAGGGCAGGAAATCTTTATTCTGCAGTCCACTTTGAAGAATATAAGAAGTGCCATACTGACTCAGACCAATGGTCCATTGAGCTGAGCATCCTGTCTCCAACAGTGGTCACCCTTGGTTGCTTTGGAGAAGTACTCAGCCGGTCATAACAGAGTGATCTATTCTCTGATGTTCACTTCCAGTTCCCACCAGTCAGAGTTTATGTCCAGGAATCTACTTGATATGTATGGAACTATCTGTCACAGCTTCCCCTGGCACCAGGCATGGATTGATCGGTCTAGACATCATCTTTTCATTTCTCTGCTCACCTTAGGAAAGACCAGGCAGGAAAAACACAGCCTTGCTGCTCCCTTTGTCTTCATCAAAGCTCATCCACTGGAGGATTAATCCAGGACCCAAGCAGAATGCTGGACTAAGCCCATAGAAGTCTCCAATTGGGAAAGGGGAGACTCTGGCCAGTGGCCATTGTCTCAGTGGTGGCACGGGCCTATGGTAACATATTAGGCCACACCTCTTTCATCCTGACTAAGTCAGCTTCCTGCAGCTGGACCTGATTGGGTCAGCTGATCTCCCCTCTCCAGAACTATAAGAGTTGGCCGCACAGAATTAGGGCTGTGCCGAAGAGTACTTCTGACTGAGTACTCTGGCTGAATACTGAAGTTCCGAGTAATTGACCTGAGTACTCAGCCGCCCTTTGGTGCTGTTTCCAAAGTTTTGAAATGCAGACTCAGAATTCTGGACCTCTGAAAACTTTGGAAAGTTGTTGCAAAGTTCTCGAACCCACAGCCAAAGCACTACCCAGAAAGCAGGCTAGCAAGAGTGGAACAATCGCTCCAGAAGATAACCTCACAAAAGTGCAACTGCATGCATAAATAAATAAAAACAACAACAGTAGTGTACCCACAGCATAACCCATCCTCAGCAGTGAGTGCACTTTAATCATTATGCCAACCAAGAAGTGCACAAAAATGCAGGCTTGCAAGGGACATTTGTTCAAGAAAAATACAACAACCCAGCAAAACAGTCTGCAACTGTGGGGAAAAATAAATCCCACCAAAAGCCAACAAACCCAGAAGTACTACAAAAGCCAGCAGTCACAAAATTGAGAAACCAGACATTCACCTCCACCCCAGGGGCACCCTCTTGACATGGCATTGGTACTGTGCCACTGGTAACTTGAACAGACCAGGCAAAGGGAAATGGAGCCAGGCAACGAGATCTCAGTCGGGCCACATGGTGCCAAGCAGCTGGCAAAACAGTAGAAGTTACACTTTACAATTAGGCTCTGTTGTGCCATTCCACAGCTTAGACAACACACACAACCCCACAAAACAGTGTGTAGCCTCATGTAGAAATAAAAATTGCACCAAAAGCTAGCCAGCCCACCCAGCAGACAAAATTGTAATCCTCACAAGACAGAAACCAGACATTCACCATCCCCATCCCTGGGGCACCTTCTAGTCTTGGTATGGCATTGGTACTGTGGCACTGGTAACTTGAACAGAGCAGGCACGGAGAAATGGAGTCAGACAGAGAGATCCCTCTGGCCTCATGGTGTCAAGTGCCAATCAAGGAGCAGGCAAAACTAGAAGCAATGTGGCACCAAATTATTATTATATATTTTTTTTAAAACTGCATGGCATGGTAAAGGTAGATGTAACCCCCATCCCCCAGAATTGGCCCTATGGACAGGACAGGCCACACCATACCAGTCCAGGCACCCCTCTTCCTTTCAGTCTCCCGTCTGCCCAGCCAATTACTAACAGATCCAGCAGCACTGTAGCACACAGTGAAATTCACCAAAGAGAATGGACAAAATGGCTGCAGACACTTCTATTTTGCACTGCCAATCAATCAAAAGCTTGCCATCTGGCTTGGCCAGCCCCTCAAAGCTTGCCATCTGGCTTAGCATCACTCAGCTGTCTCCAACCATACCCCCCGCTCCTACCAAATATGGCACTAAAGTTTCATTTCCAGAAGAAGCTCAACTGTCCACCAGCCCCCCATGCATGCAGCATTTTCTGAAATTATCCAAATAACGGCCTTGATCCTCAAAATTCGACCTTTCAGAACTGAATACCGTAATATTCACCGAATATGCGCGGTTCACTGGCCTGCCCCCATCTCACGGATACAGTGTGGTGGTGCTTTTCAGTGCTCTGGGTCTGTTGGCCTGCCCCTCTCCTGCTTCTAATAAGCCATGCGGCAGCGTGCTGTGGTACTCCCCCCCCGATGGCTCATCAATCAGTGAAGATGTGCACTGTGGGGTCAACAGGGTTGTCTCCTCTCCCCCCCAGGGTTGCTCACTTCCTGCCTCCCCCCTCTCTGACCCCCTGACATGGGTGCCTCCCCCTTCTGTGGAGGGGTGGGGTGAGACTGGTCCTTGCCCATCCCCCCGGGTCCAGAGGCGGCGCTGCCCAGATGGGATGGTGGGCTCAGTGGTGCTTGCCTCCTTGGATCACAGGTTTCAAGCACCTAGACTCCTGCAGCCCACACAGATGGGGTGCTCTGGGGGACGTAGTTCCTGGTGGCCCAACCACGGGGCGGTAAGGGGATAAGTATGACCCCCCAAAAGAGAAATGCTCCACACAAGGGTCAGGTTAAGTGGACATCCCAGGCTGGTCCGGCCCTACAACCCCCCCATCATGAACCTCAGAAGGACCAGAGGCAGGGGTGATGCTACAGGCCCTGCAGATGCAGCGAGTGGGCTATCAGAACTGGATCGAGGAGCTGGAGAGCTCCCAAGGGAGGTTTGAACCAGTTTCCCCTGCTCAACTAAGGGGGTCGGACAGGGGCATCTGAACCCCTGACGATGAGATTTCCCCTGTGCCACTGCATGGGGAACGGGCCTCCCTTCGGGGACAAAGGTGTCAATGGGTCTTGCCTTCTTGTTACAGTGACGAAGAACCTGAGCCCAGCTGGAGCAGGGGCCCTTCTCGTGAAGTGCAATATTAAATCTGCATTCTGCTTGCTGCCAGTCCATCACAAAGACTTCAAGCTGCTGGGAATGGAATTCCAGGGCAAGTTCTACTTCAACAAGGCAATGCCCATGGGTGTTTCATCTTTTGTGCTTGCCTTTGAGAAGTTCAGCTCAGTGCTCGAATGGGTCGTGCACAGATGGGCTGGGAGGAGTCAGATCATCCATTATTTGGATGATTTCCTCTTTGTGGGAAGGGCGGGCACCACAGAGTGTGGGTAACTGCTTTGCACGTTCCAGGAGGTGACAAGGGAGCTAGGTGTCCCCTTGGCGCCAGAAAAAAACAGAAGACCCGTTAACCAAATTGACCTATCTAGACATAGAACTGGACACTGCTCATTCCCTCTTGCAGTTACCAACAAACAAGCTGCAGGTGCTCTGGAGCGCGATAGCAGCTTTCCGGGTAGCACCTAAAGTAATGGTCAGACAGCTGCAGTCACTCACGGGTAGCCTGAACTTTGCCTGCCGAGTCATTGCCTCAGGGAGAGCTTTTATGTCCCGCCTGTATGCACACATAGGAAGCGACCATCCCCTGCATCACCACATCAGGGGGACGAAGGAGATGTGGGAGGATTTGGCTATTTGGGATGTCTTTTTACAAGACTACAACAGGGTCAGATTCTGGCTGCAATGACTTCTGCTAGAATCCAAGATGCAGATAAACTCCAATGCAACAGGCGGGCATGGTTTTGGGATCTACTTTAGGGGACGATGGTGTGTGCAGCTCCATGGCTGGCTGAGTGGGAGGAGGCAGGGATAACCTTGAATTTGACCTTCTTGGAATTCTTCCCCATAGTAGTGGCTGTGAGATTGTGGGGAAATGATTTCTCCAACTGGAGAGTCCTGTTCTGGTGCGATAACATGGCGGTCATCCATGTTATCAACAAGTTGTCATCCAAATCAGAAAGGGTGATGAGGTTGGTCCGGGCTTTTGTTCTCAGGTGTTTAAGAATGAACATAATGTTTATGGCCAAGCATGTACTCGGCATTAACAATGGCATAGCCGATGCCCTTTCTCGATTTCAGACAGAACGATCTTGCCTGCCTGCCCCAGAAGCCAGGGACGATCCAGACCCGTTCCCGAGTGACATGTGGAACCTTGGATATTAGACTTATTTCAGACAGTCCAGGGTTCCCTAGCCCCCAGAACCAGGAGGACATATGAAAAGGCATTCTGCGAGTTTCAGGATTTCATGTTCCAGAACAGTTGGCCTCTAGGTTTCCCCATCCCCCAAAGCCAAATTCTTCAGTTTGCCTTATCCCTCTGTAGCAAAGGCCTGGCACCGGGAACCATTTCCGGGAAACTATCGGCCATCACCTTTGCTAACTGAGCCGCAGGTCACCCCTCCCCAGACAACGGTTTCTTTATGAGCCAGATGTGAGAAAGCTGGTCCAGGGATATGCCCCCAGTTAAGGATATCAGAGCCCCCATTACCCCCCAGCTGTTGACTCAACTAATAGGCATATTGGCTAGAGTCTGTTCCTCCAGCAGCAAAATACAGCATTTTGCAACAGCATTCTGGGTTGCCCTATTCGGTGCATTCTGGATAGGTGAACCGGTCCAGAATTCGAGAACCAACATGTCAGCGAGGGCTCTCCAAATTCAGGACATGGGGTGGGAAGGCAGTGCTCTTTCTCTCCACTTATGATGCTCAAAGACCAATCAGAGAGGAAGAGGGCAGATGATCAAACTGTATCCCTCTGCCTACGCCATAATCTGTCTGGTCTGGGCTATGGGGGTGTACTTAAGATAGTGCCCTCAGGACCTGCGCCCATTATTTAGGTCCGAGAATGGGAAACCACTGACCCAATACCAGTTCAGGGCAGTGTTCAACATGTGCGTGAGGGAGCTGGGCCTCGACCCCTTTCACTACAGTGCACGTTCATTTGGGATTCGGGCTGCATCCACTGCAGCAGGTATGAGACTGTCTAGCCAGCAGATACAGCAAATTGGAAGATGGCGATCCTGAGCTTTCCGGACATACGTGAGGGATACGGAGGTTCGGCGGGATGGAGGGAGCACCGCGGCACAGGCTGTGGCCCGGTCCAGTGAATCATGACCATACAACATTGTCTTCTCTTGCAGACGCAGCAGTACCGCAGACCAGGATGGTAGTTTGGATCGTCAGCCACAACATCATTCACTGGACAGCAAAGATGGCCGCACGCAGCGGGTGGGGCTCCCAGCTAGGCCTCAGTGACTGGGTGGGATGAATATGGTTAGGTGAGCATGACATGCTTTGGGAGCAAACTAGGAGATCTGATTCTCAACCTTCTGCCAAATAATATTTCTGCTGATGACAGTCCATGACTTAAAGGTGCTGCTCTGTAATTCAGCATTGTCAAATAGAGACCAGTTCCATAGCCAGTGGCCTTTCCATTAGTTTTTTTTAACTTTTAGCACCAGTTTCTACAGGACCATTTGACTTACAGTATTTGGGACTTGACTGATGTTTAAACCAACAATCCCGAGTAATTTTTTTTTAAAAAATTCACTGCCAGGAAACTGCACTGTTGTCAGGCTACTACCACTACTAGACTTCCATTCCTAGAAATTAGGGATTTCAGGCACATTGTGACATATTGCAATGTGGTGTTATCTAGCAAGGCAGCCTCTGAACAGTGTAAATGGTAGTTCGATATCAAAAGATAGTCTTTGCCAGCATAAGTAAATAAATCCCCAACAACTTTATGCCATTGGCCCAATTCTAAACCTGTGCATGTAACACATTGCACACCCCCACAGTGCTTTGTGCACTAATTAGGTGCTCTTTGCAGGCATACTGCATGCACACTGCATGTGCGGCTTGCGCATGGGTTTGGGATCGGACCCCATGTCTTGAGCTTTCATTTTTTGCCAACATAGTTTTTTTGTTTTGGCTGATACTTTGGATATGTATTGCATGTGTTTGTAGTTTTCTCTATCTCAGCATTCATTTGTTTCCAATACAATACATCACCAACCCTTCTTTTACATTTTTCAATACCCCTAATGTCCTTCATGTAATCTTGTAATCATATCTGCTTGGAATGCTTTAGGAACTACTATTTTCTTACTGCTAAACAATGCGCCATCTACCACAAATAGCTCTGCTTAAAACTGAAAATATGGGCTTGGTATGTAGTGACCTGACTAGCCTGCAGTGATTGCTTTAATTGCTGTCAGTAATGTGTCATCATTTGCAGTGGCCTCTGCAAATTCCTTATACGTTCTTTCAGAGTCTAGGTAATTTTCTTTTATTGAATTAAACATGCACTGTGTCATTCTCTGAATCATTTCAATAACAGTTGTGTCAAATGTTCTGCAAAAGGTATCTGCTACCACCAGATCTTTTGGTTTAGAGTTTATTGTCAAACCATAGATCTGTAGCTAAGAAACAGTCTCTATTCTGGAAGGGATGTCTTCTGTTCCCTTCGGTGCTTATAGATACCAGAGGGTTATGGTCATTTTTTGCCACAACTGGTTTCCCAGTGATAAAATTTTTTGTTTTGTTTTTACATCTGTGCATCAGAGTCAAAGCATTTCTAGCTGGGCATGGTGGTACCCCAGTTTGGTGGAAGTTCTTGAAGCATAAGTTACTGGTCTTCAATGGTGACCATATCTTTGTAATAGTTTTGCTAACCTGCTATCTTTGGAGGCATCTGTGGGTTTGCTGGAGCTGCTTGCTGTAGGGTCTGGAATTGGAACACCTGGGGCTGCCCCATTCCCACCCTCTTGCTTGCTGTCTTCTATATAGAACCCCCTGCTTTTGCAGGTGGTGCTGAAGGCTGATGCCAAAGGTAGCTGACCACTGGTGGCTGTTTGTGGCTCTAGGGTTGGTTAGGTTTAGGGTCCTTTCAGTTTTTAGCTTGCATTTTTAATGTTTTAGGGGATAGAAGATGGAGGATACTTAGTGGGAGAGGGGAGGAGGGTGAGAGATGGGATTGTGTGGGTGGAAGGAACTCACTCCCTGGGCAAGAGATGGGGTAATAGATGAGAATTCTGAGAGAATATGGTTGGAAGGTTTGAGGGTTAACCTTCTGTGAGAGGGAGGGACCTGGACTTGGGAATGGGGGTAAGGACTTCTTTGGGTGAAAGATGGAGTAGTGGGTAGAATGGTACGGTTGGGCATGGGTGGTATATTTTGGAGGGGAACATGGGGAGATTTTCCCTATGTTTGTTTCATATGTATTGTTTTCTCATTATTGTAAAGGGGGGGCTAGGCTGTGGGGATGAGGGATTTTGAAGAGTGGGTGGGGTAGGATGGCTGGGGTTTATTGTATACGTGCTTTATGTGATAATGTTTAAAATTATTTGGCCGTGAATAATTTGGGGATTAAGGCAGGGTATAAATCGGAAATAATAATCTGTGAACAATTTGGTCTGATTCTTGCCTCTTACTGAGAGCCTCTTTAATGCCATGTTGGGTCATACATCAGCAGAGAATCCATACAGGGAGATATCAGCAGAATAACATAAGTACCATCCTGGGGGTGCAGCCACACAAGATGCCTTGGGCAGGCTACCACGCCTTGGGAAGCTTTAACCCATTCGAGGCAGCTGAACCACATGATGCTGTGCATCGTGTGACTGGTGGCTGCCAGAATTTCCCCCTTCTGTGTAGCAGGGCAGGCAGCTGGCTGCTACATGATGCATCCTCAGGAAAAGCCCAAGGACGTGTAATGTACCAACCTTTCCCCAAATGGGGTAAGTCTGCCCAACGCGCGGTATCCTGTGTGCTCAGGCCCTTTTGTCTGACTGTGTGGAGATCTCTGTGGCAGGGCTTTGAGTGGCAGGTGCTATTGCCTGTCGTGCGCTGCCACGTCATGGCCAGGGGTGGAATTTTGGTTGGTCTGGGGCAGGGGGATGGGGCTGGGGCAGGTACCTGCTCATGTGGCCAGTGCCTTGGCCCACCCTAGCCAAGGAGTTCTGACAAAGGACTGACTGACTGCTCTACGGGGGGCCTGATCGTCTGCCCAACTCCCCTGCACTGACCCCGCAGTGTAGCAGCTGCACTTGCCTGCCACAGGGCAACACAGGGATTGGGTCCTCTCTCATGTTGCTACACTCTGGGTCAAACCAATGGCCCATCAAGCACACATCCTTTCTCCGATAGTGGATGATCTCGGTCGCTTGGGAGAGGTATCCAACAGGTCACAATGGGCCAATCCACTCCCTTCTGTTCACTCCCAGCTCCCGACAGTCAGAGTTTCCATTTCCCCAAACCTACTTGGTTAATAATCATAAAGGGACCTAACCTCCAAGAACGTATCTAGTCCTTTTTAAAACCCACCTATACTACTGGCTCTCCTTGTCCGGAAGCCATTCCATACCCTTTATAATTTTTGTTGCCCTTCTCTGTACCATTTTTAGTTCTACTATATCTTTTTTTGAGATAGGGTGATCAGAAGTGCACACAATATTCACAGTGCAGTTGCACCATAGATTTATAGAGAGGTATTAGGATACTTTCAGTTTTATACTCTATCCCTTTCCAAATAATTCCTAACATTCTGTTTGCTTTTTTAACTGCTGCCACACATTGAGCTGAGGTTTTCAATATTGTCACGGGAATTGACGCACATAGAAATGAACTATTCTCCTTCTCTGATGAGAGCAAGTGAAAACACCCTCTTGCTACTTTTTTTTTTAAAAAATTGTGAAATACATTTAATTTGGACTTTATTTTTGGGTAACAATTTGATGCATTGGTTGCCACTACCACTCAAATAACAAAATAAAACAATATCCCACACCAGTCAGCCCTGGCATGGAGCCCGAGCCTCTCCCTCTGCAGGAATGTGGGGGGCGCTCCAACTCCTTCTTCCTCGCCACTGATGCCAACCTAGGCATAGACCTCAACATACCTCTGCCTCACCAAAAGCCAGAAGTGGCTGTGTTCTCGTGCCAAATTTCTTCTCTCAGACGCAGGTGCACACCAGAACCTTCACAGAGCTTCCATCTCCTTTAAATTTCCAAAGCCACCTCTGCTGCCAGTGATTTTTTTGCAGAAATTTCCAAGAAAACCCCTGAATTCAGTGTTTTTTTCTGGGAAAACGGGAATTCAGTGTTTTTCTCTGATCAAACAGAAATTTTGTGGTTTTCTGTTTTTCTGAGCTAAACGGGAAAACTAGGAACCCTGATGGATGATCATACATGTTGCACTTGGTACAAAGGACTAGATAGACCCAATCCCGTTGCTGGTCTGGAGTGCCATCTGCATTTCCTTATTTAAAATGTGTGTGTGTGTGTGTGTGTGTGTGTGTAAGCTTACACCTATGTTATTGTAGCTAGTTAGGGTGGGAAAAGGCTACACTTCCCAAACTGCAGAATTTTAGGTTAGGGATTTAGTTAACTGGGGTTTGCTGTTACTTCCTACTTTTAGTGCTAACTAGCACAGTACTTTCCCCAGGTTATACAACTGCAGAGGGTCTCGTTTAATCTAGAACAACTAGGTGAATGTGCAGAGGTGGTCTTGCCTGATCTCATACCAGCCAAAGTGTCCCCTTCAGTCTGTCTCCCATGGCTAAATCTCAGACAAAATCCCTTGTTGTCTTTTCCTGTTCACTGGAGACTGTGCTGCGAACTCCTGTGTTGCTTTGTGACTGCTAGCCTTCTGAACTCCTAGAGGCCTGTGCCTCTGAGTCAGTACACTAATAAAAAAAAGAAGACTCTGAACATACCGTCTGAGCGAATGGACAGACAGACAAACCCTCGGACCACATGGTCTACATTATAGGTGTTTTTAGATAGACTTGGGGCAGCCTGCCCCAGAGGTGTTCCAGGGGTTCACCCCCACGTCGGTTCTGCCTGGGTCCACTTTACATGGACCCAGTGGGTTACCCTGGCCATGTCTTCCCGCACATCACCCCTCCACACACCTTAGAGCTGCTAGAGGATAGACCGACATTCTAGGCTGGTGCCCTCAACTCTATGGTGTTGCCGGGGCAATGGCTGGTTGGGAGTGGAGCTGAAGCATGACACCAAGAAGACGTACAGCAGCTCCACTCTGAGCCAGTGCCCTGGGTTAGGCTGGCCCGCCCCACTGGCAGTGCTCAGGGATGATACTGAGCTCTACCTCTCCTTTTTATCTGACCCAGGTTCTGCAGCCTCAGTGCTTACCCAATGCCTGGCTGTGGTCGGGGACTGCATGTATGTGAGCCGACTGAAGCTGAATCCTGACAAAACTGAAGTGATGATGGTTGGATGACCTTGTGATTTGGAGGTGTTTGGGACTCCTTTTATTGATAGGGTCTGCCCCCCCCCTCCCCCCGCCATCAGTCAGGTTTTCAGTCTCAGACTGATTTTGGATCCTTTACTGCACCTGAATCTTCAGGTTGCAGTAGTGGCTAGGAGCACTTTTCACCAGCTCCATCTGGTGAGGAGGTTGCGGCTTTTTCTTTCTGTCCCAGATCTGGCCACTGTCCTCCATGCTTTAATCACCTGGAGGCTAGATTACTGCTGCTGTCTATATGAGGCTGCCTTGATGACTCTTTGGAAGCTACAGCTGGTGCAAAATGTGGTGGCTTGGCTCCTTTCAGGGATGAGTCATCGGGAGCATATTACACCAGTGCTCTGAAGTCTGCACTGGCTACCTATAGCCTTCTGAGCACAATTCAAGGTGCTGGTGTTGACCTTTAAAGCCCTAAGTGGTGTTGGCCCTATATATCTGAGAGGCTGCCTATCCTTCCATGTTCCATTGCAACTAAAAACTGCTTTGTCACCTTTCAGACTCAATTATGTATTTTATTATTTTCCTCCACCATTTCTATAGCACTTAGTGTTCTAAAGGCTATACGATCCTTATCCAGTTCACCCTCACAACTGCCCTGTGAAGTAGATAAGTATTATTTACATTTTAAAGATGGGGAGCTGAGAGATAGTGACTTCGCCATAAATTGAATTCACTGGGTGACCTTGACTAAGACAGGTTTTGAATGCTGCTCTCCCAGGTCCAACTCCAACATTTTGTCCACTAGGTTACACTGGCTCTGAATGGCAATGGCTAAGGTCTCTGTAACAATCATACATTTTAGGAAGGGATGATCCAGGGCAATTGACAAATAACCCAGCAAAAGCTCTCTAGGATGTGCCAATCTCAACACCTGCCATAAAAATGGCAAAAACCTGTTGCCACCAAAGGAACAGTTTATATTCTTTAAATGTCTGCTCCCAAAATCACTAATGGTGACAATGGATAACTAAAAGTCCTTGCTACTGCTCTTCATCTTCTTCCAAAAGATAACATTCCTCCTGGCAGAGAAGACAGAAAAGTAGACATAGTGGGATACAAGACGTTTGCCTCCAGTGCTACCTTTATGAGCTTCTAACTACAGGGCCACATTAACAGGTAACAACATTTGTTATGGGACTAAATATCTGCTGTGAATAAGAAGGTGCCTGATATGAACAGTTCTGTTGAACCTCCTCAATGAGGTTCAAATCACAGCTTATTTTCCATTGAATACTCTAAAGGACATAGGGCGTTTATAGACGATCCCGCTGAAAAGCAGGATCGTCCTGCACCGGCATCTCTTCCCCCGCCTTCTCTGTCTGCCGTGTCTGATGTTCAGACACGGCGCAGAGTGCGAGTTCGCATGCGCGCCCTTCCGCGCATGCGCACTCGCCCACGGAACCCGGAAGTGCGGCATAAAGCCGGCACTTCGGGAATCTGCCTTGGAGGGGGCAGGATCGCCTGCCCCCTCCGACGCGGGGTAAGACCCCAGCTAGGCAATTAGACGAGCGCAAACAAAGGCGGCTGATCAAAGGATCAGCTGCCTTTTTTGTCTCGTCTATAAACGCCCATAGTGACTGAGTGTTAATAAATGAGACTATAGGCCATCACACCAAGAGGGTGTTCAGTCTGTACTCAATGCCCATTTATTAAGTGGCTGCAAGATGCGTGGTTCCATGTGCCACAGAGCCTCCTCTCACAGCAGAGTCCTGGGGGCATCACGGGCCCACCGCATGGCCCAATCTGTGCCAATGTTCACCTCTGTGTTTGCCCTATTAGGGTGCATGCACGTCTCTGTAGGCAAAGCACCTAGAGCACTCAAAAACAGTGCTCCAAAAGGAAAAAAAACACAACAGGAAGCAAACTTCAGGGGGAGCTTCCTGGACCCAGAATTCCTCATGTCTGTGAGGCGTGAGGGAGGGGTGTTGGCGGATAGAGTGTGGCACGTTCCTATGAATTGGGTTTGCCATGGACTGAACATGCCTTTGTTATTACTCTTTAGGGAAGCGTATGGTTATGATCCACCACATTAGCCTCTGAGAATAGAATGAAAATTGAAGATTTATCTTTTGTTAGAGCTGCCCTTTATAAGGTTCTAGGCCTCAAACCGGTGCCCTTGTGTTGGTGGCTGACTTCACTGTACCACTGCCATGCTCTGGCTGGGCCTAGGCTTTCCCACTTGGGGCTGCTGTTTCCTGATTGGCCCTTGCTCTTGCCTTGTCCTTTAGTCTTCCCAGTCAAAGCATATAAGGCTGTCTGGTAGCAAAAGGAAACTGGGTGGATCATGTATTCAGTGTTCACCCCACCCTTCCTGTATCTGCTCTGTGTTCTGCTCTGCCTTTATGCTCCCCTGTATCTGTTCTGATCCATTCCACCCTGTTTCCACTCTTCCCTAGTTGGGCTCTGCCCTGATCCAGCCTGGACCTGATCCTGCACTCACTTCTGGCCATGATCTTCTTAGGCTATCACACCTTCTTTGCACAGTCCGTACTGCCAAATGCCTTGGCGATACACAGGCCCCTTAAAAAAGGTACATGCCTATCTCATTTTGACAGAGGCAATTAGACGCCAATCATTCTCCTGTTACCAATGGAACTATCCTCCCCAGCAGTAATTCCTGAAAAAGAGGAGACCCATGAAACAGGAAACCCGGGTGAGAAATTAAGAACATAAGAAATTGAGTGAGATTGCCCCATGCACCCCAACTTGGGAAGGGGGCAAGTCTATTCTCCATTCTTCTTATCCTTTTGTTTACATCTGTGTGGACAAATTGCATAATGAAACACAACTTTGGACAGAACTAGAACTGCAGACAACCAGCCTTTGAGTTCCCAAATATGAAAAAGTGCTTTCTATGATAGCCATAGATCTTCTGTCAACACTGATGCTACTTGAGCTAACTGGATGGATAATAGAGCTGCTCTTTAGGGTGATGAGAGGTTCTTCACATGCTCTATAGCACTTAGAAACATCAAGTGCCTACGTGTTGAGAAGTACTCATTTTTCCTTCCTCAAAAATCAAAATCTGATCCCCCCCCCAAGACAAAACAAAAAGGCACCAGAGATAATAAATTAAGTCTCCCATTAGCTTTCCCCAAAGTGTTTGCTTTTATATTAATAATTCTTCAGAGAAAACACATAATTTTCTGGCTGATTTATAATTTGACACCTGCCTTCTAACAAGATATTGAGAATGTTTAAAAGCAATATTAACCCATCATCAATCATGTCTGTGGAATGCTGTCATCTGATAGCTGCAAACACCGACTGCTGCTTGGCTCCTTCATTAATATTCCCAGCTTATGAATATTACAGAATTCCAAGTAATTTCCCAGCAGAACGTTTAGTCCTTGTAGCCTTCCCTTTCCTGTCCCCTCAATTCTTCTGGCAGCATCTCCAGTCTAACACCTTAAAAAATACCTTCTCTGCAAACTGTTGGACTACCTTGGTAGGAGGATACATTGGGTATTTTCAGACATTACGAGATCACAGTGAACACCCACCTGTGGTCAATATGTCTCGAACGTCTGTTTGGCGGCTGCCAGATGTTCACCACGGTCAATAGCTGCATGGGGTCAATTTGAACCACGCTTCCCGGGATAGCGGGGGGAATTTCCTGGGAAGCGTGGTCAAAGAGATCCCCGGCGGGGACCAAAAAAAAGTAACGTCTGGCCGTGGCGAATCCGGCCCGACGCGGCCGCCACATTGGCCCCGCCGCCCGCCCTTCTTCCTGGAGCGCGGGTGGCGGGAGTGTGGAGGGGGCGGGGCTGTGCGGCCGCACGTTGCACCGAGGCCCCGTGCCCTCCCAGATTCCCCGCCGGGATCCCCCCGGCACATCTGTTGCGGCGTTACGGGGTGACCCTGGCAGGGAATGAATAGGGTGATTTCGGTACGGGGCCAACGGGCCCCGTAACGTCTGAAATCACCCATTATTTCTTATTTCCTCATTTTCAGTGCTAGTGAAGTGTTACCAAACTGCTGTCAATATTACACAACAGGCTAAAGTGTGTGTGAGAACTCCTCCCCAAATGGCCATGGTTCCTACCACTAATCCAGTTTCAGAGAGATTCTAATATTGACAGGGAGTAGAGTGACTTGGGGGATGAGGGTAGGGAGGGACAAAATCTTGGCAGTAATTTAAGATAAGGGGTTTAAATTTGATTATGTCTATTTAGGCTTTTATGCTGAGCCCTTGGGATAGGGTGGACTGTGGGATAATAAATTTGAATAAATAAATAATTAAGAAGGGGACTATCTCCTGAGAACCTAAACTGAGGGGGAACTTTCCCTTTGCTTTTCCCTCTCATTATTATATTTGTACTTAGGTTTGGCATCTTCCTCTGGGACAAAACCCAGAGGAGGATCAGGACAAAGTCTTTCATGTCCCTTTCTGACATAACCCTGCCATTTATGGAGAGTTCTGATGTCACAGTACTCTTCAGGGGTCAGGGCAACATCAGAAGGGGACAGGGTAAAGGGGCAGTCATGCACCTTTCTGATTTCATTCTGCTCCTAATGGAACATTGTGATGTCAAGCCACTGCAGGGGCGGGTGGTGGTGGTACATTAGAAAGCGGGCAGGGCAAAGGGATTGTCAAGTCCTCTTTCTGATGTAGCTCTGCCCCTGTGGAGCATTGTGACATCACAGCACTCCATGGGGTAGGACCACATAAGAAAGGGGGTGGGAAAGTCCTCACAGTCCATTCCCTTAATGATGGAGCTGCTCCCTGCCATGCTTCTAAAACCTGATTCTCTGGATTAGCTCTGGGTGTCCCTGGCGAACCTAGAAAAAATGAGACTTCCCCTGAATTCTGGAGATGCTGGGTCAAAAGACAGAGGAAGCCTGGAGAGGTGGCAAACCTATCTGTAGTTGACTGCACTGGAAACCAAAGACCAGGTCCACAAAAGGAAGGATCACAGCCAAATTCTCTTTTCCCTCTTGTAAATGTGCTACAACCTGACCTGGGATAGAAGTTGGGGTTCTCCACCATGGACCAAAACCAGATAGTACTATGAGAGGATGGTGATGCGGTACTAAGTGGTAGTGAAAGTGTTAAGTCATCTAAGTAGTGCTGAAACCGTTTTCCTTTTTCAGTGGAGAAGATAATCCACATTTTCAGAATGGTATGCAGAAATACAACATTTTTCTTTTCTTTTCATTTTTGTGATGGATCTCTGCATATCCAGTTTGGAAACTCTACTATTTTATTTTGGTTTTCTGATTAACTTCATTTTGGCATGTACAATAGTCAAAATGAAATACCACAATGACTGAAATGACTGAAGCAAATAAGCCAACTGGAATAACCAAAACAAATCTCTGGCAAAATGAAAACACAAGTACAGTTGATCTCCATTTCATGAGACCATTGGTCTGACTCAGTATGGCACTACTTATGTTTTTATATGTGACGAGACACTAGGAGATTTTGAGCACCTTTAGACACAACGGAAAGGGGTGGCTGATGGGTGTTGACACCATTGTATAGCCACACGTTTCCCTGTGTTTAATATATTGCGGCACTTGGACACAATGGATGCCTTTCCAGGTCCAGGGGCTAATCAGAGTTCTGACTGCCCCTTGCACCGGAAGCTCTCCTTGCAGAAACAGTCCCATTAAACTATGGGAGTTGTAGTCCATGCAGAGAGCGCTCAGGTCAGCTCCAAATCCTCCACTCTGTGCTTCAGCTAAATAGCTCATTCTTCACTGCTCCCTCATTCCACCCCCACCCCCTCCACAGACACCTCAGGTGCTTTTGAAGATCACAAAGATAGTGTGCTGGAAGGAAAGAGCTGTCAGTGTGCACGAATGTGGCTGCTTGGCAGTAGTGCGGAGTGGAGAATTCAAGGCAGAAAGTAAGGAATCAGGGCATACAGGCAGGAAATAGCTGTGAACAGACTACCCAGTGTCTTTAGACACAGTGTTAGCCATGTGGACAGGCGAAACTCAACTGCTGTACCTGAGACATCCTGGCAACCAATTAGAAGTTGCGGGGGGGGGCTGGCTAACAGAGTGCAAACCAGTGGCCAAAAATGGTGGTGCTTAGACACAACCTCACTTTGACCTCTCCACTGCCTTGGAGCTACAATTGGGGTAGCCCCTGATGACAAACTTGAAACCTGGGGTCCTGCTACAACTCTCCTATGGCCCTGATCATGTCACTACTTACCCAGTAACTGACACCTTTCCTTTCTTCTATATATCTAGGAAGGAAAGCTGGATCAAAATATGGATGCTGCCCCAAAGGACTCAGTTCACTCCTTCCTTCTACTGTCCACTTCCTATCTTCTTATGGTTCTGTGTCTGAAAAACAGACATAGATCCAGGGGTGTTGTGGTCTAAAGGGACTATTGTGTGATCTGTCCTCTTGGACAGCACAGATCATAGTATTTTACTTGTCGCTTTTTTCTCAGAGTCAGTTACGCTCATGGTCACACAAAAGCAGCTCTGAGAAAAGACATACAGTACTTAATCTTAAGGAGAACCTGCACAGTTTATTCTAAATTCTCCAATGCAGCTTCATCAGTATGTAAATTTGCTCTGAGCCATGGTAAGATAACATAAGGTGTGGCCACATGAGACACCTGTCTTTTCTTGGGCAAATGAGCCACTGGATACAGTGGATTGTGTCTAGGGGAATCCACGGTTTGTCTTGCACCAGGGTGGGACAAACATCTCCTTGCTCTGTGAAGTGTCCTTGGCGAAATCCTGAGGATGTCTTGTGAAGCAGCCTTACCCCATGTCGGGTAAGCCTGCCCAGTGCGGAGCAAGCTCGTATGGCTGGGTTCACTTACCCAGCCACACTCAGAGCAACCTGTTGAGCTGTGAGCAACGGGTACTAGTACCTGTTGCTCACAGCCACGTCACAGCTGGGGCATAAGTCCAGAGTCCCTGTGCACACGTCCCTCTCCCTACCCTGAAAAACAGATGATTGGGGGAGGGGGACTCAGAGGAGTGGACATGGGTGGTCCTCTAGGGCCCCCTCCCCTGATCAGCTGTTTGTTGGGGTGGAACAATGGGCATTCATGCAGATCCTCTGGGCTCCCTCCATCAGCTGTCGGGTGGATGTGTGGAGGCTCCCCTCTCCCCCAATTCACCTGATCCAACAGCTGATGGGAGAGGGGGAGCCTGGGAACAGGGTGCATGCTCTTCCCAGACTCCCCTTCTCCATCGGCTGTCAGGCAGGGGGGAGGAGAGTGCTCATTCCACCCCTCCCCAAGAGCTACTCACCTGCCCAGCTCCCTGTGCTGGCCCCCCCGTGTGGCAGATCCAATTGTCCACCACAGGGCGGTGCAGGGATCTGGCCCAGAAGCCCAACTAACTGCATGCATGGTGGCAAAAAGTACTGGTGGTAAAGGTAATGCTCTATTTCCTCTCATGGCTACCACAGGCTGCGTTGAACCGGTGGTGGCAAATGTCAGAAATTATAGGGCATAAGTTTAGTATAAGCACAGCTTTCTTGTGCACTGATAATTAATTAGAACAGAGGTTCCCAAATTATGGTGCCTAGCAGCAAGTGCAGATGGGGTTGTGATCCCAGTTGACAGTTGATATGCTTTGCATGCCTTTGCTGTCTGGTGTCACAGAATTATGAAGTCTCAAAATGGGGTCACAGAAGCAAACAATTTGGGAGCCAATTAATTGGAAGAAGTATGCTTTCTTTTCTTTTTAAAAAAATAACCTTTTTGTGTTTACAGATGGAATGACTAAATCTTAAATTTCACAACACCTCAATGGGCCCAGTATGGAAAAGGGGGATTTCAAACAAGCAAACCAATGTGTGTATGTGTGTGTCCATGGCTGCTCTGTGTCTCAGTCACAGAGCATCCATGCAGGTCGAGTGCATGGGGAGCAATTCAAATGGGTGGATCCCACCATGGCTACCGCAGCCATACAGTACATTTGGCTGGCCCCTCATGGAGCACTCCAGATTTCCAGTTATGACTCCATGCATGGCCATGAAAGGTGCTTCATGGCTCATGAGAATGCGCATCCAGTCACTCCACCTTCAGACAGGGGCAGTCAGATCTGTAGTTTCTGGGAAGCCATGTGAGGTGGCATCGCATTGCAGTTCATGTGAACTAGGGATGTGTGAACAGAGTTTGGAAGTTCGGTGTTCAGCCCAAACTTGGGGAGTTCGGGCCAATCGTGAACACCCCAAACCCAAACTTCCCCCCACCCAAACTGGCTGAACAAAGTTCAGGTTTTGAACCCATTCAGGTGGGGGGCAGAGGACAGGGTAGAACCCTGTTTTCCCACCCCGCTCCAGGCTGCATGGGTGGAAGGGGCACCGGGGCTCACCCCCCTCATCCAGCCTGGTAAAAAATAAATTTAAAAAACCCCACCCCAGGGATCGACCTACCTGGTGGTGCATGGGCTCTGGCACTGGTTCCAGCGGTGGCAGCGGCAGTGGATCTGGCTCTGGCGGCACTCCAGAGCACTTCCCAGGCCTTTTCTAGGCCTTCTGGAACCTGAAAGAGGGCTTCTGACCCCTCCCTTTCAGTGTTGAAGGGCCGGAATCCCACCTTCAGTTCCCAGAAGGCCAGAAGAGGCCTGAAGTGCTCCAGAGTGCTGCTGGATCTGCCACCACCACTGGACCCATGGCCAGAGCCCTGGCACCACTAGGTTGGTCGATACCTGGGGTGGGTTTTGTTTGTTTGTTTTGTTTTAAAATTTTTACCAGACTGGGCGGGGTGGGTGGGTGGGAGGAGAGCCCCGGTGCCCCTTCCACCTGCACAGACTGGAGGGGGGAGGGAAAACCAGGTTCCCCCCACACCCCTGAATGGGTTCGGTGAAACCGAACAGGTTTGGGCTGAACAGTCCAAACCCAAACGTTTCAGGGGGGCCGAACCCTGAACGGGCCGAACACCAAACACCTCTGTTTTCGCACATCCCTAATGTGAACTCTTAAGCAAAAAGCAATTTAAAAAAACCAATGCCCCTGCTTCTTGAAAATGGATGCAACCCTATTCCCAGGTAACGTGTTTTTCTTGGTGGCAAAATTTTATGAACTCTTGCTCCCTTTCCACCCCTTCACACAGAAACATCTGTTTATAGTTTTCAGTCTGGCTCTGCTTGATCCAAGACTTTCATACTGGTACAGCCTTTGTTATTTCCTGTTGAAGGTACGTCTTGTCTAATGATTATTATTTTCAAAAAGTACAAGACTCACTAAAATTTCCCCTCCCCCCCCAATTTGTTGGTATATCCTCTCTCATAAAAACACATGGTCCTAGATTTTACTGAACAGGGCCTGAGTTCTAATTAACCCAAGAGATAATAGTAAAGTAATCCTCACTTGTCAGTTTTCTTATTAGGCATTGAAAGTAATGGCTGGCCAGAGCTAGAAGTTGAAAAATTAGTGATAAGCTGAGAGAATGCAATTCTTGACTCCAGTGCTACAGCTATAGTTATATTCAATACATCAACCCACAGTCAAGTTTATAAAAACTACCCTCCCCCCACCCAAAAAAAAATCAGGAGATTTCTGAACTCTTATCTTGTTCTACAGTATCTCGGTTCTGCCTGCCAGTTAATTGGGTAAATTAACATGCTGCTAATAAGCAGGCATTAAGTAATATGACATCATAATCATATTTCTGTGAAGCTACAATATATGACTCAAATCCTACAATGACATATGTGTCACAGTTCATAGTAACGTTCCATTGATAAAGCTGATAAAGTGTTAAATGGTTCACAGATGCTTTTGTAAAGGGTTGATCAGTTATTATACATTATAGAGCCCAACAGATAAATAGATTGCTTAAAGTCATCTCTCGCTCCTTCTGCTGATGAGCTCAGGCTGCATATGCCTGTGACATGCACAGAACGTCTGCTAATCACTTACTAAACCTTTATATACCATTTATAAATGGGGTTTGACCAACTGATGCATGTTTTTATCTTAAATGCACAGACCCAGAAAACTATTCATCAGCA
This sequence comes from Sphenodon punctatus, assembly GCA_003113815.1. Classification (NCBI taxonomy): domain Eukaryota; kingdom Metazoa; phylum Chordata; class Lepidosauria; order Sphenodontia; family Sphenodontidae; genus Sphenodon; species Sphenodon punctatus. The sequence continues at coordinate 547,251 of QEPC01014420.1, read as the reverse complement.
TAAGAGCTGTCATACTCAGCAGGAAAATAGCTCTTCTAGCCTGACTTTAGGCTTCAGAAGACATGTTCACAAACAGGATAGATATGGAGTGAGCCCTTCTCTGTTGTTCACTCCCATATTCTGGTAGTCAGAAGTTTTATCCCCAACCAACCTGGCTAATGACTTATGCTGGGCTTATTATCCTCTATGGAGTTATGTAGTCCATTTTTGGATCTCAGTTCTAATATTGGCCGTTACAGCATTCAATTTAAATGAATTCCACAGGTGAGATGTATGTTGTGTGGAAAGGGAGCTACTTTAGTTTTAAACTTGCTGCCTGTTAATCGGATTAAGGATGTATCTAGGTTTGTAGTATTGACCTTCATGTGAATATTTTTTTTAAAATCCATTCATGATTAGTCCACTGATTCATAAGCTCAGGAACAACAAATAAATCAATATACTGGATTTACTAAGCACTTTAAATATGAATATTATAACAAAGAGGATTGAACGAATGACTTAATTAATGCATTGTTCACAGACTGAAATAAACATGTTTTAAAATATTAGTTAAATTTTGAACTTTTATGTTTAACATAAATTTAAAGATTTTTTTAAAAAATCAATAGAATAAAATTAAATATGTAACGGTGGCAGGACAGAGGCCTGTAAGACCACTAGCACTTTAAGAGAGCTAGTGCCTGCATGGAGGCAGCACCAGCTGAGTCACAGGATGGTGGTCCTTTAAGAAAGTAAAAGGGACCACCTTGAGAGCTGAATGAATTAGGCTCCAGAGGAAGACAAAAGACTGGGTTTGGGTTGGGCTAGACTTAACCAGCCCATTGGGATTTAATACAGTGAGAGGGGACTTGGAAGTGACTGGCCCTTTAAGAGCTAAGCGGATAAGGGCCTTGCCACACCCACTCTATCATATAAGAGCAGCTGGAAGTAGAGGAGAGGCAGTCTGCGCCAATTTGCAGACCAGGGAGCAACTCTGCTGGGTGAGCTGTGAGGAGCCTTGTCCAAGGTTCTGAACCCCACGCTGGACTGTAGGGAGAAGCTTGCTGCTTGGGGAACCAGACTCAGCACTCATCCCTCTCCAATGTCCTGAATCCTGGCATGCTGCCTGACTTAAGGGAGATAATCGGACTCAGGAGCCTGATGCTTGTGAGTAGCCAGCCAGAGGTAGTGGCCTGAATGCGCTGGGGCTAGAGTGAGGGCTGGGGTTACTGAAGGTGTTAGCGTTAGACTTAAGAACTGTGTATGCTGGGCAGGGTGTAGATGACCAAGCTGGCCTGAGGCATACAGGCAGCTGGGGTGTAAGGTGCTAGGTGTATGAGCGGCAGCCAGAAACCCAGCTAGGATATTGATATGGACTGAGAACAATGGATTACTGGTGGAGAATTGTATATATCAGGAGATTCACTGTGGGTATTTTTCAGACATGACGCTAACCCCAGTTTAACCACACTTGAACATTTCTTATACATGTTGCAGGGCTGTATTGGTGCCCTATGAAGCCCTGCAACATCCATAAGAAATGTTTGAGTGTGGTTGAACTGGGGTTAGCATCGTGTCTGAAAACACCCTGTGTGTGAATAAAAACTAAGAGGTGAATTCCCCACGTGGAAGTTACTCGGTGTGATGGTGTTAGCTAATTCCCAAGAGTGAAAGTGACTGATGGGGTCTGATCTTGAAGCAATTTTCCCTGGGTGAGCCACATGCTGATATAGTAACAAAAAGAAGCTTAATAATAGGCAGCAAAATTTAATAAATTTGGCTATATAGAGCTCAACTAAAGTTCTGTGATGCTCAAGTACTTAATTAATTCATTGGTTGAAAGCAACACCGATATAATCACCCTCTTTTACATAAGTCTTTTGCCCCAAGATAATTCTGCTTTACAACCTATAGGTGCAATCTTGGTCCTACTGAAATCAATGGCAAAGCTCCTCTTGATATTAGTGCGGAAAGGATCACACGCTGTGGTTCCCACTTTTTGTTCAGTGTGTCTTTCTAAGTTTCTAAGATTGGTGCTTACAATGGTGTATCATAAGTAAGGTGTGTTTATCAATTGTCACGGAAGTCATGGAGGTCACGGATTCCATGATTTCAGCAGACCTCTGTGACTTTCAGGTAGGGTTGTTCCAGTAGAAAAATAATATTTTGTGAGTATTCTCCAAGGAGCGGTCCTGAGTGTTCAGGCAATCCCTTGGAGAATAGTCGAGCAAGTTTCCAAGGTTGGGGAGATGGGGTGGAGGGGAGGTGATTAAGGGGTGAGCAGGGGGGCCTAGCAGGGAGGTCAGGTTAGGTTACTTACCTTCCAGAGCCTGCATGATGCATGGCCTCTTTCTGGCTTGTAAGTTTGAAAGTAAAACAAAAAAACAACAACTGAGCATGCACAGAAAGGCTGTGGCCCTTTCTGAGCATGGTTGGTTGGTTTGTTTTTGTTTGTTTTTTACTTTCAAACTTACAAGCTGGGAAGAGGCCATGAATTGTGTGGGACTGCTCTGGAAGGTAAGTAACCCACCCTGATCCCCCTGCTAGGCCCCCTACTGGCCTATTCCCTACCTGGCCAGTGGGGGTCAGGGAATGGGGAGCAGGGGCCTAATGCTTGTCTCCAGCCCCTGGTTCCCTGTTCCTCTGCCCTCTGCCCTCATACCTGCACTCAGCTGTGGTCCGGCTGAGTTCCAAAGTTCCAGTGCCCTTCCTCAGAAATTTGGAACTCAGAAAATTGAGTCTAAATGCAACAGTCCTGGGTAGAGATGGGCGAACAGATCGTGGTTCGGGTTTGGCCGTTTGGTTCGGCTGCATTCGGTTCAGCCGTTCGGTTCGGCCGTTCGGTTCGGCTGCATTCGATTCGTCTGTTTGGTTCGGTAGTTCACCGAGTTCGGGTGCGGCTGTTTGGTTTGGCCGTTCTATTCGGCGGTTCGGATAGGCTGTTCGGCTGTTCAGTTTGGCCGTTCGGGAAATGTTGTTATGCGTGTTTTTTTGTTTTTTTATATGGTTTTTGGGGTTTTTATTGGGTTTTATATGGTTTCCTTTTGTTTTTTATTTGTTTTTTTTGTTTTTATATGGGTTTTTTAAATTTATTTTTTAAATCTAATATTATATATATCTAGCTACACTAAATCTAACTGCTATTAACTATTCTAAATGCTATGAACTAAATGGATTATCTAATAGGTACACAGACCTACTCCTACAAACACTAAAACTAAATCACTAACGCTATCTCTATCACTAAGCTAACTCCTACAACT
>QEPC01014420.1:530047-543864 GCA_003113815.1 Sphenodon punctatus | reverse complement strand
ACAAGGTTTCAGTTTATGGTTTAAGTTTCATTTCAGTACAAAACTGAAATGAAACTTAAAGCAATCTAAAAATCCTACTCAACACCTGCTGTTCAGGAACAGTGACTAGCTCAGAAGGTGTTGGGAGGGGGGGAGGCTGATAATTAGTTTGGTTTATTGCAAGCCTCTCCACCCCTGGTGCCTGGAAGTCTGCTCCTTAGTGACTGACACCTCCCTGTCATGTTTGACCTTCCAGTGAACCTTCTTTTGCCACCTGAACTCACCCGAACGCGATCCGAACTGACCGAACTGTTCGGCCATTTCGCCATTTGGTGTTTGGTTTGTTCGGTATGTTCGTATTCCTGTTCGTGTTAGAGTTCGGTCATCCGAACAGGCCGAGTTCGGGCCGAACTCCGAACTTCAGAACCGCATTCGCCCATCCCTAGTCCTGGGTGTTGCCTGAGGAAAGCTGAGGACCGAGTTTCAGCACTACTTTAAGGCAGTTGGAGTTTGGATGAGCCAAGAGAGGGCTGAAACCATTGCGGTGCTCAGCGTGCCTTAGGACACACCAGGAGGCATGCCTAGTCATTCTTAAACTGGCGCAGGGGACTACCTTCTGCCGGTAATCAGAGCAAGGAACTGGCCCCAGCAAAGCTAAGTCTTGTGTTTGTTCTTGTTGTCAATTGATATTGTATGAGGGCGTGGGGTGCTTGTGTAGACTTAGGGGTTGTGTGTGGTGTATTTGTGTCCTGTCCCCTACTTCCCTGACAATGTGAATGATAGTATTGGAGAGAGAGAGAGCTATTGACAGTGTGCAAAACCCTTCCACTTTTCCTGACCTAGGCTCCTTCCCCCTCCTCGAGTGCATGATCAGTTACTGTCCCTTCAACCCAAGCTCCTCCCCCTGTCACCCCTCACTCATTCCCTCACTGGTTGTTCATTTTCCCCCCCTTCCAAGGAGAGCAAGCGTGGTATGTCTGTGTCCAGCCTCCTCTTGCTGCTCTGAGCCCTATGATGAGAAAGGTCCCATCTCTCTGAGACATATTGGGCCACTACAATATCCTGATGGGCATTTCCCCCCTTCCCCGTGGGGCCAGAGCTTGTGTGCATGTTTCCAATGTGCCAGGGTGAGCCTGAGTCCCCATCCTTTTCCCCTACCCCCTGACACAAAGCTGCCGTAGCAGTAGCTATCCCTAGTGGGGCCATCAGCGATGTAGCAGCTTGGGAGAGCAATGGAGGGGGTTGAGAGACCCGTCAAGCCTCTGCCTTGGCAGCACAAACTGTCCGGAGTGGAACCGTCAGTGCAGCTGATGTAGCGGCTTGGGAGAGACAAGGAAGGGCTGTGAGGCCAGCCAAGTCACAGCAGAGGTAGTACAGCAAGATCAGGGCCAGACATTAGGCAGTGGCAACAGAAGGAGAGGAGACTGGATAGCAACAGCTGTAAGGGGAAGAGGAGGGGGAAACGGGAACCAAGGAGGAGCCACTTAGAGGGGTGCCTTTGGCACCTTCCTGTCCACTACAGAGCATTTAAAACATAACTTTTGCATGCCTTTTCTTCATCCAATAAAGTCTTCTGCTATTCTGTGGTCAAGCGTGAGGAGCTTAACCTTGAGGGATTGAGATTGGGATGAAGGAATGAGTGGAATGGGGTGAAGGACAGAGGGACATGAAGGGGTGAAGCTGACTCTAGCTGCAGCCCCTGCTGGAATGGCCCCACTCTTCCTGACGCCTCTCCTGGCCTGATTAAGCTGTGCTGCACCTGTTGCAGGTAAGATTTGTGGCTGAATCATTCACAGGCAAGTGGGGGAACCATGACTTTTTCAAATTTTCCCATGACTTCTTCATGATTTTGGGGGATATTTCTGGTGACAAAATCTTAGCCTTAATCATAAGCACATGAAACAGGAATTGTCCCAAGAGAGTAGGACTTGGTTTGGTTCCCCCATCTTGTCTCTTTAAAAACTCAAATTGCAAAGCTTCTTTGAGTGCACCTTTCAAAGAATTCCCTGAGATTGTAACAATGCTCAGAGAAGGGGGAGGGGGGAAACCACTGAATATGCACTCTCCGACAAACAGTTAAAAATCCTCAGAAGATGGTTTCCCTGGACTCTGCATCATGTGTTTTCATTTCTAAAGCCTTTTTCTGAAATAAACTAAGAATGAAACACCACCTGCTCCTACAGATGGTACGTTAGCAGGACTCTATTAGGCATGGAGGCTACACCAGTGTTTTGTACATACATGGCAAGGGGATTATCATTGCTACTCCCAGTCTCTTCTCCTCTGCACAAATGTTGCAGAGAGGTTCAGCATCTTGGTAAATGGACACAAAATCCATCAAATTCTCTGCCGTTCACTCCCCAACTTACATAGGTGAAACATGCTCCTTTAGTGCCCAGTATCTGAGTATGCATATTAAATCTTCCAGAAATTGAGATTATTTCCAACTGGGACATCTCCTTATGTTGCCTCTCATTTCTTCTCCTTTGTGCTCAGCGGTGTTTGGAATAGCTTTTGACACTTTAGATTATTAGCAGTGATCACAATTTGCAAAAAGGTTCATGTTTCCAGCATCTTGAGTCAAGTAATAATCTTTTTGTAACATTTCCATTCTCTTCCCTGTTCCTCATATTCTCTCTGCTGCAGAAATCTGTTATTGGGAGAGAGTTTATACCTTAGACAGATCCTGGTGTCCCTTCTAGGTCCCTGCATGCCTCACTGTAGGGATGGGGGAATACGGGTCAGAAGTTAGTTAGTTAAAATCCTTTATTTGCCCAACTATAAAGTTATTGGCAATACACATTAAAACTCAAGTACAGTTCCTTCCATAGTCAATACAACAAAACAATTCCAAAAGGAATTTAAAAGCTTAAACAATCACACACACGTTTGTGACTGTCATCCTTGAACTTAAATATTCCTCTTGCTCAGAGAAGTACACATTCCCCCAATGAATAATACAAACATACGGAAATTAGGTTTCTTTCATCACTCCTGTTCTTCTTCCAGCACCCTCTGCAACCTTTCGCGCATCACTATATTAGCAAATCTGGCCACTGCCCTAGTTAAATCTGAGGACATGTACCCCAAGCATGGTATATCAGGTGAAACTAGGGGAGCCCTTACCTGGTATTGCTCCCAAACCATCAGGAAATTTCCTCTGAACCTATCGTAACTGGGACAAGTAAAAAGTATGTGGAGGACTGTATCCAGCTCCTGCAAGGGGCAATCAACACATCTCCTTTCTTGAGTTGGAACCCCCATATAGCGCTCAGTCAGGATTGCAGAAGGAAAAACTCCACAACGCAGACGCGTGAAAGCCCTTCTCAACGGGAATTTAGTCCAGGCCACTAAATAATTTGAATTCTGTAGCGGCCTAGGCGGGGGTCTATACAACGGGTTAACCCTCTGTTTCTGGAGCAAGTCGGCGTCAATTTGGACTTGTTGGTCCAAAATCCTTTGCTTAACCGAGGCCATAGCTTGTTTAATGCCCTAGAATCACAGGCACTCAAGTGAGAAACCAAGTCTCCCAGTTATCAACTCTAATTTACCTAACCAGAACCGTAAAAGCCCCTCATCTTTGGCTCTATCCATCAGGGACCCCTCCCCCTCAGGGAGGGATTCCACTTTCAGACCAAGGTGGACCAGAGCCTGCAGCGCAAAGACTCTAATAGGGAGGCAGCCTGTCTCCGCGCAAAGGAATACCTGTGGGGTTCCCCGAGGAACCCCCAAAATAGCCCTCAGAAAACCATTCTGGATCGACTCCAGCTGATCCAGAAATTCCCAGCCCCAAACTGGAAAGGCATATAGCAGCTGCGTTGTTACTTTCGCTTGAAACAAGCGAAGTGATGGCAGTATCTGTTGCCCACCCTTGCCAAAATAAAATCCCCGAATTACGCTTGCTGTCTGTACTGCCTGATTTTTTGCTTGGAGCCAATGGTCCTGCCAACTAAGGGCGTTTGAAAGGTCACCCCCAGCTAATGGAATCTGTCCACCTGGGAAATCTGGCAACCCCCAATCCACCATTTATGAACTTCCTTATGTCTCCTTTGGCCTATAAGCAAAACCTTTGTTTTCTCATAGTTGATCTCCAAGTCCTCCCTTTGGCAGTAATCCTCCATTCGTTGCAGTGCTTTACGTAGACCAACTGGGGAGCGGGCAATCAGGGCGGTATCGTCCGCATAGAGTAAAACTGGAATCTCTCTGTCTCCAATCTGTGGTGGATGGGTATTCACACCCACAAGATAGGGGATAAGGTCATTTAAAAAGATGTTAAATAACACGGGAACCAATAGGCACCCCAGCCTCACCCCTCTGTTCATCTTCACCTTCCGAGTCAGGTCCCCCTCTCTAGAAAATTTCACCTGTAGGGTATTATTCTGGTGAAGACGAGATATCAAAAAGAGGAGCCTCGGCTCCATCCGCAGGGCTCTCAACTTCGACCACAACCGAGCCCTGCAGATGGAGTCAAAGGCCATCTTCAGATCCACGAAGCACAGGTAAGTCTTTCTACCTTGCCCCAAAATTTTCTTTACTAAATGCGAGAGTACTAATGCATGATCCACTGTAGAGCACTTCCTACAAAACCCAACCTGCTCTGGCACAATGATTTTGTTTCCCTCCAACCAGTGTTGTAACCTATTCAGCAGAGTTCTTGAGTATAATTTACCCACAATAATAAGAAGGCTGATTGGGCGATAGTTCCTTGGTTCCTTAGGATCACCCTTCTTAAAAATAGGAACTACAATGCTGTTGAGCCACGAGCTAGGTATCCTCCCTGTGGCATTGATAAAATTGAAAATAGGGGCAAGCAATTCCGCCCACCATTCGGGAGCCTCCTTCAGATGTTCTGCCAGAACTTGATCTGCTCCTGGTGCCTTCCCACTCTTGCATTGGAGAATTAATTCCTTAATCTCCTCCTTGGGAATTGGCGGCCAGTGTGGAAACAAGTCAGCTTCCTCCATACGGGGGTTCATTGAAACTGAAAGTGATGCAGAAAAATGGTCTAATAGTGTCCCTCCCATATAAGTGGGGGTAACACCACCGAGGCCCCCGGGTGCATTTCACGGATACAGCCCCAGAATTGTGTCGAATTCCCACTCTTCGCTGCCCTATCTAGCTTGGCCCACTGCTGTCTTTGAAAGACCAAGAACTTGACGCAGATCAGATGACGATAACATGCTTGTGCTTCTATGAAAGCTACCCTGTTGACACTTGTGGGGTAGTGTTTCATCCAGGCAGCCAGCCGCCTACAGCGTGCATGGAAATCCAAGCATTCCATGTCAAACTAATCCCCCCGGTGCCTCCTTTGGGAAGAAGTGGCAAACCCCCCAATGCTCAACCGTAACCCCAGTATAGCGACCACCTGATCAAGCCCATGGGCACCTTCCAGATCCCCCGTTTTGATTGCATTACATTGTCGGATCACTTCCAGATCCTTCAAGGAGGCCAGAAAAGTCTGCGCCATCCTTTCAGACTAGTGAGATCTTTTATATCCTTCTTTCCAATTCATGGGGGGATTCGCTCTCTCTCTCCTTTCCCTAACCAATTGCCTCTGAGAGGTATTCCATGTCATTTGCAAAGGAAAGTGAGCTGTCTCTACACTTGGGGAAATAGTTAAATTCTGGACCCTAGGGAGAAAGGAGGAAGAAACCAGAAAGAAATCAATTGTGCTGGACCCCTGCTGCGAATGGAAGGTGAAACAACCTTCTCTACCCCCCTCCGTCCTACCATTCAGTATTGTCAGTCCCAACTCTTCCACCAGGGTTTTCATATATCTAGCGTTGGTGTTAACAACCTTGTCCTGGGCCCTATGAAGTGGGGGCTGGGGAGAATTCAGCTGGAATACTGCATCACCCTGGCCTTGCCACACACACACTCTGGAGTTAAAATCCTCTCCCATAAAGAAGAGGGCCAACGGGTACAGCAGCCAGGCACTTCTAACTCTGCTCATAATTTCCTCCCAGATGTCTACAGAGTAATAGGGGGATGCTGGAGGGGGGATGTAAACATTGCCCACCAGCAATTCAGTCGCATTGGGAAATGTGCAATGAAAAAGTGCAAAGTATGAATCGTAATGGTTTATTAATTGGATATCCACATTGGCCACAAGGGGTGAAACAATGGCCAGTCTCCCACTTGGGTGGTCAGGTCCCCCCCCTAAAATAGCTCCCACCGATAAAACCTTAAACCCCTTTAGCTGGATATCTTCCACCACCCAGGTTTCCTGGAGCAGGCAGCAATCCCAAGAGCTCAGCATCTCCAAAAAATCAGAACCCTGGCAACGGGCCTTCCAGCCGCGATATTCCAAGAGGCTAGGGTATAAGTAGCTTGTTGTAATTGTCATGACCCCACATGGGAAGCAGAGGTCCTCAAAACACAGTCCCCCTTGTTACATAAATTCACATTCCCTGTCTCAATCAGGGCCTCCCCAGGGTCAACTTTACCTCTCAAGTGGACCATCGAATGCCCCACTATCAACGTTGACAGACCAGAGCAGGGAGTTTCATGCGAACTGGTCATTATCCACAAATTATTCACCACCTGTGCCCCCACCAGGGGAGCACTGTACGGTTCCCCCACCACACAGTCCACAGCAGGGGAGCAGGGTGACTGTTCCTGGCATATAATTTTATTATCATGACCCCCAGATCCCCCTTCAAAATTTCCAGGGGGAGTCGTTGTCGACAATATATAAGCAGTAGGGGCACGGTGGCCAGAATCTGACAGAGAAATTTGCCCCATCTTGGCCACATCTCTCAAAGATCCCTGATGTGGGGTTAAAAAATTTCCCTTAGTGAGTGACTGGCACACCCGCTCTTAGATTGTTTAACTGCACACATACTACATCCAGTTTAGATAGAAGACTGGATTCTAAACGGTGGCGTTCCAAAGGCTGCTCTGAACCAGCTTGTCTTCGCAAGGGCTGTCTAGGGATCTGGAGGGGGTAAGCTGGGCTGTGGGTCAACTCATTCCCCACTTCCATAGCCTCCTCCCCCACTAATTGGGCACCCCGGCCCCCGCCCCCAGTTTGTATTATGGGGGGGGCGTCGACTGCCCTCTGTAGGTGCACTGTTCCCCTCCCAAGACCCCAAATTCCTTTCCATGACTCCGGGTCGGTCATGCCCAGTATCTTGCTTATTATTTATAACCGGGTTCAAAACATCCCCCCCACTGGATTGGAAAGCTCTTGACGTATAGACTGATCTATCCTCCAGTGAAGACCTGGCAGCCCAGATAGCCTCAATCAGCTGTTCTGAAGCAAACTCAACATTAATCACTTGTCTTTCCCGTGTCACCAAAAGTTGGTCTACTGACATGATAGTGTGTCTGGTGACTGGGATATGATGCATGATAGGATAGTTGAGCAGCAACCGAAGGTGTTCAGCCACATCTAACACTGTATTCCATGGGGTGGTCGCCTCCCAAGGCATGGTAAAACAGTGAAAATTAGATTTAGTGGAAGGAGGCTATAAAATGCCTCCTTATCTGGTGGCCACGAGGACCGAGTGCCTGCTCCAGAACCAGCAGGCTCAACCCGAGGTACCCACTGCCCAGGGGAGTTCCCCTGCTGTCCTACCACCCTTGCAACAGTGCACCATGCCGGGGATCTAGCCTCACATGTTTGAGACCTGAGATGAGGTCTCTCCAGTTGGGTCAAAGGAGCCGGGGGAGTTGGGCCAGCAATCCATAATTGGCTCCCCCTGGAAAGCACCATCATGTCCAACTTCTTGTGGATCTGATGAACCTGCCCACACATAAATCTAATCGAATCAGCCATCAACGCAACATGATTTGTGAGGAACTCGGTTAGAGCGCCACCACTCAAGGCTTGCTCCCCCTGTCCCTGACTCATCGGCAACCCCCTCGTACAGGAAGCGATCGGGGTGGAATGCCGAGAGAAGGCAGAAGTTTTTCTCTTAGCCACTAATGAGACTGATTGACAAAAGAAGTCCTCTGATCATACCTCCTGATATACGGGTACACCCGGCGCTACCCTTGGCTGATCTATATTTGCATGGGGGGGGAAATGGTCTAATTGGCATTGTTTCAAACATTTATGTGTGGGCAGGGGAGACCCCAATGACAGGTCATATCTTTCTCTTTTGTTAGCCGCCATGCCAATAGTGCCTACCCCCGTGGGTTAATCGGCGTACCAGGAACACCACCCGGGGATTAACCAAATTGAACAAGTAACCACCCAAGCTTCCACCCAGCTTAGGGAGTGGACCACCAGCCCCCCAGCCCTTGCCTAAGGCCGTGCATAAGGGCGTGCCCTTGTTCACTCAGCCCTTAGGCACGTTGCTCAGGCGCGCGCCTCCGGCGCCGCCTCAGTAGGGGAGGGGTTTTTAAAGTCCCCAGGCAAGTCCAAACTCCACCTCTCTCTGCTGTTGCTGGGCACTGTTGGCTGCCGCATGAATCCGCCCCATTCTCCCAGCGCCGCCTCAGTAAGGGAGGGGTTTTTAAAGTCCCCGGGCAAGTCCAAACTCCACCTCGCTCTGCTGTTGCTGGGCACTGTTGGCTGCCGCACGAATCTGCCCCGTTCTCCCAGTGCCACCTCAGTAAGGGAGGGGTTTTTAAAGTCCCCGGGTAAGTCCAAATTCTGCCTCTCTCTGCTGTTTCTGGGCACTGTTGACTGCTGCACGAATCTGCCCCGTTCTCCCGGTGCCGCCTCAGTAAGGGAGGGGTTTTGAAAGTCCCCGGGCAAGTCCAAACTCCACCTCTCTCTGTTGTTGCTGGGCACTGTTGCCGGCTCCCAGAGAAACCTCAGCTCCGCGCAGTTCAGAAGTTTGGAGTTCGGCTCGAACTCAGCTTGTTTGGATGAGTTAAACGAACATCCGAACTGAACGCTCGAACTTCCAAACAGTTCGGAAAAGTTTGGATGAGTTTGGGGACAGGAAAAATGTGACTGTATTGAACATTTTTGCTCTGTAGACTACTACTTCATTAAGGGTAGAACTTGGAAACTAGAGGGAACATGATTAGTAGGTCCTTGTATTGACTGTCAGCTTGCACCATTTTTATTGGCCTTTCTGCAAACATTTGTACAAGTGATTTTTTTCTCCTATGAATGTTTGGGGAGGAGATTTCATTTGTTGACTCTGGGAAGCATGTTTGCTCCCCAAGTGCTCAGCTGTATATCCTACTTAAATATGTGTGTGTGTGTATGTGTGTGTGTGTGGTGGTTTTGGAGGAAGTAGACAGGTAACTTATGGGAGAAATTCCCAATCAAATAACCAGAAATATTAAAATGTCAGTGTAATTGCATATCTAGTCATCCAGTTTATTATCAGATTCTTTAAGTCAGTGATACTTGGTGTGCAATCCTCTAATAGACTGGGGTAGGCCTGAATTTACTTTAAAAAAATTATTCTTGAGTATTTCAAAGTTCCTGACAATTGGGGTCAAGTTTTCAGACTGCTCCGCGGTAAATCGGTGAATACGCAATACTTGGGCATTTATTTATTTTATTTAGTTCAATTTTTACCCCACCCTTCCCTAATGGCTCAGGGTAACTTAGAAACAGATAAAAACAATACATATAAAAGCAGCATTAACAACAACAACAAAAAACCAACCTCCCAAACTTTCCTCAGCCCTGCCCAACCCCCCCTGTCACATTTCTACCCCAAACACCCACCAACCCTGCTTTCCCTATCCCTGACTGTCAAATGCCCTAACAAATAAAAAGGTTGAATGTCCTAACAAATAAAAAGACACTGCCTCCAGAATATGCCCAGACTTGGGTTCAAATGAACTTCAGGGGGAGGGGGTTCCACAGCATTGGGGCAGCAACCAAGAATGCCTCCCTGCGAGCCCTCAGTGTTCAAACTGTGGTGGTCACACGGGCCACAGTGGGACAGGTGGTCTCTTAAATATGGGGTCCAGACCACTTAGAGCTTTAAAGGTCAAAACCAGCACCTTAAAGTTGTGCCTGGAAAGCTATAGGGAACCATTGCAGAATTGGAGCACTGGTGTAATGTGCTCCTGGCACCTTGGCCCAGAAAGGAGGCAACCGACACATTCTGCACCAGCTTCTGAACAGTCACTAAGGGCAGCCCCACATAGAGTGCATTGTAGTAGTCTAGCTTTGAGGTGATGAGAGCATGGATGATGGTGGACAGATCTGAGTCAGAAAGAAAAGGCCACAGCCTCCTCACCAGATGGAGTTGGAGAGAAGCACTCCTGGCCACTGCTGCAACCTAACAATTCAGGAGTAACAAGAGATCCAGAAGGACTGAGACTGCAAACCTGACTGGGGCCTGACTCTGTCTACTTGCGAGCTCGCCTCACTCCCTGGGTCCTAGACTGGCCTCTGCAGTCGTCTGGGGGCACCACACTGGAGGTCCTGCAGGTTTTCCGGGGGGCCACACAGAATAGGGCATTCTTGGTGGCTGTGCTGCACCTTTGGAACTCTCTCCCGGTGGGGGCCCATCTGGCCCCGGACCTCCCAGCTTTTTGAAGGCGTCGTAAGACCTGACTTTTCCGTCAGGCATTTGGAGAGGGAGAGGGGGGTTGGTGAGGGAGGGGGTTGGTTGTTATTTGTTATTGATGTTTTATTATGTTTTATGATATTTTATTCATCTTTTATGTTGTTAGCTGCCTCGGGTTGCCTGTGGCAAGAGGGGAGGGTATACATTTTTTAAATAAAAATAAAACTAAATAAAATAACAGGAGTCCCAATCCCCTCCAGATCAGATGGCCAGTCAACCATCATCACCTCAGTCTTGTCTGGATTCAGCTTCGATTGTCTCATCCTCATCCAGTCCCCAACAGCAGTCAGACATCGGGTATAATAATAATAGGTTTATTTATTGTGGCCAAAGCCTTTGCAATATTCTTACTAAACATCAATATAAGACATAAAACAAAAACAAAGCATCACCAATAAAATATTCTACATCATACAGAACAATACAAAATAAGCAATATAATCCAAACTTTTACACAAAGGAAATAATCATAAAAAGTCATCCTTACGCCGGCTTAAAACTATCCAGCAAAAGCGCTGGAAACCCTCTGCCTCAACCTTGTCCAAACTTAAATCAATAGCTACATCTCATTACTTTCCCTACACCAATATAGAACTAAATACCACATATCCCAATTACAAATGAGAGCAGGGATACAAATCTAAAAGGATCAAACCCAAAAGGGCTTCCTACTAAAAAATGTTGCCATACAACTCGCCCCTAAACGCATCTCCAGGGGTACTATAAATACCTAATACCAAAAAACGTACATACCATAATAGAGTACAAAAAAGGGGGTCTGGGGTACCCACCAGCAACTAGTTCTTCCTTTAGGTCCCCATATCCAACCTCCTAGCTCTAATTTTAATCGCTGCTCTGCAGAAATTGGCCACTGCCAGCGTGGTTTTGGAAACAAATGGACTAAATAACTTAGATCTAAGGCAATCAAAATGTATAGTTTTTAAATCAACCATAATTTTATCCAAGTAGTTAAGTCGTGGACCAGTATAAACTGAGCTTTTCAACAAAATGTGCATATCAGTGTCAATTTTGCCCGACTGGCAAAGGACACACACTCGGAGTTCCTTTGGGATTCCTTTAAACCATCCCTCTACTAAGGCAGAAGGGAATAAATTGAGTCTCATTGCTGTTCTTAAGTCATAATCAGCCCATTCGTACAGATAAAAAGAACACAAAAAGGAAGAATCATGCAATCTATAGTACGGTACAATCTTCTGGGAAGATACTAGCATCTCCTCTACCTGCATCGAATGATCCAGTATTCTTCTCTTTAGAAATATACGAGATTGAGTTGGACCCAAACCTAGCAGAAAAGGAACCAAAAATCCCAGCTTCAAAACTTCCTTTTCAATGGTCGAGGACCAATTACACAATAGCCCACCCTGCACTGCTAAATATAGTAGTGTGTTAACATTAGAAGGGAAAAGGACAACCTTAATCCAATAATTAATAATCAAAGATAGTGCCACAACATACAACGATCAGGAGCGCGTCTCGGCTCTTAAGAGAGCCTGAGGGGTTCCCTGCAGAACCCCTAAGATAGAGCAAAGAAATGGGTTTTGAATACTCTCCAACTTGTTGAGAAACAATAGGTCCCATATGGGCAAAGAATAAAAGAGCTGACTTAATACTTTCGCTCTATATAAGCAGAGGGCCAGGAGTACTAATTTCCCTCCCGGGCCAAAAGATAATCTAGTTATGCCCGCTATGGTTCCCTTAGAAGTAGCTTTTACTAGCTTGAAGTGCAAATTCCAATTCAGGGCAGCAGAAAAATGAACCCCCAAGTATTTAAACGTCTTAACTTGTTCAAGGGCATTCCCATCAATATGCCCAAAGTACTGTTTACGCACTGTTCTAGCTGCAACTATCAAGACTTTAGTTTTTGTATAATTTATCTTGAATAATTCAGTTTTGCAAAATATATCCTAATGCTGAAAGGCTTGCCTTAAACCGACAGGGGACTGAGATAAAATGACCGTATCATCGGCATAAAGCATAATGGGAATACGCCTATCTCCTATCTCTGGGGCAAGGGTGTCAATCGATCTCATGTGTGACACTACATTGTTCATATAAATATTGAACAATGCAGGGATCAAAAGGCAGCCTTGTCTGACACCCCTGCGAATAGGGATCAGATGAGTAAGAGAATGGCTGGAATTATATCTAACTTGTAAATAGCTGTCTGTGTGGAGCTTAATCAATAAAAAAGCAAACGTGGATCCATCGTGATGTTACTAAGCTTAACCCAGAGGCGCTTCCTTGATATTGAGTCAAAGGCCTTTTCTAAATCCACAAAGCATAAATAAAGCTTTCGTTGATGTAAAGTATATTTCTGCAATATAGTCGATAGTACTAGAATATGATCAGTCATAGAGCGTCCTTCACAGAACCCCGCCTGCTCTGGCACGATAAAGTTAATGGTCTCTAGCCAGCTTCTTACTTTATTGAGCAAAAATCTGGTATATTACTTACCAATAGTACTCAAAAGACTGATCAGATGAAAGTTGCTAGGGAGTGCTGGGTCTCCTTTTTTGTAGATGGGCAAAATAATGCTTTTTAACCATGTCTTAGGGAGATCTCCAGAGTTATTGATTGCAGTAAAAATAAGTGCCAGAAAATTTGCCCACCACTGGGGATAGCATTTTAAAAGTTCTGATGGCATCATATCAGGACCTGGCACCTTCCCAGGTTTCACTTTGGCAATAAGATCAAGGATCTCATCAGGCATTACAGGAGGCCAAAATTCAAAACGATTGTTAGGAGCTACTTGAATAGCAAAAGAGGCATTCTGGGGAAAAAGCATACAGCGTCTGATAAAAATTCTCTCATAAAAATGGGTGAATAGAGAGTTGGGAGAAATTCTTTAACTGATAGGAAAGTTACCGAAAAAGTCCCCAGAATTTCTTAGTGTCCTGAGAAGAAGCTGCTTTATGGAGAAGAGCCCACTGTTTTAACTGGAAGGCTGATCTCTTTTGGGCCAAAAGCTCATAGCAACTTTTCCTAGCTGTTTGAAGTTGCAATCTCGCAAAATGAGTGGGATTTCTTTTGACTATTCGAGCCTGCCGTGATAATCCAGCTCTTGCCAGTTTGCATTCCCTATCATTTTCAGGCAGCGGCAGCTGCCTGAATACTTAAATGTACAGCCACTCTTCATTATAAACAGATGACTGCTGAAGCCCCAATTTTGCAAAAACCGCTTGACCTACATTTCTGAAAATTTCATCATGACTGTAAATTGTGAGGACCATCATATACACAAAGTTTGAAAAATATCCATCAGGAAAATAAAAAGTTATTGCAGCTTAAACGTTAATTGCTTGTGGTCAAAATTCATACTGGCCT